>OX637338.1:16150907-16712304 GCA_951799405.1 Agapetus fuscipes
CACCCCTGTTTCAGGGAATGTCGGCAAGAGTTGCAGGGCTTATGTTCATTTGAGGTTTGGATTTTATTTTGTAAGTACACAATCAGCGTTTGTAAGCGCGAACTACACGTGTTTGTTTGTGGGCATACATCTGAGAGCTTTGAATGAATATATCCTTGCAACTTAGATTATAGATTATTATTATAGATTATAGCTTTAAGTAATGCATTTATTTTTAAGATAAATTCGAAAGATCAGCAGAGATTTCAGATTGTACATAAATTCTTCAAACAAATGCTCTAGATAAGTTGTTAGGAGACCAGTAGAAATCCTCAACCTTTATATTAACAAAATAAGCTTCAAAAAGTAAATTTCATTTCATTATGGATAAAAAGTGTGTGATTTTGTTCTGTTTTAGTTCGCGCGGTGGACATCCAGGCTGTGGAGGGCAAGATCGCCGAGTTCCCTTGCGAGATCACATCCGCCCTGCACGACAAAGTTCACATGGTGTTCTGGTTCCGGGACGACGCTGGTATTCCTCTGTACAGGTACTGCCGCCTTCCTCCATGCAAACTTCCTCGCTAGCTTACTTACCCCAAAGGACGGTTAATTATAAAACTTTAAAAGCCCTCTTCTTTTCCATGAGCAGAGCCTAGACTGCAGCCTATAATCATAGCACTTTGAAAATCTTTCTCGGAATTACTTTGTATGTTTCAATACGATGTTAGTATGTGCTGCAAGATTTCATAATAAGCTTATAGATCTCTGTAAAAAGTAAAATATCTGATAACAGGGACGTGCATCCCATTCAGACACATGCGCCCAATATGTAGGCAATATATGATAAACAACGCATTTAAACTTGATATTGATGATAGGTTTGAAATGCAAATTTTAAATTCGATAGCTATCATTAACACCTCAGTTAATTACAGATGAGCTATTTTAAACGAATGGGAGAAAATATTTTCTCTGAAACGTACTCGCCTATAGCCTACAGACGCGCCTGTCTGATAAATGGTAAGATAATGGGTTATCTTTCCTTGAATTATACGTTGGTATGAGGCTGACCACCCATGCTCTAAAAAATGGTTCAATTTGTCAATTTCAGCCCTGTTTCAGGGAAGGTTGGCAAAAGTTGCCGGGCTTATGTTCATTATTTTAATTTTTAAGTACACATGCAGCAATTGTAAGCGTGAACTAGCACGTGTCTTTTTGTAGGCATGCATTTAATATGAATTTTTAATTTTAATATATATGTGCAACTTGGATAATACATAAAACTGGTTGTTTTGATTCAATTTTTTTATATTTTTTCATACGTTTTTCGAGTCGATATTTTGGCGTAGCGGTCTACAGAGATCAAATATAGTGTTTGACTGCAGCATCGCTATTTTGATTTCCGATGCTGATATTTTTTAAGCTATTTTTCGGGTTTTTTTCTGACAGCTTGGATTGCAGTATTTAATATTTCCTTTGAGATATGAATAAAAAAATATCTGATACCTGATGATGACCTTCTAGGTCGAAAACGTTCGTAATTTTGTTTTAAAGATTTTAATCTTTTAAATAAAGTCTATAGTGAAAATAAACAGTGTTTTGCTTGAAAAATTTCATCCAAAAATTATAAATTGAAACAAAATGAATTTTCACAGTGTTAATACACAAACAATACAAAATATAAAAAAATATCTTGTTGAACATACATAGTATACCTCTGCATTATCTTGGTATGCCATCTTACCACAGTCTAGTTTCCTTCTTGTGTTTGTTCGCTTGCATAGTTCCCTGCCTGGTCAACAGGGGCGCATTCGGACGCTCCTCGTAAAGGAATAGTTGTGCGAGTGACCTGGGCAGAAAGGGCAGTACTTGTGCAAGTGCAGGCGGCGCCAACTTTCGCAATACTTGGAAAGCTACACACTAACTTAAGGCTGGTTCGGACAAGGCGAGTAATTTAGTCAAGTAACGAGTAATTTAGTGGCTAAACGTGTGCGAACCCCAACAATTTAGTCCAGTAGTTAAGTCAATGGTTTAGTCAAGCCGATCCATTTCATTCTATTTTTTCGGGCAAGTAGCGGCCCCGCCCACCATCCGTGGGCGAGTGTTGCCGAGAAGCCACGGAAAAGTCCGAGTCCGAAGAGCCACGGAAAAGCCCGAGTCCGAGTCGAGTTTATTAGCGGCCGCGCCATTGGCCGCTCACTCTTGGCGGGGAAACGGAAATGCAAGAATGGCGGCAATTTAAATTGGCTGCAGTTTGAAAAGATAATGCCCATTTTCAGCAAGAATATTTAAAGATAAAGTGCTGTTTAAAAATATTTAAGTACTTAAGAACTTCTTATATTTGCGAGCCCGATGTTCCGCTCCCTAAACTTAGCGACCTGTCAGTGAGGTTATGTCATGTTTAAACTGTAAATAAGTGGATATGCACACCGATATCCTTGGTTTTTTAGAAACTCTTGAGAATATAGAAGTTGCTAGGACTTATCTACATACTTCCAAAAAGTTTTGAGAAAGGTAATTTTTTTTCGATAAGAATAGTATGACATCGATTTTTGGTGCGGATATCAGCTGTCAAAAATACAATCATGTAGCTCCTTGCTGACAATAGAGCTGTACAAATATAGTTTTGGTAAAGATGTTGTGGAAATAACTATTATCGTCCATGAATTTATTACGTATTTAAAAACATCGATCTTTTACATTGATCGATGTTTATAGGTACCTACCATAAATTTGTCATATCACAGGCCTTATGATATCCTTCAGATGGATTGTTACTTATTGTTTTGTACAGAAACAATTCAGTGACACACGGGGATAACTAATTAGAGGCATTACAATTTTATGCCACTGTAAGCCATCAGCTGGTATATCTGTGACAGACGTGAGAGGCGTATGTAGCAGGAATGAACAAGTTTCTCGCGGTCAGCCTCTGAAAAGTTGAACCATGTTTCTTCTTTAACTTGATAATTGATTGGTGACCGCCGTGTATTTGAAAATGCCGATTTTACATGTTGAATATTGATGTTAATTGTCAACAACGAAAAACGCAACAGAGAAATGCATCTGAATGCAGCTGCAGACTAGAGCCGTATTATAGTGTGTGCATACAAAATATACTTTGTACACATCATTGAAAAGATAAAAATTCAATTAAAAAATAATGTTTGCAGCGTAAATGGTAGATATTATTATAAACATCAAATAGTCATGTGTTGTTTTTATTTAAAATGTGTATATTATTTTATAAACCATAAAATACATTTCGAATTTACAAAAGTCGAGTTTCGAAGTTGTTTGCTAAACAGGCTCCTAGCTAGGTGGCCGGGCATAAATCAGTTATTATTACCAAACCATAGCCAATTTAAAGGGCTTTATAATAACATGATTTTAATACTCAATTAATATTTTCAAACTGCAGCCAATTCAAATTTTCCGCCATTATAGAAAGGGCTTTCTGCAGCCAACTTCGCACTTGTGTACTGTACTGGACCGTAATGCGAACGCTTCACGGGCGAGTAGCGCCCCGCCCACTACTAAATTACTCGTTACTTGACTAAATCAGTGGCCTTGTGCGAACTAGCCTTTAGGGGTGGTTGAAGGCCTTTCGTGAAATAGTACTGAAGTGGCAGACTGCAGTTGCAAAGGACTGCAAAAAAAGGTTGAAACTGAAAAAAAAACAAACTGAAAACTTTTGATGAATACAAGTTTTCAACTTGAAGTTTGTGAAGAAAAAGTGTTTTAATTTTTTTTAACGTCATAGAAAAAATTTTTGATTAAAAAAAAGTATTTTGTTTCCTTTGAGTATTTGCTTCTTTGAAATAGTGCGAAATAAGCCATAGGGGGCCGTCCATAAATTACGTCATCGATTTTGGCCGATTTTCGACTCCCCCCCCCCCCTCCTACAATCATCCTATAGTCATTATCTAATGACCCCCCCTCCCTCTTGCTGTAATAATGGATGAGCTTAATAATTAATAATGTTATATTACTTGCATACTATTTTGTATATTTTGTAAAAATTGGTATTTACATGAACGACGTCACTTCTGGTACTCGTACATCATTTACCATCATCCGCAACCCAGACCCCCCCCCCTTAATGCGAATGACGTAATATATGGACAGCCCCTAGTCAAAATAGTGGAAGTTATTTGTATTAATGTAATATATGTACCTATTGCTACATTCTTTTTATTTTTTTGCTTATCAAATTACTTGTGTTTGTCTTAAAGAAGTGTCTTTCTTTACCACAATGTTGAAACTCTTATCAAGGAAGATACCTATTTAGTCTGATGAATACTTTTTGTACCTACTCTTCAAAAACCTGCCAAAAAATATTTCGATATATCTACCATCAAAATACTTTCATTACGCAAACACGTCTTGTAAGTACGAATACTTCTACGAGTAGAAAGCCACTTCATATTTTATTAATTATTAATTTAATAAACAAAGTTTTATTTCACTTTTATAATTTTATTTCTGTCTAGCACTTTCGCCCACAAGGCATCTTCAGGACAATGACAATTCTTACTTCTTACACTTCAGATTGTTTATACAAGCACTACAAAAAATAATGTTGAAGAGTTTTCTGATATATTTTGTAACATCAATAACAACGACACTTCAAAACAAAAATCCATCGCAATCTCTCGAGCACCACACTTATATTCCACATTGTTAGCATCATTGTTTGTCGCTTTTTTTATTCACTCAACAAAAAATAAAATCGCGACCTTCCCTTGGGCAATTATCATTTTTCGCAGTCGCACAATTGAAATGTAAAAAGTTGTGTGGAGCACTCTCCGGGGTCGCCCGGCGGCGCTAGAGTCCCTCATAATTTATTCATTGCCGGAATATGTTTTGTTTCTCGGGAACTTAGTGCCTATAGATTTAAAACTTGTACAATGACCGTCGGCTTCTACGCCCGACAGGTCTCCCCCCTTGAACAATGCCTGCTCTCTCTCTCTCGGTGCTTGAGACATGGGCCAACCCACGCAACATATATAGAGTGTGCACGATTGTGAAGTACAATATTTGTCCAGTTGTGAATACAGTAGGGCTTTGGTAATGAGGGAAAACTACGCATGCTTGAACTCACATCAAGTCGTTCAAGAATAATTCATAAAACCGCGTTTCCATCAGGAAAATATATCAAAGAATGATAAATCCTGTTTGGGGGTAAGATATTATGAAAACTTCACGTAAACAATCCATAATATATATATATATATATATATATATGTTGATAGGTTTTCGGGTAATCCGTTAATTTGCTATTTTATAGCCGACGTTTCGGATCGGTATCACGATCCTTCATCAGGGCGGTCCTTCTGTGTGTAGGGTTGGCCTTCGACTGATTTGTGATGTGTTTCGACATTCAACCTATTTTCAATACGCAAAGAAAAATATCTTCTATGCTGAGAGGCGTCAAAGATGAAATCCCACTCGAAGCTCATGGAGTGTACGAAATACCATGTGCGGACTGCGAAAAAACATACATTGGAAAGACCAACAGGAGGACATCAGCACGAGTAGCAGAGCACAGAGTGGATGTTAAAAACAGAAAGACAACCTCCACCCTAGCACATCACACTATGACGGAAGGCCACGCCATCGATTTCGAGGGAACGCGAGTTTTGTCCAAACTCAATGTTGAGGCAGACAGGACATATAGAGAAGCTCTAGAAATTCTCAGAAGGAAGCATGCCATGAATTCCAGAGATGACTCAGCTCGCCTAAGCAATGCATGGAGGCCTCTAGTAACCCCCATAGCCTCGTCCAGGAAAGAGAAAGCTACTCCTAACAATACACCAGGTACTCGCCCGCCCCCCACTACACCCCCTCAGCAACTGCATCGCATGACAACAAGACAAAAGAAAAGAGAAATGCAGCCCCCCCCCCCCCCCCCTCCTCAACCCGCCCAGCACTGACCCGCAACAAAACACATCACAAATCAGTCGAAGGCCAACCCTACACACAGAAGGACCGCCCTGATGAAGGATCGTGATACCGATCCGAAACGTCGGCTATAAAATAGCAAATTAACGGATTACCCGAAAACCTATCAACATGTATAATATCCGTGAAAACTTAAAATTAAACATATATATATATATATATATATATATATATGAGGATAATTTATTTAATTAAAAATTAATACATGACAAAAGAGCGCCGTTTTTGTGTATGTCACACCTCAAGGGCCCTCCTTATCATGAATGAGATATTTTGAAAAGGTGCTGTTTGAGTGCTTTCTTAAAAATGCCAACACATTCCGAAACCCTCACTCCGGGTGGCAGTCTGTTCCACTCCACTGGTCCCGCAAACCGGAAAGCGCGATCCCCAAAATTAGTGCATATTTGACGGCGAGGCTGCATCAACCTGACAGCTCGACACCCCGCTAACCTAAGTGTCCGCCCCCTCACACTCACCTCAACGGGGGAAAACATGTCTGCCAGATATGATGGAGCCAAACCATTTAGGGCTTTAAATACCATCAAACACACACGGTAGACCACCCTCTCAAGAAAACGAAGCCAATGTAGTTCTTTCAACAGCGGAGTGATGTGAGAGAATTTGGACATCCCGAAGATCAGTCTTGCGGCCGTATTCAAAACAGACTGAAATCTGTTCAGTTGCTTCTTTGACTGGCCGATATAAAGTGTGGAACAATTATCAATTCGGGACATCACAAAAGCACTCACCAATGTTTTAACCACAAGAAATGAGAAATATGTATTTATAATGTTCACAAATAAATAATGTGGTTAATGCAAAAACACACATTTGCTTTACAAACATACAATTGTTAAAATCTCATATTTATGAACCAAGAAAAACAGATTATCTAACGAAGCACCAATATCTCTTGTGTTATTGGCAGTTAGCAGCTTTAGTATGAGCAGAAATAATGTACTCGTATTTGTCATTTCGGATTACAGAACGTCCGGGTGGTCCCAGATTATTGATGTTCTACTGTAATCCTCCTCCAGTTTATAAGTTTGTGTACCTTGAAAGTATTTCCTTGCAGTGCAACAGACTGTAAAGTAGAATTACTCACTTAAACTTCTCGTAGAGTACGAATGTTAAGAAACTTTGTAATTAATTAGTAGACGACGCTCTCTACTTAAAATTGCAATCCATGAGCACCAAATAAAACAGAGTTTTGTTTCCTTTCCCCAGTAACGGTGATTTTTTTATTAAAATCTGCGGAAAAAATGTTAAAGCGTTCTTTAATAAAACCATTTCAAGTGTTTGTGCTGTAGATTCAACAAAAGATGAACGTTGAACGAGCTGTTTGGCTATGGAGCATGTAAAAATGAAAACGTTCAAGGAAGTAGCTCGTAGCTGCTTGTAACAGACGAATCTTTCATCGCTTTTTAATTAAAAATATATATTTATATTCCGAGAAACTTTGAACGTTCTAAAACGAAATTTTTCTTTCAGGTTTTATTTCACTCAATCGCTCGCAACATCTTTGGCCGTGTACCAAAACTTAAATTACGGTTTCTCTACTAATAACATCACTTCTCTAGAAATGGTTGAGTTTTGCTTTAAGGGAAGAAAGAGTAACAAAAGACTTACAGAAGCACGGGGCCGGAGAAGCGAGCTTCTATTTTATTTTATCAGATGAAATGACGCGGCTTTGCCGATACGTCTGTGGGATTTTAAAGGCAATTCCACTTTAAAATGAAACGTCTACGCCGACTGGCGACACACGAGTAATGTATTGTTTTGTACTACGAAGAGAATGACTTTCATACAATCTATACACCGTAGAAGAATGCTGTGTTTACTTTTTATTTTCCGCTTTTCTGCGCACAAAAATATTTATTCGTATTTACTATCGGGAATATCGATGTCACAAACTGTCGTCATTACTTTTATTTATATTGCGCTATAAAATAAAATGCAAAATGTCGAGATTGTTATTTCATATACGATCGTTAAAAATACATACTGATTTGTAGACTTAAAAGTTTCATGTTAACGTTGTTTTAACGATCCGTTTTTTACACAAAAATTTACACAAGTATTATACAATCTCTAAGCTTAAAAATAAACTTCGAATAAATAAAGTATACAGTTCCACTGATACATTCCAAGAATGAATTTATTCCTTTACAGTTTCCACTTTTCAAAACTTTATTATAAACTGGAATATTTTCAATTTATTTATTTTTAAAAAAACACTACCATGTTCTTACTCTTTTTCCGTGCATGTATTTTCAGTAAAGCACTACAAAAATAAAAAACATAGAAACTAACCACGCTTCATCGGCTTCTTTAATACAAGCATCGATATTAAAACGTGTTTGTAAAATGCATGTGTACTCAGCTGGAAAATGGATCGCTTCAGTTATTCTACATTGTTTTCTTTAGAGCATATTTTACGTATAGACCATCTGTACTCCGAGTAAAATACTTACCTAAAACATTCCATGTTCCAAAGAATGTATGGAAACTTACACGCTCACTAAAGGCACTGCTTTGATTTCCATACACTTTTTGTTCAACTCTTTAGTTGAGTTTAAGCGTTTTGTTTTATGCTTGGGGTACTGCAGTACGCAGGCATGTAAAGGATGCTCCGTACGTGCTTAGAATTATCATTTTTCTATGCAAATGGCTCGCAAATCGAGAGTCTCGTGCGTAACAAAACTTTCACTACGTTACCACACATCGCTACGAAATCTCTTTCATGACACGCCAAGACACCGACTTTATCAGATTCATGTGATTGTGAAATGGTGTTATTGCCGCAGTGAAAGTTAAATAAATGTATGACAAATTTCAATAATTAGAATGAGTTAGGATAAGAATGCTCAGCCTCTAGCGGAATAGTGGCACAGCTGCAGAACTTTACAGTAGCTATATCAGCAATCTCTTTATCAATCTCAGCTTTAAAAAATGAGAACGTTCTCAATTTTTGATAGCTTATTTAAGAAAAATAAACACTTCTCTAAATCATCCTAAATTCAACAGCCCTGGGTGGGTCTTGACTGAACCAAAAGTTCTTATCCACTCCCATATGTCCATTGCCTCTGCTTTACAGCTACGTTTGCTACCTTGGCTGCATCTTCCATCATTGTTGGCAGCGTCCATCCATGGCATTTTTGGCCCTCCTGGCGTGGAAGTCTGGACGGCCGTCGGTAGATCTTACCGTCCCTATTTGAAGACAAAACGGAATAAAACATGGCGGTTCCTGAACACCTGATAATTTTTCCATATAAAATGGATCGTCTGTTAATACACCGCCATTTTTTATTTCTCACTTCTTCAAATAGATACGGTAAGATTAAATAGAGACGTTGAGACTTGCACCCATGGTTTAGTTTTGCTTTACGGTACTAAGCGCTTTATGAGGCTAGCATCGTCCATTTTAATTATGTGACCAGCCCACTGCATGCGCCCTATTTTGATGGAACTGATCACATCAGGCTATTTGTATATTTCGTAGAGATATTAGTTGTACCGAAGACACCAACCATTGTTAACTCTCACAGGACCGTCAATGAGTGGCGCTTCGGGACCTATTTATTTTTACAGGTAAGGGGGCCGGCCTCACACCAACCACTTTCAGTTGAAGTGGGGGTTTCCCAGCTCCCGGGGGGGCTGGTTCTCATTTCTTGTGAAGGCTGAGTAAGCCTGTGAGATCGAACCCTTGCTCTCGGCATGGAATGCAAGCATTCTACCAATTGAGCTATCGACCTTTTTACGAGCTTGATCGTCGTTGCTACAAAGCGCCAATTCTCAAGCAAGTCCCAGTTGCTGTAAGGCTGGATGGACCTTTGGTGACCGGTCATTGGTAAAGGTTTTATGAATTGTTCAATTATGAAAATCTATTAATGAATTGTTCAAATAAATCTATGAAAACTATTCCTTAACATAATTATCTCGTTATTTAGTGGACCGTTTCTCTCTTATTTCATGACGTCACACATTGCTTAGTATTAATAATAATGACAATGGTTGAATGTGGAGAAGCACAATAGCGTGGACTTCCTTGAGAGCGCTATCCGCCTTGCTACCTCTTCCGCCTACAACCCTTGAACTTAGAAAATTAGATAAAGCAATATTTACTCCTTAAAAGCTAAGCAGATCATATTTCAACTAAACATAGATCGAGCTACCGATTTCATCGAATTTGGTGACTTTTTCATTATTGTCAAAAAAAATGTGTCTATCGTATTTTTATCGATTTTTGTAAGTTTGAAGTTCTACATATCCCCATTGAAGGCAATGCTTGGATTTTGAAAGAAGAACTGGAATAACTAACTTTTCCTTAAATACATCATAACAGTTTTGTTTTTTTTTATCGTGTTCAATATATTTAGTCACCAAAAAAATTCAGGTAATCAAAACTGATGAAATTTTTGAAAAAAAACTCGCACTCAAATGTGCTTCCTTTTAATGACAAATTCTACCCGATGAGTTATTGGTTGGATCAGTAGAAGAACAAAACAAATCAATATTTAATCTATCTTATAATGTAAATAAAAATACGATGCTTTCAGCATAAGTATATTGAGCCATTTATTATAGCCAAACCAGCATTTATAATCGAAGTGAATATTTTTTATTTTTTAATGTTGGTACGATTTACGGGTTCATTTTAATAAAAACTTTTGTTTATTTATTTCACACAATTTATTTTAAGATTCCGTTCACATTTGGTTCACAGTCAACTTTTGCACTGTCTTGCTCACCAGCTCATCGGAAAAAAAAACGCAACTAAGCTACACATATAGTGTAACTTCTTGCCGCGTTATCCCCGAAGGGGTCGCATGTGGCGAGTTGAACCTATTTATTTTTACAGGTAAGGGGGCCGGCCTTACGCCAACCACTTCAGTTGAAGTGGGAATTTTCCAGCTCCCGAGGGGGCTGGTACTCATTTCTTGTAAAGGCTGAGTAAACCTCGCCGGTATTTATATTATGGGGTTTGAAATACACACCGAAATTGGAAATCATTTCCGACACCCTCCTCGGTGGGATTCGAACCCGAGCTCACGGGGTAGAATGCAAGCACTCTACCAATTGAGCTATCGACCGGACTAATCGGAGCTATCTAGTATCGGCTTGTCGGCGCTACAGACGGCTTTAGCCTTTTATATAGTACAACATTAGGACAGTTCTCAAAACATCGCAAACTGGAACATTCGCGACTTTGGCAGAACATTCGAGCAAACACTAGTGCAATTATCATTATATTAACAAACACCTTCACATAGAGACACACTCACACAAGTAAAAAACACACAATGACACATTTGTAATAATATATTTCTTCAAGTTTTGAGGCGTTTTTTCTTCACACACTCATCAACAACTGCAGCGTTACTTTGACATGAGGTAGCACAGCTCCCGCAGCATGTTTCCAAGCCACGTAACGAATGCCCACCTCTGCTACGCGGACTTGGAAGCCGTCCAGCAGGGCTTGCATAACTTGACCCCACTGTGTGTCGCACGACCGGCCTGTGCAGCGAAATGTGCCCCGACCTATACTACATAGTGCTAGCCTGAACTGTGGGACGCTCTGCCACAGCGGTTCTGAAGGCTTTTGTAGTCGCGGAGTGCTTAAAAAGAATTTCAGAAATTTCATGCTGCTTTTGCAAAGAAAATTTTCAGAAATGGAAGTTAGCTTCAATAATAATTGGTACTTACATACTTCATCGACTGCATGTAGTTCAAAACATCTAATCGATTAAATGTAGATGTAGAGAATAAGACAAACCGCAATAAACGTTCAGTTGGAATGCTCCGTTGAAGTTTTACAAACATTTCATAGGTCATCGTTTATGATATCATCGTTTTTCATCGTACAGAAAATTTACTTTCGGTGTCAGATGAACCATAGATTTTCTTTATGTGAATAATACCATAAGGATTTCATTTCTAAAGGTGGTGAAATAGAGTCTCAAATATGAAAAAAAAAAAATAACTTGATTTCCCAAAATACCACCTGTCGCAAAGGTCTAAAAAATGGGAAGTTATTATGTGAAGAGTCCTTATGTTTGAAAAAAAAGCAACTCGCTTCAGAATTATGGTACTCCTCAAATAAACCATATATATATTAATTTAGTCAATAACTCAATTGAAATAATGTTAACGTTTGAAGAAATAAACTTCCAAATCCCTACTTTTTAAGATAGAACATCGGTATTTAGCTCTCTTAATTTGCAAGCTATGCTGATTATTTACAAGAAATGAGACCATTATTCTTTGGGAAAATGGAAACGCCGAAAGAAGTTGACGTCACCTTGGCGCTTTGGTCATGGATCTCTTAGAGGTCCATCCCATGTCCATTCTAAGAGACTCGTAGACCCCGCTTTCAGAAACGCTGCTTTTCCACCTTGTGGACTGCAGCTTAGCACGCAGGGCATCGTGACCGGGAAACAACCGAATTCCGAATGAATTTTCAGGCAATACTCCAAGTACATAGCAGTCAACATCTAGTGGTACTACAATATTCTTTTAAGTGTTGACAAGAACTATAAAATGCATTATGAAGATGTGAAAAAGGTGACAAGACTATAGTATCTTTGTGAATAAATTTGTGAAATTTGTGCCCTCCACCAAACAAGGATGTATTTCTTAATGATTTTGGATAAGATTCCAACAAAACGTCGAGAACACTAAAATTCTCTTAGGATAACGATTCCTATATTCGGTTATTTATTTTATTTTAAGTAATTTTGAAAATATGTCTAACGACCGTTAATGTAACTTAAATTCGATCAAAATATTATATTTTATCATTGACATCTATCTATGTATGTATTTCGTTATTTTTTTTTTTCATTTTTCTATATCGAAATCTATCAGAAAGTATTATTATGTAAAAGATTCGCATGGGATCGAAGTGAGAAAGAATATTCGAGTCGCACACATAAATGGGGGTTGAATTTTTGGATCAGCCCCTACGCTGGGTCCATAAGCACACCTCCCCAGCGACTCTTCCTTGGCGACAAAAGCAATCAGCCGGCTTTTGAGACCCTCCGCCCTTATAGATTCAACAAATTGCATCTCGTGGGGATTACAGGAAGGAAATATAAAAATGTCCTCCGCCGCCGACACCGTTTCGTGTAAGTCCTTCATAAATTTGATAGGCAGATATGTGGAAAATATACTGGTTGAATACGCACCCAAAATAAATGAGACCTTTTTGAATGTTAAGATATTGAATGTTTTCACTTTTTTTTGGAAATGAACAATCAATCTACTTCAAATAAATATTTTATACATTTGTTTGTATACGAATAAGTTTTTGCTTCTTGCTTAATTAACTACACTTTATGTCTTTTCGTACAACTTTGCTTTAAATAGTACTTTAAATGAGCAAAAGGAAATTTGATTTTTTTATTAAAATAACGTAGTAAATAGGTAGGTACTCGAATAAATGATATTTTTTTGATTATGTGGAAAATGTCACTTGATTTTTTTTTATGTAAAAAATATATCCTATCTAAAACCTAAAAAAATTTCATGAATAAAAGTGTATTATAGATACCTTTGTATTTCTTACTAATAAATGTAATTACCAAATACAAAATGAATCAAATTTTACAAAAAGTTATATTTTTTAAATCACAAACCCAGATTTCATTACAAAAACCTCCATATTTTGCCCTCTGATCAAACCACCTCACAGAATTCAATATTAATTCGATTTTGGTTAGGACGTAATTACATTCCACAAAATGGTCTTCGCTACACTCTTCGTTTTAAACTAAAATGCCAAGTTTTCACATTACGAGATGATTCATGGCCGCCGTAGCCGCCAATTTTCTCGATTCCAATTTCAAAAATTTAAAGCGTTCGATGCAGGGCGGGCAACCGCATAAATCTGAAAAGTGTGTTGCCAGTAATAACAACGGGGCCGAATGGGCATTAGGGCGAACCCCTACCTAGCCAGTGTAATAATATTGTTTCAGCCTACCTGCCCAGAGCGCGACATCAAAGACACGAATCGCGCGTTCTATTTTTAGGTCGAGTTTTAACATATTAGGAACCTTTTTGCTGTGCCTACATTCTCTATATCGTATCCTGTCTAGAGCCTGATATTAAAAACAGAAAAAATACTTACAGTTGATTTAGGATTCGAATTCCATTCCTCTTTTTTTGGAAACATCCACAGCTTTACTGTTTCTTTAAAAAAAAACCCCCAAAATAAAATTGGGAAATGAAAATTTGTCATATTATTTAAAGAGGCCAGAGGTCTAATGGTTGAAGTATTTGTTTTTTCGTAGTTCAATCTTCAGTAAAATATAAATATAAAAGCTGCAAAGATATATATTTTTTAAGATTCATATTATACGCATTCCCACAAGCAGACAAGTATAAGTTCGCGCTAACACATGCCGCATGTGAACCTACAATATAAAAACTCAATCTCAAATGAACACAAGCCGTGCAACTCTTGCCGACCTTCCCTGAAACAGGCGTGACATTGCCAAAGTGAACCATATTTTACAATATTGGTGGCCATTTTGACTAATATAATTGGATGTCATCGTATTTTTTACAACCATAAAATAGTAATAAGGCCTTTATATACTCCTTTCGTGGTCATTTATTTTAATAGGAACAAGTGAATATTAATTTACAACTTGATAAAAATTAAATCTTATTCTACTCCGTTCATAGATATCAGATTGATACAAAAATGCAATAAAAAGTATTATTCTAACAAATAACAGTAACTAGAAACTATAATACGTAACTTTGTTACCGAAAGGAAGTTCTTCTTTCTTTTTATTTTAACCGAATGTTCGGTTGAAGTTCGTATTCGGTTCAAACCACATTCGGCCCATCCCTAATTATTACACTGTGAACAAAACCGCTTGTTTATTAATTAACAAAAAAATATATAAACTTAAGCCAACAATACTTTTATTTTTTCTTCAAACATTTACAGGTCTCGCCATGCTAACATAAAAACTGTATTTTATTTGCTTTGATCGTAAACAATGTTTTAAACATTTATATTTTCTGTGTAGAAATCTGTTTTCTTAGACGGTGAGCTGGTGAGTATGCGGTTATTTTTTCGATTCATGTTTATTTATTCAAAAAATCTCAAAGCCTAATACCTTGCTAACATGATCAAAACAAAATATAAAAATACGCATAACATGTATTTGCTTTGTATTATTTTATACCTTATTTCTTGCCTTCAAAAAAATGTATTGTTGGACTGAGCTATAAACTTTTATCTGCACAAAAACGTTAGTTTAGTGTACCAAAAAAAAAACTCGATAATCTGGGTGTAAGCCGTCAAAATAAATGCTATTCCGAATAGTGTTGCAAATGAATCGTGCGCGCGAGAAGTAATCGAACATTATAATGAGTTATTTGTTTCCTTAATTTCAAGCTTTGCCACATTAATTGAATCGATTACATATTAAGCTGCGATAAGATTTCTATTAGACGAAATGCCTCACGTGTCGTGTGGAAAACTCCGCGAGCATTACCGAGGTGGAGTTAACCATTTTCCCGAATGGTCAGGGGCGCAATGTCCCGCCGGCAAATTACATGCCTTGGCAAGTTTTGCTCGCAATGGCCACACAGACCGGCAATTTCTTCTCCGTCGCGAAACAAAATGCCATTATTATTATTTAATATAAGTACACGTTACACCACAGCTCGATGCTTACGGAATCCATTAGCATTTTATCCGACCTCTGAGAGCGCAGCATTAAAATGTAATGCCATATTGATATCACCGGGCCATGAGAATTTGCGAAATTGAATAACAAATTTGATGTTGTAGAGCCATTTTTAGTATTATAGTATATATTTTATATTAGAGGGAGTTTGTGATAAGAAAGATAACAAAGTTTCACATTGAGACAGGATAAAAAAAAACAACAAAAAACTTTGATTTCGTGTATCACGGGAGAAAATGATATACATTTTTATGAATGCAACATTTGTATTTTAAAATTAAATACTTTGTTTAAACTTTTTCATTTTAACATACGTACCTTATAATGTTACGTGACTAATGAAAAATAGCATTTTCTGAAAACAATACCGTAAAATAAACCGTACTTTTTTTTTTAAATAAAATCATATTGCGAAAAGAACTGAAAAATCACACGTTTTCATGGCAGGAATAATGTTTTTTTCAGCTTTCAGATTTTGACAGCCACCACTCATACTTTCCACCCAGTAGGCTGAAAAAAAAACTTAAATTAAATTAAATCCTCATATTCCTGAATTGCCGCAATGCTCCCGTCGACTCGCATTTGAAATTAAAATCATACCTACAATTGTTAACATCCTGTAAGTGCAATTGTAAACGTAAGAATGAATCTGGTTTCAAAAATTAATTAAATTAAACTGAAAGCATATTTTTTTCTCGCTGTAGTTCAACACGAGGATCGCGAATATAAAAATGAGAAAGGTTGAAATGGCGGGCCGAGCCCTCAGCCAGTCGGGCCGGCTTATTTCGTTTATTACGCCGTACGAAAAAACTAGAAAATATTTAATTTAACGGGGGCATCGCATGCAGAATGTGTACATTTTTCTTTATGACCGCCGAAATGTTGTTGCTTGAAGCAAATCCCCCACATGACGTGTGCGAGCGAATGTTAAATGATTTTTAATTGTACAAATGTTGTGCCAGCCCAGTGACCACAATATTTTACTTGGACACATGTGTTAGGTGACAGACGGGCGTGATTACAAACAGTTAGCGATTGTTATTTGAAATTAAATTATACGCACATTCAGATATCTAACTAAGTCTATAACTAATTTGAGGTTTCTAATTTTTGTTTCCACACATTTTTGTATGTAAATAATTTTCAATCAACACGTTACAATCAAAGCCGTGGGTTTAAATACTGTTGCGAATGTGTGTCTGTGAGTTTTTACTTGTGTGAGCATTCGCTCAGATCTTCTTAGTAAAAATATTCTAGGGTGGTCTGGCGTGTGCCATAATAACCCCTATACACCTATAAATAGAGATCAAGATGCTTTGAAGAGAGGTTTGTATCAGAGCTGCCGAGCAGTACAGTGCCTATTGCTCTCGAGAGATCTTCAACATCCTAAAACATTTTCAAAATAAAAAATAACTTCTTTCTTCCGACCCCATTACAACCCTTGCATTCATGATTTTTTTGTTCTAATACTTGTTTTTTTTTTTATTTCTTCTTCTAGTTTCGACGTCCGCGGGGTGGGCATGAGCGAGGGCAAGCACTGGTCCGCCCCAGGAGTGTTCGGGCCCCGCGCCTTCTTCCGCGCCACCCCGCCCCCCTCAGCGCTGCTGCTGCAGGACGTCAAGAGGCATGATGAGGGAATCTACCGCTGTAGGGTGGACTACAGGAACTCGCAGACTGTCAGCTTCAGATACAATCTTTCTGTCATAGGTGAGTGCCAAAACATCAAGATAACTCTATCAGCCTTTGAACTCGCAGAGATTTTAAATTAACAAAGTAGATATGAATTTAGGACTATGATCTGTAGATACTGGTATGATATATACTACGATATATACCGATAGATACTACGAGTTCACTTTTTATAAAATTGTAGTTGAATTTATTTTTAACAAATCAATTACAAAATATGGTTTACTCTGTAACTTCTGTATTGTCGGTTTCACGGCTTGGGCGTTAAAGGATCACTGAAGCTTCAAAGCACCGCAGCCTATATTTATATGTGACCAATGCCTATTCTCACGTTTTCCTGACCACACGAGACGCCTCTAGAATGGATGTTTCCAGAGAATGCAAGAGGTAAA
Organism: Agapetus fuscipes; assembly: GCA_951799405.1. NCBI lineage: Eukaryota > Metazoa > Arthropoda > Insecta > Trichoptera > Glossosomatidae > Agapetus > Agapetus fuscipes. Next base: position 16,168,639 of record OX637338.1, read on the forward strand.
ACACTGACGTCTACGCACACACGTACACAGCAAGTAAACACGCCTAGGCGCATAACCACAAAAACACGCAGGCGTGAACCTTGAAAAGATTCCGCCTCCTCATTTAATCCAGAGGAAATGAAGGGATCCATGGTTGCGGCTCAGCTTAAATGAAACCGACCTATGGAAAAAACTCCCTTCGAAAAGGGAACAATCCTTCTTCATGGTTCGACTGGAGTGAACCGGTCAATTCACTCTTAGGTGAAAATTATAAGATTATGGCCAATAATCTTGATGCATTTGTGTGATCGTCTATTTTACGGTTATGACCCCTCGATGTGCGATAGGTAGAAACAGAACGTTGTGTCATTTTTTGTTTTACTGTCTCAAAACCTACCTTTGTAGTGGACCCAAATTCTTTCATGATGGATGAAATACAGATGTGCCTAGCTTAAAAATATTTAATGAATTTAAATAACTAACCCAAAGGTTACGATGCCGAATTATACACGACTTTGCGTTCGCGTAGCAGCGCATTTGATTTTATTTCTGACAAAATTACCGCGAGATTCGTTTATTTAATTTTGACGCCAGTTAATGCAGATGAATTTATCCCAAAGACAAGTACAATAATAACAGTTCAATTAAACAGGAGGTAATCAAACATCAATTGAATAATAGTTATTTGGTTAGTATTGTTTTAGCAAAATTAAAGAGAATATGGTTTGATCTTTTCTTCTTCCTCTCTCTCCCTGCGCCGTAGCTCCAACCAGCGGTTGTAAACATTTCTCGCTCCAAGATCACTTACCTTTTGTAGATTCTCTTTGCTGTGGAAGAAATTTCATTAGTGTGTTTTAGGAAGGGATTGATTTTAATAACTGGTACGACAAACCGGCCCAGTAGAAGATGACTCCCTTCATCCCAGCTTCCTTGTAAATGGGATTCCTCATTTGCTCGTAAGCAAGAGAGACCCAAAATCGAAGAAAGCTCATCTTCCTCTTTCCTCCAAGAATTTAACAGGTTGGCCCCACGGCCTGGTCCTTTCAGACCACGGGAAGGATATTTTAGAAGGGACTGGCCCTAACCTTACTCCGCGTCATGAAATAACCGAACGCCAAAAAACAATGAATGGAGACTTTTTAAAACTCGATCGCCATGTCGAGGCTCGCATTGTATTTTTGGTGTCAGAATCCAGCAGGAACTAGGTGTTGTGATGTTGGAATGACGTCAGTTGACTCCAGCCCATAACAGAGGAACAATGGAAGCTATATCCAAGTCATGATATAAGTCTGGTAGTAACCTCGTCCCTCGTTCAGTGATGATGTTGAGGACGCAGATAACCATGGCCGAAGGAGAGGTCAAGCTATGAACCAAAAGAAACATAGGACGTGCTCCGGAGCATGGCTCCTTGTCAGTCAACATTGGATTTATAGTTTTGATGGAAAGTTGTGGAAGCCGAAAGCTTTCACCTCCAACACAACGCGAACTCCTTCATAGTAGCAAAAAGAACCGTTAGGTTCCGGTATTTCAGATATTAAGCAAACAGCGTTCAATTCTTTCTGACACAGGTGTTTTGTGAGAGAGAAGGTGTGTTTGTTAGTAACTGCGAGGCTGTGGAAAAAGACAACAATTTATAAGCATTTCAGGACATTTGCGCCCCTTGATTGAAAGCTATGTTGAATTCACCCCTTTTGACCTGAAAGAAAACATTTTATTTACAATAGGTACGAAATGTAATTTTTTAAGATCGGAGTATTCAGCAACAGCAGCCCCTCGGACTGAAACATAGGCAACAAATCATTTCAAAATATGAAGATTGAATACATTTTAGAACGCAAGTTAATTAGGTTAGTTTAGTGTGTTAGAAAATAATTTGAAATTTCTCATCCTTCTGCGAAGCAGCTCAGCGAACTATGTGTTTACGCGGATTAATGAATTTGATTATTAAATAATTAAATGCGCCTTCCCGTTCAGCAACCACTGGTTTAATTTTATTTTATTCAAAATTTCAATCGGAAGTTATTTTTATGTTCAAAAGTTTGAGAATTACTGCGATTTACGGAATTACATAGTTTGCGTACTTTTAGTTTTAGACATCACACATGAAAAATAACACTCCCGGAATATTATGTCGGCAAATATTTTATTATTATTAAAACCACGTAAATACTTATTCTCCCTTAAATTCCGAACGAACGATTCGCGGCGTCTTTATTAAGAGAAAAATCTTTTTAGTCTATTTAAATTTTCTTCCGAATGAAAACCCGATTTTAATTTTAATATTTTGTTTCGAATTTGTTTAGCTCAGATTTAAGATACATATGGCCCGTCCTCCCCAATTGACTGTCTCGACCCGAATCTCATTCCTTTCTCTCGGTGGTTCAGGGCTGACTTGCATCCCCCTTCCAGAACTTAAATAGTCCCATAGAAAAAAAATACGTATGGACAAGAAAAATCTTCCTACACATGTTTGATACGCCCACATGTATAGGAACTTCAATTATTTTATTTTATTTTTGATGAAAAACTTGATTCATCACAACCTATACAACGGCAACAATACTTTTCCAAGAAGAAGATAAAGAAAAGAGAAGTTTATGGAATAATCCTTGTAAGATATATTTTCATTTTGCTCCATCTGAATACTTTGAAGTTAAAAGACGTGCAGTTTTTTTGTCTCTAGTAAAATAAAAGAGAAAAATCTTTCTTTACTTAAACCGGCTTCAAAAATATAACCTTAACATTGCAAAGATTAATTTTAGCAAAAAAATATTCGAACGAAAATTTGCTTCAAATAAGCTGGATTTTTTTTGGATCTTAGTATGTTGATAAAATCTATATGTATTTTAAGTGAAATTATAAAATCCGAGCATACATGTACTCATCGCCATTTCCTATTTCGTGTTAACCGCATTAGCTGTGATGGCGCAAGGTTAATCCCGATCCACTAATCACATCGATTTCCTCCTAACAAGGCTCACTCTTACTTTGATGATTCTGAAATAGAAACACCCCAACTCTCGCTTCTTACGAGTAGTTATATAATAATACACAAAGCTACGCATATCTGTAGCTGTATCAAGCTCCTATTCTGCTTAGGGTGGCCAGTACTTTAGCAGATGCATTTCTATTGAGCTCTGTCGCTATTCGCCTAGGATCGGCTAGAGACTCAGAAGAGCTGCTTTCATATATTTTTATTCTTGCGTACTTCTTTCAATTCATTCGCTTCCATCAACTGTTCACACATTCTTTTCATTTACATTCCCTCTTTATGTCTCACTCTTTCATAATTTCTCCAATCTAATAAACCCATGCCTTTTCCTCTTTTGTATTTCATATATCTTCTGTACACATTCTTTGTCAATATTTCATCATCCATTCTTTCTACATGTCCAAGTCATCTATCTCATCACTTTTTTTTGTACCTTTACTTTTACATTGTCTTTGAGATTGCATTCCTCTTTCCCCGCATTCTTAACTCCTATCTCTAAGGTCCGGTATTTGTAACGTTAGCATAGCGAATTTACACTGAGTGAAATAGACGCACTTATGTCAATCACGTAGGCAGTTTTTTTTATTAGTTTAAAGTCACACATGCTAACGTTGAATATACCGGGCCTAAGCGTTTTTCGTGTCATAGTTATCTACTTATTTTATCCCCTTAACGTTTATCACTTTTCATGCTAATTTTTCTTTACAAATTCATTGCAATATCACTTATTCGGTGACTCCATTCTTTCCTCGCTCTTTTGCGAAGATTAATGAAACCGCTTGAACGCCCGTGCAGCGGCGCCCGGCAGCTGTAATTTCGTAAAAACAGTATGACTAATTGTGAAGCGGATTTTCAATTAGCTGCAGGTGGGTGCGCGTACCTGCCCCAGCTCGGACTTTGGCCACCCTCAGCCGGAGGGACTGCACCGGCCATATTAATCCCCGCAAAGCCAGAGCATTACTCACTGCAGCTGCGCAATTAATCAGAGCATCTTGTAAAAACTAACTGCGCTCGGTCCGGCGGCTACAAAACCATTCAGCCGGCAGACAAGAGGTCAACCTCAGTCGCGTCGAATTTAGACGAGGAAAATCACATTTTTAAATTTCAATTTCAATGTTTTCATATCATTTCAAGGCTCAATGGTTACCGCATCTAGTTGTCATCTAACAAGTCTATTATTCGAGTGACTGAATTTCAAAAATGAACTTTTGTATCCATAAAAAATATTATTAAAATCACATTTTTTTTAAATCAAAATACTATATTAGTATGACAGACTCCTTTTTTTCACAAAAAAGAAACATTTTTGTGTTTATTTCAGGAAAACTCTTCCATTTGCGACGTCTGATATATGACTCAGCAACTTGGCATAAAAATAAGGCGTTCACAGACAAGCATCTTTGAGGAAATGAAAACTTGGTCGATTTTGACAATAGACCTAAATCGAACATAAAATATTTTTTCTTTATGTTTCTACTGCTTTATTTTTCAAGTGACTTTTAATAACAAACAAGATCTCTCGACACGCATGTTTGTATGTGTATAAACTTTTACCTTCTTATGATTATTAATACATGTGATCAAATACAAGGCTTAAAATTGCTTCAAAGTAGGTAAATTTCGCAAATAAGTTGGCAAAATATTCGCGAGCTTTTATTGTGTAGGATACGGCGAGCTCCTCTCAATCAGAATCTCATTTGAAGTTGTGCCACGTGAGTTTTAAATTTTAAACGACAAAGTTGTGAAACTCATTTCAAGCTCAATCCAAATTAATAACAACGGCAATCAAAAAGTAACACACGTGTCATTAACAGAAGGGGAAGTGAGCGTGGGTGCGTGTGTGTTACTTCTCAAAAGTATTGACAGAAACACAAATAGAATATTGTACAACCGTATTCAATAAGACTTTGTAGCTGAGATTTAGCGCATTTACAAAGCGTGCCTACGTTATTGGAGCGTCATATTATAATACAAAATTGTGATTTTTGGTATAATAATATGGAATCATTGTTTTTTGTTCTTAATAGGATCGAATCTTGTTCTACGACTCGTAGGCCACGTAAACGATGAATCGTAGGCCAAGTTTTATTTATACGCCTAAAGTTTCAACGCTTATTGTGTGCGGCATCTTCAATGTGATAAAGGCAACTAATGATGATTTTGGTTTTGAATATTACGCAAACTTAATTATAGTAATAGGATAATTTGATTTGAGGAGCTCTGCTTTTGTGTGAATCACACCTCAAAAGCCCACTGCGAGCTTAGTCGTTGCTGTGGAAAGCGGCAATTCTCAAACAAGACTCATTTACTGTAAGGCTGGGTGGACCTTTGATGACCAGTCATTGGTAAAGGTGTATGGATTTTTCAACCCAGCAAAGAGCATTTTTGAAAATAAAAGTGGTGTATTTTTTGTTCTCCACCGTAATTTGAACCCATTACCTTCCAACTACGAAGCGTAACCACTAGACTACGGTCCGGTTTACCAGCTCAATTGATCTATAATCTCAGTTGCAAGGATATATTCATTCAAAACTCTCAGATGTATGCCCACAAACAAACACGTGTCGTAATTGATAATGATGACTTTCCAACCAGTAAGCTGATTTATCTCAAAAGATCCAATTGGTGTTGCATTTTAAGCCAGATATACATAACTGGCAGCATTCTCATACAGACTTCACGATAAATCATAACAATTTCATCATTATCCCTACTGGTACGAAAACTTGTCATGGGTCTTTGCTTCCTTGATCAACCACTACCAGTACGGCCCGGCAGTCTATTATAACTTCGTCGTGCTAACTTAAGATCAGAGATTGTTCCATAAAAAGACAAGGAAAATACTACTTCTAGTTAAGTGTATGTTTCATAAGCCGATTCTACCCCTTTAAAAGTAAATGTAAATAACTCTCGTGCTTAACTCGCTTGAATGCGTTACTTAATATCAATGAGACTTTGTTGCTAAAGATGTCTCGCGTTTTCTAAGGCGCACGTCTTTGGCACATTGTACGCAGACGCTGGTTTTTAATACCGTCTTCCACAATGAAATGTTGCTGATATCACGTTGGGAACATTCCTCTAAGAGCAGAAGCAATTTTCACGCAATGAAAAATTCATACAGTCTTTCTTGTATTATTTATGCTTCCCTCCTGCAGCGCCTTGAGAGCTAACAGACCGGGATGCTTTAGTACGGCAGCCGGGCTCATGTTAATTACCATCCTTAGGAGTAGGGCAGAGGCTCCCAAATTTACCTGCGTCGTAGACCCCTTACCGTTTTCCGTAGACCCTCCATAAACTAAGCAACGTGACGCTGTTGAGATATTTATCTGCCGCTGATTTTTGAGATCGTTACTTCAATTCTTTTAAGTCTTTGAACTCATGTTTGAGACCTACAATTCCTTTAACCTTATAGATGCAAGTCCACCTGTTCAGTTCAAAGTTAACTCCAGACTTGAAAATTATTGCAAGACTGTCAAGATTTTTGGGCTCTACTTGTTAAAAGCTACGGGTCGTCTTTCAGCTATCATCGTATCGTATCGTATCAGCTATATCGTATCAGGTCGTCTATCAGCTCCTTAGAAATTCATCCTCTAGGCATCCTTCTTCTTCTTCTTTCGATGGCGCTACAGTTCATATCAAGCCTTGCCCTCCTTTAACATTGACCTCCAGCTCCCCATGTCCTCAGTGGCCGACTTCCACGCTCCAACAAATGTAAACAATACCGTTTTAGACAACCATGACAGTGCTGCTTATACAACGGTAGAAAAAGCTTTGGATTCACCTTTGGGAAGATGAATAGTCATGAAAAGGTGCGAGTTATAATAATACTTAACATTAATTAATTATTTTATGATTTCTTCAACCGTTTCATCATAAATCATGTAAACCCCATTGATGTACATCTCATAGAATCCGCAATATTTATTTTTGTTTTCATCTAGTATGCTTAAATAGATCACTTGGGTTCTTTATTGAGAATCTGTGGACTAGAAGGTGGAGGACCCGTTTAATGAAGGTTTGTTTGTTTTAATGCTTTCAATAAGCAAATCGTGAGCACGCTGCGCCTCTTCCATACAACGGTTTTAACAATTCTTCAAATACAAAGTCTCAAATGAAGGACAATGTAGTTTTAATTCGAACAAAACAATGTCTAGGTCCAAATTGTGGTGGTCGTACTCATTATAATGTCTCCGAAATAACAATTTCAGGTACTTTCGCCATAGGTACACTCTTTTTTCGAAACAGTGTTAATAGATCAATTGGCCTTTTTTCTACTCAGTTTTTGTTTACGCTGAAACCACAGGATTTATTCAAAGGCTAGTAAAAAACCCCTACTATTTGTACGTTAATGCGGTTAAAAATCTGTGATTTAAAATTGGTAAAAGCTATTGGTTGTTTATCAAAAATTATTTTACAACAAAATCTGGCTAACCAGAATTCCTTCCTCAGCTTTTCTAAGTCTACTTTTGTACGTAGGCCTCTTGAGATCTTTGTGAGTTTTCAGATGCTATAAGATCTTAGGCCCAGTATTTTCAACGCTTACATACGTGACTTTAAACTGATAAAAAAACTACCTACATGATTGTCATAAGTTAGTCTTTTTCATCCAGTAAAAAGTAGGTATGCTTACGTTGAAAATACTGGACTTTAATCTAGGAAAAATAACGTTAGGGCGCAATTTCGTTTTACATACAAAAAACTCGTCATTTTTCACTTTCAGCATGTGACAATAATTGTTATTGCTGTAGAGTTGTACCACAGAAATTTAGTAACTCCCCCAAAATTGCCTGCTTACATCGTTTTCACGGTTGTAATAAATTAAGAAAAGGAGGTCGTTTTTATGTTCCATTTTAATTGAGGCAATTCCTTGTTGGAACACTAAAACATCCACCTGTTCACATATGTACAATGAGTACAATATTATTATTTCTCAGAACGCTGGTTTTCTCGGTGGGGAGCGGCGCGTGTCTAGCAAAACCACAAAATGTAAGACATTTTCATTACTCCATTACATGACAGGTTTATTGGGCGCACTGTACATTTTGAATAACGCCATGAAACAGCCAAGCGGAATATCTAATTCTGAATTGGGCCGGCATTACTATTCAAAGGTGGGATGATGAAATATAATATACTGAAGGTGGTATTGTCCGATCCATAGCTCAGTCGGTAGAGTACTTGCATTCCATGTCTGGAGCTCGGGTTCAAACCCCACCGAGAGTGTCAAAAATGATTTCCCGTTTCGGTGATCATTTCTAACTCCAAAATAAAACACCGGCAAGGTTTACTCAACCTTCACAAGAAACATGTACCAGCCCCCTCGGGAGCTGGGAAACCCTCACTTCAACTGGCGTACCTATAAAAATAAATAAACTCCACTCGTCACTCGCCGCATCAATTAAAATACTTTGGTACCCATGCTGTAAAAACTCTGTTCTTTTTTGCCAATGCCACCCCAGTTTCAGGGGAATGCAGCAGGAGCTTTTTATACATGTGAGGTTTGGTATATTTTTAATAACAGCATGTGTAAGCGTGAACTTACATGTGTATGATTCACACAAAAACAGCGCTCAACAAAGAAATCATCTAATATGATTTTTGTAATCTGCTTACAATAATATCGCTTCGAATCTGTTGGGAGAGGATTTGAAATATTGAAAATATCAGGTTACATTCCGGAAAAGGCAAATCTCAGCAAGAATAAACAATCAGGAATAAATCTACATTGAGAGAGATTTCCGTGGAATGTAATAGATTATTTAACGTCATAATAAAGTCGCCTTACAGCAACATGACTGCCGAGGTATCCATTTTAAAATTAAAGCATCAATTATTTACATCTCACTGTAAGAAAATTTCATTTGCCTCAATATCACATTTGTTTCTTTAATATTGCGTAAACATTTTTTATACATTTCTTTTCTTAATTCTAATAATGGATCCTTTATTTCCATACAAATTTACAGTTGCAAAACCTATACATTTGACGAACTAATCTAATCTAATCTAATCTAAGTTGCAAGGATATGTTACATTGGAGATTCACATTACATGCATTCTCACAACCAGACACGTACAAGTTCGCGCTTGCACATGCCTCATGTGAACCTACAACATAAAAACCAAATCTCAAATGGACATACACCCTGCAACTCTTGCCGTCCTTCCCTGAGACAGGGGTGACATTGGCAAAGTGAACCATTTTTACAGCATGGGTGGTCAGCCGCATACCAACCTATAAGTCAAGGAACACACACACACGACAAATTACATTTTATACATCACTAAATAATAATATCCAAATACAAAATATCCATTTACAAACAAAAACAAATTCCAATTTAATAAACCCTAGCCGCCAACATTACAGATCAACCGCCATTTCTTTCTGTCCTTACATACTTCTTTCATTTCCTCCAGAGTCATAACCTTCTTCATACAAGCTCTTCTTTTATTATGACTCTGGATATTCCATTCATTCGCAATTTCGGATATTTGGTCCATCCATACCTTTCTCGGTCTTCCTCTACCACCACATCCATCTATTCTACCAACATATACTTTCTTCGTCAGTCTTTCTAGTAACTCGAATACATGACGGACTCTTATACATGATAGATGAATGGTTTCCACGCTATACCTCACTAATAAGAGACTAAGCTCTTGTGTGCTGTGAGGGGTGAGGAGATTTTTCGCATTACTTTCTTTGGTATTTTTTTTTCTTTAAGAAATCCTGTGCGGGAGACTCCCTAGATTCTAGAGACTCTAACTGGGCTATTCTTAGACATTTTAGTCGTTGGTTGAGCCCACGCTTTGACAAACCAATGATGCATTTGTATGAAGACCTGTCAATCCAAGATGGTCACAAGTGAACTGCTGATTTGTCTTCATACAAATATCACAATATTCGGTAGGTAAGAATGACCGTGCTTATGAAACTTCCAGCGCAGGCACCATTAGTTTGTCAAAGCGTGGGCTCAACCGACGACTAAAATGTCTAAGAATAGCCCCGTAAGGGTCTATGACACTTGTTGTAGTGCCGCAGAGGTATCTCTGTGTATTATTTTTTTATGCTTATTTTTGTACGTTTAAATTGTTCCCCTTATTTGCTAGTCACGTATTGCACCCTCTGCGTGACTAGGCTGAAAGAATGTGTTCATAATTACGACAAGAATATGATCAACTATTTCTCATAAATCTACAATCGTCACAACTCTATGTGACGACTAGACTTCTTAACAACCCATAAAAAAATGTTTGCGTTATCCCTGCCAACCCGGCCGTGTGACTTCACAACTCTGTCTATGGAATTAGTCAAACATGTGCACCCACCATTTATTTTTTGTATTGAATGTTTTGGTTTTATTTTTTCCCAGTTCCTCCTGCGAAGCCAGTGGTGGTGGACCGTTCAGGCGGAGAGCTGAACGGCAGCCGCCTGGGACCCAAGGAGGAAGGCGACGATCTCATGCTCACGTGTACAGTGCGAGGAGGTTGGCCATCACTATTTTCATTTGATTATATTTTCACGTTACTGAAGATTTTTTTTCATAAACTACATTACGCAATGGTCATAGAATAAAAGAAGAAGTTTAATGAAGCAACGGAATCGTATTTGGTATGTAGTAATCCGGTCGATAGCTCGGTTAATAGAGTGCATTCGATGCTGAGAGCTCGGGTTCGAATCCCGCCGAGGGCGTCAAAAATGATTTCCCGTTTCGACGTTTTTTTCAAACCTGAAATTAAAAAAAAAAGCAGCAAGGTTCACTCAGCTTCAAGTGGTTGTAAGGCCGGCCCATTACCTATAAAAATAAATAAATTTCACTCGCGACATGCGAGCCTTTCGGGGAAAACGTAGCTAAAATTCACACTTTATGTGCAGTTTAGTAGCGTTAACGTTTTGCATGGTTGAATTCCTAGCGATGCTAGGATTTTATTTTTTTTGAAAAAAAAACATTTGATTCTCAGGAAATCTGGGATACAAATATTTCAAACGGAAAATATTAAACTGTTCTTCCGATCTTCGCTTATCACCTTTTAGTTTCTTATATAAAAAAAAAAATCTAAATAATCGTAATGTTTTGTACAAATCTAATGTAAAAAAAACTTGAATAGCACCATAAAATAAAATAAAACCTACATCCATAGAATTCTGAAAAACTACCCACGAACATGTTTTTTTTTTTAAATCTGTACAGTACCCTTAGTACGAGTTGCAAAACTTGAGAAAAGTAAAGTTTACGGAAAATATTAAAGAGCGATTTCTCCCAAAATCTACGGTTTTTGTTTCTTAGACTTTATGGTCTTAGCAAAAGAGTTACAGTGATGAAGAAAATCAAGTTCAAACAAACAAAAACGGCAGATTTTGGGGGAAATCACTCTTTAATAATTGCCGTAAACTTTACATTACTCAAGTTTTGCAACTCGTACTAGGGTACAGTACGTTTTTCTTCATGATTTAGTTTAATTTCTTGAGCGTTGTTGGTGTTGGTGTCACCGACACCGATGTCACAAACAAAAATAAAAATAAAATTGTAAATGAGAAAATAGTTATACAAGCTTTATATTAAAAAAAGGCATTATAAATTATAATTTCATTACAAATAATTTATTCACCTTTTAAACCGGCCGTGCAATTATTCACGTTTAGAATGTTTTAATTATTTAATAGATGTTTGCCTCCCATCAGCTGCCCTATAATCTGAGCTAAGAGCTTCCCGAGTCTCCTACATCAATTACAGAGATAAGCAAAATATTCTCCTCCACCTTTGATCTCCCTTGCTTACATCTGAATCTCAAGGGCCGGCTCGAAGGACCAACCATCCCCGCTCGAGACTTTTAAATAATACTTAGTCGCGTCTCTAACAAGGCCTTTAAACAGCAAATTGAGTCAATTTTTTTCTCCTTGAAAATGAAAAAAAAACACGTCGAACATGATGTTTCGAGAAAAACATATTTTTCTCACATTGATTCAAACTTGAGAGATTCTACCCCTCGGGGCATTTATTTACATAAAATTTCCTCGTCTTTTTCAATATGTATATTATTTTTCAAATCACATACAAAAAAAAAACTTTTTCTTCTTTTTTTAATCTGAGAAAAAATGTATTCAACCTACAAAGATCCATTGAAGTACGGCATGATCAGATTGGTGAAATTGTGAAAGACTGGGAGATACAAAATGAATGTAAAAGAAGAAGAAGGAAAAAGTTTATGTAAATGAATGAATTGAAAGAGATAAGAAAATATAAAATAGAAACAATTATTCAATTGTTTTAATTAAAGAGTTGTTATTGAATTTGTGTTTTAAATGAAAAAAAAACACAAAAAATTCTGCTTCAATCTAGTATTTTTTTTATTAATTTATCACGATACAATTTCAGCTATAAAAGCGGCCGTAGGAGCGTGTTTGACCACAGGGAAACACGCGCTTGGTCATAAATGATAAAAGAAAAAAATGTTCCCCAAACCGAAACACCGGCCGGCTTTTCATTATATTATTTTATTTTTCAGCCGGCCTTAGCTTATGAATAAAAATTTCCACGCCTCGCAGCTCGGCCAATAAAATGATCGCACAATAATGGGAAAGTTGTAAGGGGCGCCGATAAAAAGTCAGTTAGGGAGCGGGCGGCGGGGGGAGGGGTCATAAATACAAAAGGGATTCATTATAAAAAGGAAACAATATAAGCCGTAAATCGGAAATTGAAAATTGCACCGGGTCCCGAAACGGGCGCCGACAATCACTAGCCGATTACAGGAAAATTACACAATACACATATGAATTTTAAATCACCACAAAAGTAAGAAAACTGTTTTACTTTTTTTACAACACAATAGAAAATTACTTCTCAATAATATTTGAAGACCAAATACAAAAGTTTTTCGGGGATAGAAATTGCCCATCCTTTTCTGCTCTCACAAATTCCAGGAAGGTCATACTTGTTATTTTTTCTTTGCTTATTCCTATATGCTTTGAAACAAAAATAAAGAAATGGTTTATCCTTTTGATTTTGTATTATTTTGGCTTCAAAAGAAAAAAATGCGGGATTAAATGATGACTCTCTTGATGTGCTTTGTAATTATTTGTTATGTTTTTCAGAAACAGTTCATTACACAGATAGTAGTAGATTAGCCAATTTTATATAGCGTCATTTAGTGGCACCAGACACCCCAAGGGCGCTTAAAATGAATTAAATGTCATTGCTTTTTCCATATTGTGTTCATCTAAAATTTGATACATTTTTTTTTCAACCGGGTAGCAAACGACACGTTTCATAAAGTGGGGAATAACGTCCATCAATAAAGTAGAAAAAGCAAACAGAATAGAAAACTCCCTTACCCTGAGTGACACTTCTAAACATGCGACCACTCTTCCGTCCTTCAGCGTGGTACGAGTAGTTACTCCTACGTAGTCCCGCCATCTTACACCGGGCTACTTCATACTACTTCCAGCTTTTGTGCTCAGCTTTAATGGCAACACCTCTCGCGTGCTTTTTGTCCGTCAAGAAAGATGAGCCCTTTCAGAAGCGGCTACATTCATGCAACATTCTACGCCAGAGGTTCCCAAAATCTTTCGCATCGTGGACCCGTTACCAATGAAAGACTACAGGGGAAGAACAAGGAACTAGTAATTTGAAGTAATTTGAAGAAAATTTTGAGTTAATCAAAATTAGAAATTGGAAAGTATGTATTTCTCATGGTTATTGCCTGTCACAAATATACCGTCATGAACGAATTTAAGCTTTGTGATGCAATAACTGAGCTTTAGATACACACAGACGCTACTGGATAGCATAAGCAGATTGTTTTCTTATTTTTTCTGACACTCTTTGTTTTTTCCCTGCAGTCAATTGGTCTTGTTTCCTTGGAGCCCCAAACGCCATTTTTTCCATATGAAAAAATTGTTTATTTATCATTTATACTTTATCTCTCAGTTATTTATCTCATAACCAAGGATTAAAACTCCCCGGCTGAGTTTCTTTTTTAATTTTCACGATCATCCACTATCGTTTTCTTCACTGAGTAGATTTTTAATGCACGGAACGTAGAGCTATCTGTCATCGACTGATCATCGACTTAAAAATCAAAGTATTGTGACTTAATCTTTCAGACATTCAGTTATCGCAGTAATCATTCAAGACTGCACGTGAAAAGTAATGAAGAATTGAAAAATTTGTCTTTAGCACAGATTTGACAGCCAAACTATAACCCCCAGCTGCTGGAAGAATGACATTTTGGATATCTCCCCCATTCAATGTTCATAAAATGTCTTTTAGAAAGCTTAGAAAAAGCTATTTTTTAGGTAGCGATTGGAGATACTGTATATAACTAAATAAGTTCTTTGACTTATAGGTTGGTATGAGGCTGACCCCCCAAGCTGTAAAATATGTCAGGGAAGGTCGGCAAGAGTTGCAGTGCCTATGTTAATTTGAGGTTTTTAATTGTAAGTACACATGCAACATTTGTAAGCGCAAACTTACACGTGTCTGTTTGTGAGCATGCATTGAGTTTTGAATCTATATCTATAAAGAAGGATGTGTGTATGTATGTATGTATGTATGTATGTATGTATGTATGTATGTATGTATGTATGTATGTATGTATGTATGTATGTATGTCCCCTATAGACTCATAAACCGCTCATCCGATTTTGACGAAATTTTCAGGAAACATGTAACATATTCTTAGAACGAATCCTGTGAAGTTTGATGGTGATCAAATAAACAGTGGTTCTCAATTCTCGATATTTCAGCAACGAGGTCGGTAAATTTTGAAACCACCCAATAGAAGAAGACCATTATATTCAACTACAATACATAATCTTAGTTGCAAATATACATTTACATTAAAGATTCATATAAAATGCGTGCTCACAAGTAGACACATGTAAGTTCACGCTTACAAATGCTGCATGTGTACCCACTCATAATTTAAAATCCAAATCTAAAATGAAAAACCCAGTAACTTTTACTTTACGCCTAAAAATGGGAAAAAAAAAAAAAAGTTGGGAAATTTCCCCAAAAGTGGGGAATTTTTTTTTTCCCCAAAAGTCGGGAAAAACCTAACCTAACCTAAAAATGGGAAAAAAAAAAAAAGTTGGGAAATTTCCCCCTGCGCATTGTTCCCACTTATCCCCCTGCGCATGGTTCCCACTTTCAAATCTGGGAAAAAAAAAAAAAGTTGGGAAAATTTTTTTTCCTTAAAAGTCGGGAAAAACCTAACCTAACCTAAAAATGGGGAAAAAAAAAAAAAGTTGGGAAAATTTCCCCAAAAGTGGGGAAATTTTTTTTTCCCCAAAAGTCGGGAAAAACCTAACCTAACCTAAAAATGGGAAAAAAAAAAAAAGTTGGGAAATTTCCCCAAAAGTGGGGAAATTATTTTTCCCCAAAAGTCGGGAAAAACCTAACCTAACCTAACCTAAAAATGGGAAAAAAAAAAAAAGTTGGGAAATTTCCCCAAAAGTGGGGAAATTTTTTTTTCCCCAAAAGTCGGGAAAAACCTAACCTAACCTAACCTAACCTAACCTAACCTAAAAATGGGAAAAAAAAAAAAAGTTGGGAAATTTCCCCAAAAGTGGGGAAATTATTTTTTCCCCAAAAGTCGGGAAAAACCTAACCAAACCTAACCTAAAAATGGGAAAAAAAAAAAAAAAGTTGGGAAATTTCCCCAAAAGTGGGGAAATTTTTTTTTCCCCAAAAGTCGGGAAAAACCTAACCTAACCTAACCTAACCTAAAAATGGGAAAAAAAAAAAAAAGTTGGGAAATTTCCCCCTGCGCATTGTTCCCACTTATCCCCCTGCGCATGGTTCCCACTTTCAAATCTGGGAAAAAAAAAAAAAGTTGGGAAATTTTTTTTTCCCCAAAAGTCGGGAAAAACCTAACCTAACCTAAAAATGGGGAAAAAAAAAAAGTTTTACTTAACTTTACCCACTTTACTTAACTTGAAATGGATGTTATTCAGCTCCTGAGTGGCTTGACACTCATTTCTTATGAAGGCTGAGTAAGCCTTGCCGGTATTTTATTTTGGGTTTAAAATAAACACTGAAACGGGAAATAATTTCTGACAACTTCGGTGGGATTCTAACTCGAGATCTCGGCATGGAATGCAATCTATAAAGAAGGATGTGTGTATGTATGTATGTATGTATGTATGTATGTATGTATGTATGTATGTATGTATGTATGTATGTATGTATGTATGTATGTATGTATGTATGTATGTATGTATGTATGTATGTATGTATGTATGTATGTATGTATGTATGTATGTATGTATGTATGTATGTATGTATGTATGTATGTATGTATGTATGTATGTATGTATGTATGTATGTATGTATGTATGTATGTATGTATGTATGTATGTATGTATGTATGTATGTATGTATGTATGTATGTATGTATGTATGTATGTATGTATGTATGTTCCCTATACTCATAAACCGCTCATCCGATTTTGACGAAATTTTCAGGAAACATGTAACATATTTTTAGAATGAATCGTGTGAAGTTTGATGGTGATCAAATAAACAATGGTTCTCAATTCTCAATATTTCAGCAACGAGGTCGGTAAATTTTGAAACCACCCAATAGAAGAAGACCATTATATTCAACTACAATACATAATCTTAGTTGCAAATATACATTTACATTAAAGATTCATATAAAATGCATGCTCACAAGTAGACACATGTAAGTTCACGCTTACAAATGCTGCATGTGTACCTACTCATAATTTAAAATCCAAATCTAAAATGAACAACCCAGTAACTTTTACTTTACGCCAACTTGAAATGGATGTTATTCAGCTCCTGAGTGGCTTGACACTCATTTCTTATGAAGGCTGAGTAAGCCTTGCCGGTATTTTATTTTGGGTTAGAAATAAACACTGAAACGAGAAATAATTTCTGACAACTTCAGTGGGATTCTAACTCGAGATCTCGGCATGGAATGCAGTTACTCTACCAACTAAGCTATAGACCGGACTTTTTACAAATATGGTGGATCGATATCGGTTTGGTTAGGGGTAAGCAACCTGCGGCTCACCAGCCACATGCGGCTCTTTGGGTGTGAAGTTACGGCTCTTTAGCTTCATACGCAAATATAAAAAAAACACAGAATTATACTTCTGATCGAAAAAAACTAAATCGTTCTGAATCGATTAACGATCTCTCCGCTACTTGTACTCGCTTTTCACCCCCCACCCTCCCCCCAACTACAATATAAAAACCCAATCTTCAATGAACATAAGCCCTGCAACTCTTGCCGACCTTCCCTGAAACAGGGGTGACATTGGCAAAGTGAACCATTTTTTACAGTATGGGTGGTCAGCCTCATACCAACCTATAAGTCAAGGAAAAACTTTGAAATTTGTAAATTGTAATTTTTGGCTCTTCCGACTCAAAAGGTTGCCGACCCCTGGCCTAGACAAAAGTTCCAAATTAAAAAATGTTATTCAAGTATTCCAAGTTGAATTTTAGAAATGTAAGAAAGCTTTTATATCCCGCACTTATAAAAAATACGATAAACAAAAGTTCGTAGGTCACAACTAGAAGACCATATTGAAATATATTATTATTATGAAAACCTTTTATTGAAACATACTTTTAATTAAAATATACATAATATAGTTGTTTTTTCAAAAAACGCATTTCTGTAAAATTATATACTCACCACAAATTTAAAGATCGTTTTTTTCTCGGCGGTTAAACGTCTTTCTTCTATGTGACAATGGTCCAAAGCAACCAAGATAAACAAAATGTTTGCCTTTTACCTAACCCGGCCGTGCGACTTACAATTTTGTTGTCAATAGAAAATGTTCCGTGTGCACTACCTAAAACTTTCACTTATTGAAATAATGGATAGAGCACATTTTAAATGTGGGGAAAAAATGTGAATTCACTTGGCCGGGATAAAGACAGGACAGGGAGTCAAAAATTCAACATAAATTAAACACTTTCATGGAGATAGTTGAAAAAACACTTAAGTGCATCATATTGTATGAAGCATTTTCCCCAACTGCATACGTTTCACAGTGCGGTTACATTGAAAAATATTCCTGATTGTTTGGAATACATTTATTTCTTCACTTTGCTCAAAGAGTATAGTGAATTTTATAGATTAGTTCTTTAATTGTATGATTATAAAATTTAATGTATTGTTTATATTCTTTTCTTTATATTCTTTTCTCGTTCCTTGACTTATAGGTTGTTATGCGGCTGACCACCCATAATATAAAAATTGGTTCACTTTGCCAATGTCACCCCTGTTTCAGGGAAGGACGGCAAGAGTTGCAAGGCTTATGTTCATTTGAGATTGGGTTTTTATATTGTAGGTCCACATGCGGCATGTGTTAGCGCGAAATTATACATATCTGCTTGTGGGAATGCATTTAGTATAAATCTTAAATGATATATATCTTTGCAGCTTAGATTAGATTAGATTAGATTAGTATAGGTCAATATGCATCTGACCAACTATAAATAGAAAATGGTTCACTCTGCCAATGTCACCCCTGTTTCAGGGAAGGTCAGCAAAGAGTTGCAGGGTGTATGTTCATTTGAGATTTGGGTTTTTATGTTGTAGGTTCACACGCAGAATGTGCAAGTGTGAACTTATACGTGTCTGCTTGTGGGCATGCACTTAATGTGAATTCCAAATGTAACAATTATATCCATGCAACTTAGAATAGATTAGATGAGTGACGTTACATAGCCGATTTTTTTATCTTAAATATAAATGGAGCACCGCAATCGATTTTCCCTATGCTTGGCTCTGCTGCTTAACAGTTGTACCTAGACCTTTTTTTTTAGAAAACGTGAAGATTAACCTAGAGATAAATTGTGTGAAGCTTGATTCCGATTAGCACACTTTTTTTTTTGATCCTGTTGTTTCCTCTTTTATCTGTAGAAAAAAATTGATACCACATGCCCAAATGGCGTAGTGAAACACGCCGGGTACTGCTAGTGATTTTATATTATTGCAACTGAGATTATAGATTAAAGAATATAAATTCATACGCGTAGACATTTATCTACATACAACAATTTTTTTTTCCATTTTTAAGGACCTCCGGGTGTCCGTATGGACCACTTTAGGAACCATTGTTCCGCCCACTTTCGTTTACCTCAAATGGCCCGTAAGTTTTCAAAAATTTAATGTTATTTAGCGGCGGCCAAGACTGCGTGACCCGTCCGGGACTTTTCTAATCTTGCACGTTTTTTTTTTCAGCGTAATTCATCGCTGTAATGATGTTTATCGCTTGTAATTTAATCACTTTAATCCGGTGAAGAAAAAGTCGTTAGGCGTATGTATAAAAGCGTTGAATCAAAAGCGATACGTTATCATTTTTTGATGTCATGTTATGTTAATGAAAGAACATGTACCTACAAGAAAATGAGTGTAAAAATGTATGTTATCACACCTGCCATGCAATGTGCGAGTGTAGCTCTTAATATGAATTATATTAGAGAATAAATTGAGAGTGAAATATTTTATGCACATGTTTTTATATGTCATAAAAGTTCCATTTGATTAAAATAAAAATTGCTTTGTTTTAATTTACTTATTCGATTAAAACAAAGTAATTTTTATTTTAACCAATTAAATTCCTTGACTTTTGAGGCGGTTAAAGCTGAGGCTTTTAAATTTATTTCTTTTTTAAATATGTTTTGCAGTTTTTTTTAATTTTTTACTGTTTAATTGTTTAGAGTTTATTTGTTTTATATATTTGAATGTATTGATTGCTTGTATTCCTTGACTGATAGGTTGGTATGCGGCTGACCACCCATACTGTAAAAAATGGTTCACTTTGCCAATGTCACCCCTGCTTCAGGGAAGGTCGACAAGAGTTGCAGGGCTTATGTTCATTTGAGATTGGGTTTTTTATATTGTAGGTCCACATGCGGCATGTGTTAGCGCGAAATTATGCATGTCTGCTTGTGGGAATGCATGTAATATGAATCTTAAATGATATAATATATCTTTGTAGCTTAGATTTAGATTTAGAAAATGAACCTTCGCGGAGCTACTGCCGAAAATCTAGATAATATAAATAATACTTGTGTTGGGTGTAAAAAATAATGTTTCCTGTGGAAATGTTGGTGACAAAGAAAGAGATTATAGCTTGCGCATGGATGGAGAATGTATTCATGCAAGATATGCTTTTTGTGATGAATGGAAGACACCTTTTTCGTTGACCACTCGTTGGGCTATTAGCCACGGGGAATTGAGCTCATAGAAAATCAAAAACCCAGCGAAGAAATATCAAAATGCTTGAAAGGAGAAGAAAGAACGTGAAAATTTTTTGTAAAAAAATAATTAAAGAAGTATAAATAAGCATACAAAGAGTTTTGAACTTAAAATTATTGTTCAAAAATGATTTGACTCTAGATCAAAGACCAAATAGGAAGCTTCAACCCTTTCCTTAACTTATAGGTTGGTATGTGACTGACCACCCATGCTGTAAAAATGGTTCACTTTGCCAATGTCACCCCTGTGTCAGGAAAGGTCGGTAAAAGTTGTAGGGTTTGTGTTCATTTGTGGTTTAAATTTTAATTTGTAAATAGGTACAATTCAGCATTTGTAAGCTCAACTTACACGTCTCTGTTTGTGAGCATGCATTTAATATGAATTTTGACTATTTATATTTCTTTGCAACTTAGATTATAGATTACATAAAAAAATATGCTTTATAAACTATTTATTTTCACAATACTTAATTCGTCCTAAGTGACAGCTTGCTTGATTTCCTGATACGCCTAAAAAACGGCAACCCGCGTAGCACGAGTACTCTAAAAATTTGATTCACAAAAATACAGCAATCCCCTAATGTACATATTTAACCAATCTCCCATACTGTTTTTATATACAAAAAGCAGATTACAAAAGTAGATTGCTACATCAAAATAGACAAAAAATGAAGCCAACTAATTTACTTGCAGGAGTTGATAATCCCGAGGAGTCTGAGTGAGAGGGGGCTCACTCTTCGATCTGTTGACAGTGCTCTTACCTCTGTCAGTACGCAATGCAGACAAAGAAGCCCAGTGTTTGGAGACCGCGCTTTCGCCGTTGCGGGACCGTCCACTTGGAACCAGCAGCCCCCAGAAGTGCGCGCCAAGGAAGGGGTCGAGAGCTTTAAAAAGGGAATGAAGACGCATTTCTTCACCGCCGCGTCAAGCCTGAAAGCGCTCTTGCAGGGACAGTAGTCACGAAACGGCACTCTACAAGTCATCATTACTATTTTCTTCTTTCCTTTCCTCAGGTCGTCCTTCTCCCACCGTCCGTTGGCTGGTGAACGGTATCCTTGTGGATGTGGAGTACGAGCACAGCACCGGTGACGTCATAGAGAACCGTCTCTCCTGGCCAGCGGTGGGACGTCAGGATTATGGCTCCATCTTCACGTGCCAGGCAGTCAACAGTGAGCTGGTCAAGTCGAAGGAAGCTTCCTTCACTTTGGACATGAACTGTAAGAAAATATTGCAAACCTCAATGCTGGCCACACACGCTACGGTCTAAAAGAGAGATCTGTACCCTTAGTACGAGTTGCAAAACTTGAGAAAAGTAAAGTTTACGGAAAATATTAAAGCGTAATTTCTCCCAAAATCTGCCGTTTTTGTTTCTTACACTTTGTGGTCTTAGCAAAAGAGTTACAGTGATGAAGAAAATCAAGTTCAAATAAACAAAAACGGTAGATTTTGGGGGAAATCACTCTTTTATATCATGCCGGTGTAATGGCCATGTGAGTCAAGTCGCTATTCTTGACTAGCGTATTTGGAACAGAATACGTTGGTTCGAATCGCATCTGGCCCATTTGACAATAACTTCGACACCCTGGTTCACAGATGCCATTGCACACACACAAGTTTCTGCTTTCGTATGGAGAGATCTGGCCAGTCAGAATATTTTCTTCACAAATCGAGTTTTAAAAAAAAACATTTTAGTTATTATTGCTTTGGTTCCAAAAGGAAAGGATAGAGTTTTTCCTGTCATACGTCTCAAGTCCTTCAGCAAAATGGCAAACTGATTTAATTTGTCCACCTTCAAGTGAAACCCCTGACCGTGGAGATCAACAAGATCAGCTCTGCCCTCACCGCGGAGAAGCGGTACACGGTGACCTGCAGGTCCACCGGCTCCAGACCCAGCGCCGTCATCACCTGGTACAAGGGCAAGAGGCAGCTCAAGAGGGCCAAGGTAACGTACCATTTTTTAATTTTAAAACCCAATATCGAATGAACATAAGCCCTGCAACTCTTGCCGACCTTCCCTGAAACAAGGGTGACATTGGTAAAGTGAACTATTTTTTACAGCATGGGTGGTCCGCCTCATACTAACCTATGTGTAAGTCAAGGAATACAAACAATTAATTACATTTAAGTATGTAAAACAAACAAACACTAAACAATTAAACAGTAAAAATTACAACTTACAAAACACATTCTATAAAGTCTGTTAAATATTTCATTTGAAGAAAGCTACTTATTTTAAGATTGTCGCAAATCTACGTGGACATAATTTTTTTTCTTGTAAAACCGGCATTTAGTTGAAGTTACTGACTCTAAAGCATATTTTTGGGCTGTTTTGCGGCTCTTTCCATTTTTTTTTTGAAACAGAGGTGGCATTATCAAAGTGAACCATTTTTACCGCATTCTCGGGTTAGCATTTTACCAACTTATAAGTCAAGAAACACTAATAATAAATACTTTAATTCACTCACTAATACTGTCACTATCACTCTTTAATACACTCGGAAAAAGCAAACATTTAAAAAAGTCTATAAAATACAATATCGCCATTAAAGTTTTAACGCCTTCACCGCTAGCATTACAGTTAAACTGCATATTCCTACATTTTCATTGTCATATTAACATTAAAACAAACAAAGTTAAGTATTCATAAGTCGATTATTATATTTTTAATCAGATGTTAACTATGATTATATATTTAACATTTTCAAATTTAATTATAAACTTCATCGCAATTTAAATAAAGCAATTAATTTATGACCCAGTTAACAGCGCCCCTAAATACCCCATCAATATTGAAATATGCAAAAAACTTTTATACCAAGGGGTGTTGTATTTTTTACTTATTAGCGTAAAAAAAAACAATAAACCGCAATTTTTTTCTCGGATAGCCGTAAAGACGCTCGTTAATTAAACTCATTTTCTTTTAGCTTCTCCTTCTTTTTTTTGCTTATTTTTTGTTTTCTTTTTCTCCACGTATCGAATGCATAAATCTCGCGGCTGAGAGGGAATTAAAGCCGCACCTGCAGTTTTAGGGATTACCGCTGGCCGACCCTGGGACGCTCCTCCCCACATACAACATTCATCTTCCTCAAGGGAAGTGATTCCCAACCGGGGTGCCGAGAGCCGTGTGTGATGCGATCAAAAACAGTATTTGTTTGCTTTAATTAAGAACGATGATTTTTTTAACATACAATATATGAGTATTATAATTAAATGTAATTTTATGTAGTTGTTTTTTGGATTTACCTTTGGCTTTCTTCATCAATAAGTTGATAAAAAGTCACTTTAGTTAACATTACCCTTCCTTGACTTATAGGTTGGTATGAGGCTGACCACCCAAACTGTAAAAAATGTTTGACTTTACCAATGTCACTCCTGTGTCAGGGAAGGTCGACAAAAGCTGTAGGGCTTATGTTTATTTGAGGTGTGGATTGTATTTGTAAGTACACATTCAGCATTTGTAAGCGCCAACTACACGTGTTTGTTTGTGGGCATGCATTTGATATGAGCTTTGAATGTTAATATATCCTTGCAACCTTAATTATAAATAGATTAATGTTGATGTAAATATACATTTTCAATTCAACTAACATTATACTTTAAAGATAAATTTACAACCTATGCAACATGAAAGTAATCGTGAACTTGAACATGCCTACTTGTGTGCGTGCACTGAATTTTAATCTGAAATGTTATATTTTACAACTCATATCATAGGTTAGTAGTTGTTGAGATATTTTTTATCGTTCATGAGATGAAGGTTGTGGAACACTGCTCTAGGGTTGCCAAGGGAATATTCCCAAAGGCTTCGGGAATCTTATCCCATTTCCTATATCTAAAGGAAAACCACAGCTGATTCACTACTGAAGATATCCACCGTGATACAATGTTTCCGAGTGTAATACTTTCTGATGGGGTTTATGAATAATTTATCCTGATTTCTGGAAAATCTATACAATGTTTCAAATTGTTTTCTATTTAAAGATACAGACATGCTTTGTAATAAAAAACCTTCTTACATTCGCACGTACACACTTTTTTCTAAGAAGGAATGTGTTTGAATTCAAAGATAAGATTTGTGTGCCTACAAAAGCACAATTCCAAGAAAAGAAATCCGAGAAATAGTACATTTTTTACGAAATTATTTTGTTCTTTCATTTGTAGAATATCTCTCCGAAGCTTTTTAAATTATCTATGTAGGTCAATACAGAAAGAAATCTGTATTCTTTAATAAACTTGCAAGATTTGTTTGTCCTATGAGACAAATACGTTTTTTTTTGTGTCGAAAAGTACATGCATGCATCGTTTTTACATTGCGTAATGATACGCGCAAAAGTGAACTTATTTTAAAAATTAAGTACTGTTACTTCAAATTTAATTCTATCCGTTACAAATCCTAAATTTGTATATCAAATCAACAGACTACCTCCTGAAAAACCTATATAGAGAACCTGAAATCAGTCAAGTACAAGCAATAGGCAATTAAACATTAATCCTTGTTTGTCGAGACTCCGAGCCGAGACACAGTCGAATACATAGAATAAGCAGAGTAACAAACAGACTCTAAGATTGCGTTTCTATGGTTGTAAAGGACTACACAAAATGTCATTTCGCGTACGATCGTTTGCTAAAGAAAACTAATCACTAATTTTGCGACGAAAATTGACGAGACGAAATTCTAAGGATACGTTAATGAAAACCAATGTGTCTCATCGCATTAATGAACTTTTTCTTTTATAATGCTTTCACTTTACTACACGGTGTTTGTAGAGAAAATTTGATGCACAAAATTCAATAAGTATGTACTCGCATATCCTGATACATAAAATAAATATTATTTGCTTGGACTATTTTTTTGCAATTTCTTGAACTCCTGTAATACCTAATTGTATTGATAGCATAACATGATGGTAATCAGTTCGTACACTAAGCGACGTAACTTATTTCCTATGTTTTTACACATTCCTGAGCGTGTATTATTTATACATTCCCTCTCGTTCTTTTCTCATTTTTCCCGCTCGCTCCCCCGGCGTACCTTGATAAGAAATTTATACAGGTCGGCGATCTCACTTGTAAGTAAAGTCGTCGGTATCTTTCAATATCATTCTCATATTAAGTCAATAAAGTTATGCCAACATACGGGACACGTGTCGGCACGCGCAGCTTCCCAGAAAGAGACCGCCAGGAACGACGTCTCTGTTGTAAACATTAATTCAATGAATATCTCATCCCACTCCTTCACTAAAATTTAAAATATTTGAATGCGAATCCCGGATATTCAAAAGCGAAATGAATGAACGTTAAAAACAGTGTACATGAAAGCTGTAGAAAATCGTTTAGACTTTTCACTTAGAGCATCTTAAATATTCGAGCCTTTGTTGGAAATTCATGTGAAATTGTGTTTAAATATACATTTTATTAGGCATTTTCATATTTAACGAATTTTTGCCGCGTGGCGTAGACTATCAGAAACAAAAGAGCAATTTCTGAAACATCTTTGAAATTTCAGGAAGCCTTATATTTTCATTTTTTATTTTGTAATCAATTTTACTTGATGCTTTAAAGTAAAAAGATTTTAAATCTGTTAAATAAACAGTTATTTCTGCAGGCATGATACTAGAATATGGATTGTGAATAGCGCTCACTAGTAACCGTGTTATACAATGTAAGCCCCAGAGGCGTTTATGCCATGTACTGCGTTGGAGCGCCTAAAACATTTCAGGTATTTTCCCTTACGTACTTTCATCATACACAGATCATTAAACATGCATGAAAACATGTGTACGCCGAAAGCAATTATGCTTCCACACACAACCTTCTTTAAATGGCCATGACTGTATTTTGTAATATCGGCTGAGTGCTGGCGCGGCTCGGTCCGGACGGACAAAGTGGTTCAATTTGTAAGTCCAGCGACTCCAGGGAAGGAGGATAATAACCGCCCGAGGGGTGAGAAGGGGGCGAGGGTCCACCAACCCCTAATGAAGCAGCCACCCTCCGTCCTCAGGAGCAGGTGCAACTCTCAGACGAAGCAACCTGAAATATTTACCGGCTTAATGCTCCGTCCGCTCATCCCAACAAATTATACAACTTCCTTTCCCATATTGACGGAGATTAATCATCAAGGGATTGAGCAATTAATAAATTACGTTTAAATTTAGTTGTAGATTTTTCCTTTTTTTCGGGCAAAAGTTTATTCAAACTTTTTAATGCTGATAGCTTGTAAAGTAATCTAGATAATTTTATATTAATTTTCTTCCTAATTACTTCAGCGTTCGCTCCTCAGATTGGTGATAAGAAACGTTGGAAATTAAAGGCATTCACGCCACACTTTTCCTTACAAAATACGGATTCACATTTTACAAGGAAGGTTTTCAGATATTATTAAAGGAAAAAATAAACCTTCCTTAGATAAAAGATCGATTGCTTTTTCGTGAGAACCGAAAATTTATGATTATTTTTTTTCCGTATTATAATAACGAATGACACAAACATTTCAATAACTCTAAAAATTCAGCAGAAATTCAAGCATCACTTTATCAACGAAGATATTCCATACATTTGCACAATCGCATATTTCATTTTCAAAAAATAAAATACATAAAGTTAAATGTTTCGTGTGATTCAGTTTGATTTCAAGTTCCATCACATTCAAATCCAGCGAGAGATTTCCGCTGAGACTAAAAAACTTTGACTGCAATAAAGCGATCAAGACCTTTAAAAACCTTGTCGCTCCCCGACTTGCTTTTTTCCTGATAAAGTTAAATCTAGCGAGTCATTTTATTACATTAAGGGGATTTCTTTCCGTCGTCGGGCTCAGGTCTCGCGATAAGCCGCGGCAACTGCAGAGCATTTCACTTTTAGCTCTTCCATCATAAATATTACGCCGCGCCGGCCAGAATCTGCTTCCAGTCCATAAAGTCAATGCGAGTTTGCTGGTCGCAGATAAAAGAAGCAGTGCACCTACGTGTGTTATGTGGGGGGTAGGCCTGGACCAGGAGGGTGGTCAGCCCTCCCACACACACGCAGGAGACCCCAGCAGGCTTTATTAGAGGTCTGCATGACAACGGGCTTTCGGGAAACATTAATGTGATGGATAATACCACAATGTAGACCTAATATCATTGTGAAATGTATCAATTTAATTATTATAATAAACCATTTTTTTTTACGACAATTTTCAGTTGAAATAGTAAGCTTTCGTTGGGTGGGTTGCATTTTCAGGATAGTTTTGATGCACGAAAAATTCAATCTAAAGCACTATAGGAAAAACTAATAAAACCTGCTTAGAATCGAACCATGTACTTTTTAACCTACGGCTTTGTCTGATTGACTTTTATGTTTATTTTGCTATTGTTTACCACTTTTTCATTTTCGGTTCCGACATAGTTTTACATGTGAACAGTACAAAGGTTGATTTATATCTGATCTCTTCAAGGCATCTTGGTTCTAATTTATACAGATCATTAAGATTATTCTCGAAACATGAAAAATCGTTACATACCAGCTTGCTGGATTACACCAGAATATTTTATTCACACTTAATTAATCTTGAACAAATACAAATTATTCTTAGGTACCTACCTAAGTTTCTACTCATGTTTAGAAATTTCATAGACTTATTATCAACTAACACAGACAAACCAAACACAACTACTAAAATCTTGCATATTCCTAACAATATCCCTTGATTATTTCAATCAGATCTTAACTTATTTCTTATAATGACAAAATTATTTATCTGCTTCATTCCTATTCGCGTTTTTCGTCTAATTTTATATTTTTGTCAACCTTATATTTTTTCTGGAATAAATATTTGTCACCAAGTATTTTTTACATAACTCTACCCCGCCCTGTTGCGATATTATGAGCGTAGACCGGTTTTTTTCAGTCTACGCGCTACGCTTGAAGGTCTCTGGATGATTTATTGAATTTCACTTACATACGACGGCAGAGATCAAGCAAAACAGATTATAACATTATCTTCCACGCTATTATCAACATAATCCCATTTCACGAAACCTGAAATGCCACATCGTACAACATAATCCTATTTTCCTTTCCTTTTGCGAACTTAATAAAAAAAAGTCTATTGTCATTTTTTTTTAAAATAAGTTCATGAAGAGATATGGAAGTAATCAACTTATTTTTTTATTTATAGAATCTTTTTTTTTTTTACGAAACACTATTTCATTCTCAATTTATTAATTAACTTTTTACTTGATACACACGTAAGTTTTTGATCTCTCGATCATCTTCATGTACAATAAAATCCTTACTTATTTCTACCTGACCCAAAAAGGTATCAATTTGTAAACTTAGGTCCAGTATTTTCAACGTCAGCTTATCTGACTTTTTTTTTTTTTTTTTTTATTTATTTATTAACGGCACTTAGTGCCTTTTACATTAAATAGATACAGAGTTTCAAAAATAATACAAATACAATAAAAATACCATACAATAAAATAACAAAAAAATTAATAGTTTCAAGCAACATCGGGCAATCTATTAGTTCGGGCAATCTATTAGACTTCAAACTGATAAAAAAAAAAACTACCCACAAGTTTAACATAAGTGCGCCCTTTTCATTCAGAATAAAGTCGGTATGCTAACGTTGGAAATATCGGACATCAGGTTTAATTATTTATTATAAATTGAGTTATAAATAAATCATTTCCCAATAAAATATGCTCATTCAAGGTCGAAGTTATTGTGAAACGCACTCCGTTTTATTTTAAAACAAACGCCAGAACTGTCGCTCTTGATCAATCAGCCAAAACACCGATAAATTGCAAAGTGGTAGAGGCATGTTTATCTTTCAGATTAATACTTGATGCATGCTCACAAAGATATTTCGTGTTAGTTCGTTCATGCTATATGAGTGCGTGCAACAAAAAATCGCATTCCTCAAATCGATAAATGCTTTGCAACTCTTACTTTTCCTGAAACATGGATGGCATTGGAAAATTAAACCAATTTCAACAGTATGTGAGGCTTACTGCAAATCAACCTGTTTGACATCAGAGGAAAAAAAAACACATGTTCGCAAAACAACGTTCAAAGTAAAACTGTAAATTACAATGGAATTATGGTCATTTACAATATTTTCAAAGTAATATTGATTTAAAATTAATTTTTCATTTAAAGTGTCGAATGTAAAATAGAATTTTACATAAAAAATCCTGAGTTGCCAGCGTTGCAAATCAACCGCTGTTTTTCCTATCATTGCATATTTGTTTCGTGGTATTCAGAGTCACGATCTTCATCAGAGCTAAGTGAAATAAATTCACATTTTCAATTTATTATATGCACTGATTAATAGCTATAAATTTACAATGGAAATATTAATGCATAGGGCTTTTACGAGTGCTTAGCGGTCCTGGGCTCTCAAAATTGAATCCCCTTCCCCCTTCACCCTTTTAGCAGCGCCCTTGAAATTAATATCCCGTCAGGGTAATCATGCCTCTCGTGTTGCTACCCCTCTGTAGGCTTAATAAAGTCCTATCCGTCTACTTTGCTACCCTTTCTTGATGCATGGCCAGCTTAGTGGCATAAATTATTGTGCTTAAATTTTGCCACCTGCCAAAATTTTTCATAATCTATAACCTAAGTTGCAAAGATATATCGACATTAAACGTTCGTATTTAATGCATGCCAACATGCAGGCTCATGTAAATTCGCGCTTACACATGTAGCGAACATATAACGAACATATAACGAACATATAACGAACACATATAACGAACATAAACATGTTGCCGCCTCTGCCTGGGTGATATTGAACCAAAAATGAACCAAGTTTTTGCAGTATGGGGATCAGCTTCATACCAACCTATTCGTCAAGGATATATTACTAAATAGATTAAGGTGGCCTATATTTTGACGATTTCCCTATGAAAATGTGCAAAAACTGGAATGGAAACGCAACTAGGCTTCGCATTAGTGCAACTTCTTGCAACGTTATCTCCAAAAGGTAGGGATGTACACAATATTTCAAGCATGGGAAGGCAATCGTATTGATTCTTTTCGTTTTGTGAAAGATCAAATATAAGCAGACAAATCTGTGATCGTACTTAATTATGTGCGTATTTTGTATTTAAAGTCTTCTGATGCTTAAAATCATTTCATATCTATAACAATCTGCCCTGATTTTTTTGTACTTTATTTAGTTGGTACAGCAATCACTATTGGCCTTCATTGAGATTCCGCTACTGGTAAATGGATCACTTGTGACAAACTTAAATGATTTATTTTTATTTTAGTTATTAAAACTCTGTTTTATTTTCACTCTTCATTATTTTTTAGTAATCATCATTAGGTCATCTAAAAAATAATAAAGAGTGAAAATAAAACAGAGTTTTAATAACTAAATAAAGATGAATTTTCACAGTGCTAATGCACCAACCATCCAAAAAAAAATTTTACATTTTAAGTGGATATTAAATAATCAGTCTTTGAAGCATGACAGAAAAAACTCTGAAGAATAGAGTTAGAAATGAATAGGTAAAGAAAAATTGTAAGTTGAAAGAGGATGTGCAAGTTAAGGTACAAAATAATGTGAAAATTTGGGCATGTGGAAAGAATGAATGATGATCGACTGACAAAGTATAAACACAGAGGAAGTGTGAAAGGAGGAAGAGGTAAGGGACGACCGAGAAAAGTATGGAGTGGTCAGATTGGGTAAATTGTAAAAGAATGGGATATACAAAGTGAATGTAACAGAAGAAAATGTATAAAAAGGTGATGGGTATGAATGAATTGAAAGAGGTGAGAAGTAACGGAGGCAGCTGTTCAGAGGCTTTGGCGACATCTAGTGAAATGGTGACACAGTTACAGTAACAATTACAATAAATTCAAGATGATTGCGAATATTTCTTTATTGTTTTTTTG
Organism: Agapetus fuscipes; assembly: GCA_951799405.1. NCBI lineage: Eukaryota > Metazoa > Arthropoda > Insecta > Trichoptera > Glossosomatidae > Agapetus > Agapetus fuscipes. Next base: position 16,199,740 of record OX637338.1, read on the forward strand.
TTCTTTCAACAGGAAGAAATAAAGGAGAACATCACCATCAGCGAGCTGAACTTTGTTCCAACGTCAGAAGATAATGGCAGGTCCATAACCTGTCGGGCTGAGAACCCAAACTTATCAAAGCCATTGGAAACTTCGTGGAAAATCGAGGTCGTCTGTAAGTATGACTTCAACATTATTTTATCTCGTCTTCATTAGAAATGGTTCAGACCTCATACGAAATTACTACTCATGCTGTGGTTATTTCATTTCATTTATAAGATGTTATTTATTTTTGTTATGAAGAGGAATGCAATTCAGCAACCTTTTTTCCTTACCACAAACAGGTATTCTCATTATCAATCTAAAATTCATATTTTTTTGTATGTCAGTCAATTAATCATTTAAAAACCCAATGGCATCTGTTGAACCAGGATCAAAGCTATCTCCAGGGGATCCGATGGAACTCGAACCTGTGTTGTTTTTATTTCCAACACAGTAATCAAAATTTCATTCATGTAAATAGGATACATTATACATAGCAGCCCTATTAGTAAGATAGTTTTTGCTATCTGGATGGGTGTTTTCTAGTGAAGGTTTATATTTCATACAAAATTGTGAATTACGTTTTTAACCGTTTTTGACCGGTCCGTAGCTCAGTGGTAACACTGCGGACTCTGAATGGGAAGGTAGTGGGCTCGAATCCCGGCGGAGCACAAAAAATATACCATTTATATTTTCCAATTTGCTCTTGCCTGGGTTGAAAAATTCATAAACCTTTATCAATGACCGGTCACCAAAGTTCCATCCAGCCTTACAGCAACTGGGGCTTGCTTGAGTATTGGCGCTTTGTAGCGACGACCAAGCTCGTATACCTCTGCGGGACTAAAACAAGTGTCATAGACCCCTAGAGTCTCTAGAATCTAGGGAGTCTCCCGCACAGGATTTCTAAAAAAAAAACTTTCATTGTTCTGTTTACTCAGTATTAGACATATCTTCACGACATTACTAATTAGATGAAGCCATTTTGTTCCTTGATCGCACTCTTTGTTTCTCCTTTCAGATTTCTTTTCACGGCTTTTCTCTCACATTTCACACTGATTTAATTAGATGTACTTGACGAAGAATTCAAGAAAAAGGCTTTTAATTGTTGTTCACAGATCCGCCTCAAGTGACGCTGCGCCTCGGCAGTACGCTCAGCGCTGAGGATATCAAGGAGGGAGATGACGTTTACTTTGAGTGCCACGTGCACTCAAACCCGCCCTGGAGGAAATTATCGTGGATGCACAATGTGAGCTAACATTCCTTTTCAAAATATTTAAAAATATTTATTTTTAAAAATTCAACAAAATCTCTATTTAAATTTTATATGCCCTTAGTACCGTGACAAATTTTCTCTTAAATGATTCAAAGCCTTCTATTTCCTACTTCGTCTTTTTGTTGAATACTGACATTATTTAAAGAGCGTTTTTCGTGCTTTATTTCTGTAGACACATGTCTGTGGCTACAAATCCATTCGAATTAATTAAGCTAAGAGTATATTTGTACTAACGGTTTCGTGAATAAACTTAATTATTCGAAATTTATGACAACTAAAAAAAATGTAAAATGGAATTACCTCGGAAAGATATTTTGTAAGCTCATTCAACCAACATTTAGTTTATCAGTTGATTTTTCATAATTCTGAGTTACTAATTATTATTGGTTGTGTTTTGAATGTTAAAATAGTCTATCAGTATTTTGATTCTCAACAAGAGCCTGTAAATCGAAAAACAACGCAGTTTAATAATCTGAATCTACCATTGATATCTAACGTACTTACACTAGTATACTTTCACAAAGCATTGTTTGTTATCAATTCTCCCTTTTCCATTTTTCGCAATCAGTAATATGATAAAAAAATGACAAAGGTTCAATTATTTATTAAACGAGTATGGACATTTGTAACGTAGCTTCAAATTATGAGCTATAATTGCTCGGCATGCTGATGTTTGAGTTTGCACGAGAATTAGCAATATATTATTCGGCCCCGGCCATTATCGGATAATTTTTTTATTGCATTGTCAGTTTATCGTTTTTCGATTCGCTACATGCATTCGCTCGCGCCACTTTCCACGGTGCAATTAAAAATGTCAACATGGCAAAATGGAGGGATTGCTCGCAACGAGGAATTCACAAATTTTATTAAATTTATGTAATATCATATCGGGAGGTATCGGTAAAAATGTGCGAAAGAAACATGTTTACGAAATGTTGTAAAACATTTCAATCTTCTTTTCATCTCTCAGCCTTTCGCAGTCAACCTACTCATGCAATATTCTCCATACCTTTCAATCGGCCGCTGTGTTCAGCTTACTTTTAATTCGACATTTCGATGTTTAGTTGAATGAAGTAGGGCAATAAGTCACCACGTTTGCCAGATGGGTTGGTGACTGCAATTGGTACACGGGGACTATTACAAATCTTTTTCATCCCTACCCTCCAAGCAAGCCTGGCGACGCACTGTCTAATGTTATGTTACGAAATATGCTCCCGATAAAATACGAGCTTTTGATTTTTATTTTATTTTAATATGAAGAAAGCTACTCATTTTGAGATTAAAGATTTTAAATTATTATTACGGTCGTTAGACATTTTTTGGAATGAAAAAAACGAAAAATAATAATACAATATTTTTATAGCGCCTTTTCATGACTCTTGGTCATCCCAAAGGCGAATGTTACTGACCGTGGAAAGAGAAGAACAATTTTCACTACGTTTCGTCAGAGTCATATCCGACGACTTCAGGAGGCGTGTGTCTTCTACGAAGAGGAATCACGAACTGATCCACGGTCAGTATTATCCGGTTTTTTTCATTACAAAAAATCATTTTAAGATTGTTGCAAATCAACGTGCACAATTATTTTATTATTTAAATGTTGAAATATCTGCATTGACCTGAAGTTACTGACTCTTAAGCATATTTTTAATATATAATCGTTCATTTTAATGCTTGAAACACTTTTATTTCTAAATATTATATTTTTTAAACTTCATTATTCACGTTCACAAACATGTTTCTAGGGAAATCACTATTTGTACAATCTTGCAAGGCTGACCACCCATACTGTAAAAAATGGTTCACTTTGCCAATGTCACCCCTGTTTCAGGAAAGGTCGGCAAGAGTTGTAGGGCTTATGTTCATTTGAGATTGGATTTTAATATTGTAGGTCCACATGCGGCATGTGTGAGCGCGAAATTATGCGTGTCTGCTTGTGGAAATGCATTAAATATGAACCTCAAATGATACATATCTTTGCAACTTAGATTTAGATTGATTTTACAGGACATGAATTTTGTTCTCGAGTAGTGAAATCTCCCCATTGTCACCGCAATCGGGAATAAAAAGGTAGTCACTTAAAATATTCGTCAATTAATCAAGCGGAATCGCCAATGGTCTGATTTCAACGCGGCCATTTGAATATTCATGAGTGCGATGCATTCCCTGTAGTTTGCAACAATTCCAAACATACACACTCGTTGCCGTTATTCAGTTAGGCGGGTACGAACAAGCAGCGGGTTCATTTTGCACTAGTTTGACTTGGGTAGGCTAAGGCCCGGTTCACACGGACCGCGATCTCTTTAGTAACGATTACCAAGTACTAGCGAGTAATGAGGTCCGAACATTTTAGAATTTTGAACATTTTTCTCGGCGTGTAAACGTAGTCTTATATGGGGCTGCCGTTCTTCGGCAATCGATAAAAAAATCTTTACATGCTTTTTCCTAGCCACCTGATGACACAATTTTGTCTATGTCACAATTTGTTTATGTCAATTCCCTTGCGGGTATGAAATATATCGTTAGTACCCTAATATAGTCAGAAATAGACAAAGGTTAGTTTCTTTACTTGAATCTATACAGAGAGCTCTTGAGGTGTGATTTTTTTTTTTTTTTAAGAAATCCTGTGCGGGAGACTCCCTAGATTCTAAAGACTCTAGGGGTCTATGACACTTGTTGTAGTGCCGCAGAGGTGTACGAGCTTGGTCGTCGCTACAAAGCGCCAATACTCAAGCAAGACCCAGTTGCTGTGAGGCTGGATGGACCTTTGGTGACCGGTCATTGGTAAAGGCTTATGAATTTTTCAACCCAGCGAAGAGCATATTCGAAATATAAATGGTATATTTTTGTGCTCCGCCGGGATCCGAATCCACAACCTTCCATTTACGAATCCGAAATGTTGCCACTACGGACTACGGACCGGTCCAAGATGCCAACGACACGCGGTGTACCTGAGCGGTTACCCATCCAAGCGCTGACCACGCCCAATGTTGCTTAACTTCGGTGATCTATGGGAACCGGTGCTTTCAATATGGCTAACGTCGTTGACTTTTTTTATTAACGTAGTATGTAGTAGGGATAAAATGTAGAAGAAGAATTATAAATGGTGGTTTTACTTACTAACGACTTTATTCTACTTGAACTAACGAAATGGATTACTACTCGTATATATATAATTGTAATTTATTCAAAATACAAAAAAAAGTTCGGGATCTTTCTAAGAATAAATCTATTTTTTCCGTTCACATTTAATGATGGCTTTTGTAACAAAATACTTTTCCCGTGTGCTATTTAGCTGCTCATACATATTTATTTTTGCAATCTCGTAATCTCATGCTCTTCCAAAACATAGAACGGAATCTATTAGATTTGGCCTGAATGGGCAAGCGAAAAAATCCCAAACACACACACACATCTACCTACTAATGCACTAGCACTCGCTCTGTGTGATCGGCCTTTTCCGTAGCGGGGAAGGGAGCTGGGACGGGGTGGGAAAGGACAAACTAACGAGCCGATGGTAATATGCTTTTCACATTATAACATAATTTAATAACCATTTAGTGAAATGATGGTGTTGAGATAGTCTCCCATGCGGGCGTGGACCTCCTCCCGACCCCTCACGGTCTCGCAAGGACCCTCTATCGATGAGAATAGTTTCTGCGGACAGCTACATATTCGGCTAAAGTTACTCCTCGCTGGATGGTGGAGACACATTTAATACCTTTCCCATATCCCGGTTTAATTAATTTTCATATGATTTGATTAATGTGCTTTTTTTACAATTGTAGAAGGCAATATGTGCTGTTAGCTAAACTCGGCTACACTTCGTTGTAGCTTTCTCTGAAATTAATTATAAAGCTTTTTTTAAATTTATGATTTAACGTTGAACAAACATCTCAGATAAGGTAATTGAATTTCTCTTGACTCTTGATAATGACCTGAATATTGATGGTCGAAAGTGCTCGAGATATAAAATATTATTGTGAAAATTAAACTACGTTAAAGAAAAAAATATTTTATTTTAATTGAATTTCAATTAAGTTTTTTTTCAATACTTAGAAGAACATTTTTTTCAAATTTCTTGGCTACGGAACTTTTTGTTTCTATATAAATAAAACCATGTTCATTTGTTCATTTAAAAAAGAAGTTTCCGCTGAAACATTTCATGAGCTGTTGCAAAAATTCGTGATCGAAATAAATACACAAAAGAATGTGATGAGATGGTTTGGGCATGTGGAAAGAATGAATGATGATAGACTGACAAAGCATGTATACAAAGAAAGTGTGAAAGGAAAAAGAGGGAAGGGACGACCGAGAAAAGTATGGAGTGATCAGATTGAGGAGATTGTGAAAGAATGGGATATACAAAGTGAGCGTAAAAGAAGAAAATGCATGAAAAAGGTGATTGATATGAATGAATTGAAAGAGATATGTAAGGATAGGAAAAAATGGAGGCAACTCTGCAGAGGCTCTGGCCACCCCTAGCGGAATGGCGACAGAGTTACAGTTACAGTTACAGTTACAGTAGAAATCAAAACATGAGACACTTTTCTATGTCCCATGGTCTATAGAATGGCCCATCAGGAAATATATTTTCACCTTCATTTTATACAACACATGTTTTTTTTTTATCAAAAAAATAGCTTTTAAAATACACAAGCGTTTATTAATTAAAACTGAGCTTACACAGTATTAATAATTCCCCACACTCGGATGACATTCAAATTCCTCCGTCATCACTTTGAACGGCGCGCGTACTGTTATACTGTTATGTGACATAAATTCTGTGTTTTACAAACAAGGGACAGGCGCTGTGTGTGTTTGCCTGAAGATTGAAATGTGTTGATAAAGCCTTAATTCCATTTTGCATGTTTGGGGAATTAAAGCTGACGTGCAGCGCGAAATTTCCAGATTAAAAACGTTTCTTTGATTAATTACTTAAAACGGCGACATCTACTCTCTCTCACACACACACACACACACACACACACACACACACACGCGCGCGCGCGCGCACACACACACACGCGCGCGCACACACACACACGCGCGCGCACACACACACACACACACACACACACACACACACACACACACACACACACTTGCCAGTTGATACTGAAGGCTTGGCAGTGAGAAACACTAAATATATCTCACTGTCAAAAAAATAACAATCTTTTATTCTGTAACTGAGTGAAGTCTAGAGAAATAGAAAAATATTTTTATAAGCTCAAAACAAGACATGGTATGATATGTTAAAAAGGGGGTTGTTTGTGCCGAATAGAACTAATTTATTTTAACAGCTGGAGCTCTATGCCAACGGGTCGACGCAAACCATACATGAATGGAATAGAATCAAAAACGGTAATCTACAATTTTCAACAACAAAAATTATAAACATGTGGAAACTAAACACCTTAAATTTTATTTTCACTGTCTTTACATATTTATCAAATTTTTCGCAAAAATCTTAGATTACCAGGTTTGATTCTGTACGACTAATGCTACTACGATTGCACTTGTAATAAAAAATATTTAGTCAGTCAGGCTCGTGAAAGTTAGCACCCATTTTCAAACTGTTTTATTTTTTATTTTTTATTTTTATTTATTTATTTATTTGAGAAAACTACAGCTTTATAAAAGTGATTACAATGGTGTTCTTAAAATTAATATAAGCCAAAATTGTTTCTTCTATTTAAAATTATAGAGAAAGAATAATAATTTGATCAGTATGCTGAGCTTGTATTGACATATCATAGAAAATTGAGAAGACAAGAAAATAAAAAATAAAAGGAGAGCAAAACAAAAAGCAAAAAAACAAAAAGCAAAAAAGACACAAGTTGTCAAGCAACAAAAAAGAAAAAAAAAAAGAAACAAGGTGTAAGAAAAGAAATTAAAAGTAAAAGTAAAGTGGAAAGGAATGAGGAAAAGGAGGGATTATTACGTAAGTGAAGGAGCTTGATTGAGGGAGTTAGGGGACAGAGTTGAAAAATATCTCAATTTATTGCGAAAGGTTGTTAATGAGTCATGGAAAATATCTAAATTTTTGAAATTTTGGTTATAGTCACGCTGTATTCTGAATAAAGTTGAGTGGTATCGGTAATTGGTATGACAAATGGGTAGGTGAAATAAATTTTGCGAGCGGGTACGTCTGTTTGGTATAAGAAAAGATATGTTACATAATAAATCAGGGGAGTCAATTGTATTATTGCATATTTTGTACAAAAGTAATTGATCAAAGTAGGTCCTTCTATCTTGTAGTGTGTTAATATTGAAAAATTCTATGGAAGATTTGTAGTCGGTGTGTTCAATGTATTGTCGTTTCTCTAAATATTTAACAAAAATCTTTTGAATATTTTCAATACGGTTAGTGTGAACTTTGTAGTGCGGATTCCATATTGGAGTACAAAATTCTAAATGAGGGCGTATATGTGAAAGGTATAGTGTTTTTAAAGTGTTGATATTATTAAATTGTTTACCGGTGCGGATGATAAAACCCAACATTCGGTAAGCTTTGGAGGTAATTGAGTCAATATGCTTGTCATACGTCAATTTGGAATCTAATAAAACTCCCAGATCTCTCACACTATCAACTTTTTTCAATAACAAACCATTTATGGAATAAGAGTGTGTTATAAGGGTGTTTTTGCGAGAAAATGTTAAAAGAGCACATTTGGACACATTGATGTCGATTTTATTTTTATAGCAATACACACTTAGTCTATTGATGTCATTTTGTAAATTAATGCAGTCATTTATATTGTTAATTGTTGCGTAAATTTTCATGTCATCAGCGAAACCTGAAAAGTGTGAGGATTGGAAGCAAAATTGTATGTCATATATGTAAATATTAAAAAGAATGGGACCTAGGTGTGAGCCCTGGGGTACACCCGACGGGACACGAGTGAAATTGGACTTACAGCCGCCCACAACCACTGCCTGTTGTCTGTTTTTTACATAGGAAATAAACCATCGGAGTAGGTCACCATGGATTCCTACACTGTACAGCTTGTTAATAAGAATACTATGGTCTACCCTATCGAACGCCTTTGAAAAATCCGTGTATACAGCATCAACTTGCAAGCGATCACCTAATCTATGCGAGACATATTCTGTGAAGTTAAGCAAGTTAGTGAGAACTGAGCGTTTTTTCAAAAATCCATGTTGGTGATTGCTAATATAGGGGGAGATTGTTGGGTAGATGTGATCTAGTACAATTTTTTCAAATAATTTGCTAAATACAGACAGGATGGAAATGGGGCGATAATTTTCGATGTCATTTTTTGATTTAGATTTATGAATGGGTGTTATTAAGGCATCTTTAAATTTCGTTGGGAATTTACCATTATCCATTGATTTATTAAAAAGAATTGAGAATGGTTCACTCAGCTGGTCAGCACATTGAAACACAAAGTATGGACTAATCTCGTCATTACCGAATCCTTTGTTTTTATCTATTTGTTTTAAGTATTTATTTGCTTCAGATTGAGTTATTCGAATGTGACCTATGTTATTAACAAACGAATCAGAAAAAAGGTCATTGTATGGATGGGAGTTGTCATGATTATTTGATGAGTCGTTAAAAGCTGAGTTAAAGTAGTCGGAGAAGAGTGAACAAATGTCTTCATTTCCGTGGCATATTTTATTACGATAGTGCATGGTTTGCGGAATATTATATGATTTGGTTTTATTTTTAATGTATGTAAAGAAATGTTTCGGGTTCGTTTGTATATTATTTTCGATTACTTGTATATAACTAGTGTAGCATTGATGTTGAAGTAATTTTTGTCGGGACCGAAGTAAGGAGAATGCCGAGAAGTCACAAGGATTTTGGAAGCGTTTCCATTTATTATGATATTTATGTTTTTCTTTGATAACTTTTATGAGTGCAGGGCTATACCATATGGGGTAGTTTGAGCGGTTTAATAACTTTCGAGGGATGTGAAGACTTATAGTGGTGCGTAATATATTATAAAATTCATCGACTGCAATGTCAATGTCATCATAATTTCTGAGGTGATTCCAATTTACTTCCGAGAGATGCATATTTATTAAATCATAATTAGCTTTTTTGTATAGAATAATTTCTTTCGCGCCAGTTGGTAGCATTTTCATTTGTTGAATTGGTAAATGAATATGAAGTGTTGGATGATGCGAGTCCTCTTCCACAAGCGGGGAGTCGGAGCGCGTAATTATACAGTCCGAGTTACTTAATACTAGATCCAAAATACGTTGATTCGAATTTTGTATACAATTATATTGGTTAAGATTAATGTACGACATTGTGTCTAATAGATTTAAGATATTTTGATCATTATTTGAAATATGTGGTTGTAAGATATTCGAATTGTGATTGGGTGTCCACTGAATATGTGGCATATTGAAGTCACCTAAAATCAAAATTATGTCTTCAGGGTACGTTTCATTTATGTGTCTTATTAAATCAAGAAAAGAACTCACCGCTGATGAGTAATATTTTCCTCTAGGTAAATAAACGCATATAATATGCACAGGGACATTGTTGGTTAGAGTTAATTTAGGTATTGAAATCCAGATGCATTCTATTTCGTAAATATGTTCATGTGCATATGCGTGGAAATCTTTATCCAGTATCAACATCACACCACCTCCCATAGTTTTATTAGTGAGATCAAATGATCTATTTTTGCGAAAAACATCATATTTATTCACGGGTACAAGTTCACCGTCTGAAATGGAATCAAGTAGCCATGTCTCAGTTATACCAATTATATTATATGTGTCATTAGTCAGAATATTTTGGTAAAAAGCGTTACATTTGGTTCGTAGGCCTCTACAGTTTTGATAAAGGATAGATATCATTTTGTGTTTTTTACGGTGAAAAATGGCTTCGGTAGAAAAATAGAAAATAATGAAAATAAGTAAAAAGTAATAGAGGAATAATAAAGCAAATGAGTAAGCAATAGGTATGAAAGATCTGAGAGGTATCTATATGTACGTAGTGATTTAACAGTGACGTGACTATAGATTGAGACATTTATGTTGAGTACAATGGAGATATTTTCCGAGTATTTGTAGGAATGGGAGGATGTATGGTGAAAGAAATGTGTGGTAGAGATGAGGTTGAGGAAAGTCATGTGATTTTCTTGGTTATATCCTCTTCTGTTTGAATAATTAATGCAGGAGAAGTATTGTTTTTCCGAACCCATATCCGACAATTTCTCGTCCATACATATAAAAAAGATTTTTCCTTTACAGCCTCACGTGTCTTTCGTAATAATGCTTTATTCCTTGGAGTGAGATGTTCATTGATAAATATTTGTTTGGGATCACCAGAGAGCCCAATATCATTTGATCTAAGGCCTTTGATTTTTCGAATGGATGTCAATATCGTATTTCTTAGGTTATTGTTTCTAAATTTGACTATGATGGGTTTAGGCCGAGAGTTGTTTGCTGAAGGTATCCTGGAGGCATATATTATATCATCGTCTTTGAGATTAGTTTTCAATTGTTCGGCAATGTTTTTTATAATGTTAATTGGTGATTCATTATTTTTTTCAGGTATGCCGAAAATTTCTAGATTATCTCTTCTGGAAAATTGATCCATGGTGTTTAAGGTGTTTTCCAAGTCACTTATTCTTGTTTCAGCCTGTGAAATATTGTTACGTAGTTCTTCATTTTGCTTAGTTATAATTTTGAGTGACTGCAGAAGATTTACATTCTGCTGTATTAATTCCTCATGTTTGTTTTTGTATTCCAGTATAAGACTTGATAGTTGTTCGATCTTGGCATCATTTTCAGAAAATTTTCCATTTAGGAATGCGAAAAGGTCATCTCTGCCAATAATCAAATTAGTGTTTCCTTCTTTATCGACATATTTATTCTTATCTAAGACGCAAACCTCTTCTTTGTTTTGAAGTTTTTCTGTAATTTCACTAGATGGTTCTCTACTCTTTGACAACTTGCAAACTTGACATCTATAATTATTTCGGTTTAGTTTACTCAGTTTGCGAAAATTGCTCTCTTTAATACTTTCGCAGTTAAAATGATATATTTGTTTACATGAGGTACAAACTATGTCGTCTGCCTCGTGTATTGTCTTTTTGCAGGAATAACAATTCATTTTGATATGTCAGTGTTTGACAGGTAGGTTAGTTTTTTGTCCTTTAAATAATATATTTATTGGTTAAATCTCTCTGTTTACAATTTATTAGCACAAAGAATTAGCAATAATGTTGATTTCAATACTAATTGAGAGTTATATGTGCAAATATTTGTATCTTAGTATATCTTTAAAATGACAATACCTTCGTGTGTGCAAAACTTAAAAAACTTCGTGGCTATATCAAGCTATTTTGTTTGCAAAAAGTATCAAATTCACTACTCAGGTTGCTCAGGTTGTCGCAAACTCACACTTGTGCTATTTATATCAATTTAGGTGGGTTTACACTATTAAAATTATTTTTTAAACTGGAGCGATAATAATAAACTGCTCAGCGATAGCTGTCACTTTGACATATTTATTAACTGTATTATTTATACACAAATTAAAAACAAAAACAAAAAAATGAACCATGTTCTCTGCAGTTTTCTCCCTTTCGTTCATAAAACATTCATAAGTGACCCATTTTTTCAGCATGATAAGAGATATACTGACAAGTTTTACTCAGCCTTCACAAGAAATGAGCCCTACCCCCATCGGGAGCTGCGTAATCCCCACTTTAACAGAAGTGGTAGGCGTAAGGCTGGCCCCTTACCTGTAAAAATAAAAAGGTTCCAATCCCCTATGCGAAAATCCTTCGGGGATAACGCGGCTAGAAGTTACACTATATGTGTAGCTTAGTTGCGTTTTTTTTTTTTTTTGCGAGGACAGATTTTTGCAGTGGTTTATACTCGCGGTAAAGGCTTGCACATTTTTTTTATATCCCTGATCGATACCATCTGTGATTTATTTGTCCACATTATCTGTTCTGTCTCGACAGTCCTGCGATAGAAGATTGATCTGTAGCCTTGCAATTCCTTTCTGTATTGTCGCCCTGTCCAAATAAACACTTGCATTGTCCGGTGTAATGGGAAACCGTTCCTCTCAGTAAAATACAGCAGGACGGGACGCTGTTCTCAGAAAAAGTGACTTTCATTCAATAACATTCAACACGAAAAGTATTAGTCGTATTGAGTTTGAATACCACGTAAATAATAGAGCATTTTTTACTGTACGTATGTCACATCTCAAAGATCCCTGTAACCTCTCTGATCAGACCTAAGAATTTTTTTTAAAAGTGTGTCTTTAGCTCCGGTCTCCTTTGATCCGTTCAATAGCTCAGCTGGTAGAGTGCTTGCATTCGGGTTCGAATACCACCAAGATCGTCAGAAATGATTTCCCGTTTCGGATTTCAAACCCAAAATAAAATACACGCAAGGTTTACTCAGCCTTCACAAGAAATGAGTACCAACCCCCTAGAGCTGGGAAACCCTCACTTCAACTGAAGTGGTTGGCGTGAGGCCGCCCCTCATTACCTAAAATAAATAGGTTCCATTCGCCACATGTGACCCCTTCGGAACAAAACGCGACAGGAGGTTACACTTTATTGTCTGTAGCTTGGTCACGTTTAGTAGTCGCCAAAACACAGCATATATTTTTTATTCCAATCTATGCATTCAAATTATTTTTTAATCATCCCCTTAACAATCACTGCTGTAGAGTAAACCCACCATAATTAATGTCTAACGCAATTTAACCCTGACCGTGTTTCACTAAGGCCCGATTTTTTCAACAGTAGCATAGCGACTTTATACTGAATGATAAGGACTCATTTATGTCAATCGTGTGGGTAGTTTTTTTTACAGTGTACAGTCACATAATACTAACGTTGAAAATAACGGGCCTAAGTATCGTTGTATCTAGGCTAGAACTAGTCCTGAGATGACTTAGTCCTAGCCTACTCTTTCAACTAACATAAATAACTTCGTAGACTCTTGAGTTAAAAAACTGTATTTTTTTGATACATGAAAAACAAAAAATATTTTCAAAGTATCATAAATCTTCACACACGAAAATATCATTCGTAAATTGTCACCACCGCGTCGTCGAACAATACCGCCCCCTATGCTCTAGTGGCAGGGGCGAACAAACGGACGCCGGGCCACGTGAGCCCCGGATCGGACAACATTTGTCAGGGTGTTTGGGTGTCGCAGAATCAGACAGATTATCCCATCCATCACGGCTGGGCTGCGGCGTCTGATTGGCCGACCACTGATTACTGATTAGTGGAAAACTATGCAAAGTGACGTGACCCGTGACTCTCACACGGCTCAACAGTTGATCAAAATTGATCTGTAATATTGGGCTGATTTATTTGGCGAGAGCTTTTTTTGTGTGAATCACACCTTGAGTGCCCTCTGCGAGCTTCACCGTTGCTGTAGAAATCGCCAATTCTCAAGAAAGACCCAGTTCCGGTTTTTGGTAAAACATAGAATTTTTCACCCGGCAAAGAGCATGTTTGAAAATAAATGGTACTTATATATTTTTGTACTCCACCGAGGTTCGAATCCTCGACCTTCCTTTTACAAAGTGTTGACCACTTAGACTGGCCGGTACCTCCGCAGATGCGTCTTCTTTTTTTGTGTCATTGCATATCTCTTTCATCTTCTCAACACTTGTCACTTTCCTCATACATGATCTTCTCTTATTCTCACTCTACAAGTTCCATTATTTTGCAATCTCACCTATTTGATCCATCTATTACTTTCTCAGTCTTCCCCTTCTACACTTTTTATTTGTCATTTCCTCTGTACATTTTCTTTTTTGATCTTTCATCATCCACTCTTTAAAGTCTCCACCATTTGACTACCGATCTATAATCTAAGTTGCAAAGATAAATTACGTTTAAGATTCATATTAAATGCCGCATGTGGACTTGCAACATAAAAACCTTTCAATATATTATATATATAGCCCTGGCCTGCAACTGCAGCTCAATAAGCCCTGCAACTCTTGCCGACCTTTCCTGAAACAGGTGTGACATTGGCAAATTGAAGCATTTTCTACAGCATGGGTGGTCAGCCGCATACCAACAATAATAATAACATCTTATCTAATTAAATATCAAATTTTAAAGAAAAATGCATTTATTAGAAGCATCGCATGCAAAGCCATTTCGGTGATAAGTTTACCACACATCCGCGTAAAATACATAACAGCGGTATGAGCTCATATTCCCGGGTAGCTTGTGAATGGCGGGATGGCTGTTGGTAGTAGCTCGCTCAGGGCACTCGAGACGAGCGAATGTGACTTGGGAGTGAGCTAACGAGAAAACTTTGCGAGTTTTGTGTAGTCTGGCCTGAGCGACGTTTCCAGAACAACAGTGCTCCTATAACGAGCAGGAACTAATAAAGTTAATACGGATTATGAATGCCGACTGCGTTCGTTTGATATGGAGTAACTACGTACATACTTGTACTGTGTGTGTTCGCAAAACTTCAAAACTAGAGTCTATAATTTTTAATCTAAGTTGTTGAGATATATAACATTTAAGATTAATTTCAAATGACACTGCTCAAATCCTCCTCGTACCCGTCCTATATGTATGTGTCAGAAGGACCCACAGCACATGGACGCTCATGCAAAGCTATATATTTTCTCAAGTGGCAAAAAGCCTTCCCGTAAAGTAAAAGCAACGGGCACGACAAAACAAGAACCTTTAGGTCAGAGGCGTGCCCATGACTATAAAAGTAAATGGTTCTATGTTACTGAAGCTAATAGCATACCTCGGGTGACACTCCTTGTGGGATTGTTGCTAAATCACGAGTAGCGTGAAGAATGATACGTGTATGTTTGCGCTTACACATGCCGAATGTGGACCTACAATATAAATACCCAAATATCAAATGAACATAAGCACTACAACTCTTGCCGAGCATCCCTTAAACTTGGGTGACATTGGCAAAGTAAAACATTTTTTTACAGTATGAGTAGTCAGCTTTATGCCGACCTGTAGGTCAAGGAATACCAAAAATTAATTTGAAAATTAAAAATGATGAAGTACGGTCAGTGACTTAGTTGTAAAGACACTTGTATTAGTTCTATTCCCACCATGGTTACAGAGGTGATTTTGCGTGTCAATGTTTATTTTAAATTCAAAATCGTAGTCCTAGCAAATCTTTCTTGGCCTTTATAAGTAATGAAAGCCTGCTACTCCCCTGAGAACAAGAAATCTCTACATTTAGTTGTTGCCATAAGGCTTATTCTCTGTTTAAATAACCTCTCGCCAAATGCGACTCATTCGGGAACAACATGGTAAGAATTGCACTACATGTGCAGCTTACTTGTATTTCTTGAAACATTCTAACAGCAAATTCTAATCCCTCAAGATATGATCGTTGTACATAACACACACTTCCATCTGTCATATTCGTTCATTCAATCTTCACGCAAAGGACTCTGAAAACCTCAAGTCGAAGTTACATGAACCTTTTGGCATTGTTTCAAATGGCTTCTTTTTCGATTGTTCTTGATCCAGTGAACAAAAACATTCTCAGGGTTTTGAAAGTGATGCAGCAGCGTTTTTATGTTAAATTGTTCAAAAAATTCAGCAGATCCAACCATGTGTGAGTTAACACATCATTGCAGTGAAAACCCGAATTACGAGTCCCTTTCACCGTCAAAGTTTTGATTACTAACCTAGATCCGTCTAGAAATGTTGTGAACACACCATTTGTATAAAGTACTAACTATGTGAAGTAATAACTAACTAATGAGCGGGCTGGAAATGCTATGTGCCGGCAACAGCTTCGATACAATGTTTTAAATTATTAATTTTAAATGAAGTAATCACGTTTTACGATCGTTGATACATTACAAATTTGCAGGAAACATTAAAACAATTGTGAACGCATACTTCATGGAAATAATTATTGTTCCAGTTGATAGATCAGTTGGCAAAACACCTGCTTTCTGACAAGTAATGTAAAGTTTGAATCAGAGATGCTATAAATCCGTTCATCGTGAGTAAGTTTCTTTCGGTTGTCAAAAAAATGACACCCTTTCCTTTGAAAACAAGTATAATTTTCGCTTCGTATTATTCATCTTACATGTGGGTGTTCCCTTAACTATGAAATAAAATAAACTCAAATTTTAAATGGAAATGTTTTAAAACGCATTCTACACATATCTAGAAATATATTTTTTACGTAATTTGATCCGGTCCGGTTGATGCGATGGCTTTTATAGTAAAACTGTTGCTTTTAAAGCCAGAGATTCATGGCTTAAACCCGTCTACGGGAATCAGAAATGATTTGCTATTGTCGTTTTCCTTAATCCCAAATCACGGTACAAATCATAAGCAATTTTTACTTAGCCTTGACAAGAAATGAGAGCCTTTTCAAGGGAAACCACAACTTCAAACTAGGTTTTGGCGTAAGCCTCAATCTTTTATCTGCGAAAATAACTTAGTTCTATTCGGCACAAACAACCCCTTTTTTAACATACGAGTATCTTGTTTTGAGCTTAGAAAAAATATTTTTCTATTTCTCTAGACTTCACTCAGTTACAGAATAAAAGATTGTTATTATTTTGACAGTGAGATATATTTAGTGTTTCTCACTGCCAAGCCTTCAGTATCAACTGGCAAGTGTGTGTGTGTGTGTGGAACCTCCACGTTGCGTTTAGCGCGCAACGCAAGAAAGCAATCAGTATTAAAGGCATATCAGGTCGTGAGTCGCACAAAAGAATGATTGATTGAAGTTTCTTCCTAGTTTCCCACACGTCTACTGGACCGCATAAAGCCAAAAAGATTTCCCCACTTTTCCTGGATAGGCTCGGCATATTATGTGTAACGTTTTCATTCACTTTCTACATTAGGTTGCTTTATGTTCACCTATCGGGTTATTAGATAGGAATATCGGTGTCAATAACCCTTCATTAACCCACCTTTCAACACGTTGACAGCTGTACTCGATACTGCTATGAACTATGAGTTTGTTTGTACTTGTATCTAGGTACGTGCGCCGAAGCACGATGGTATATGTCAAACAATCGGGAAGCGTTTCGAAAAAACCATTAAAGAAGTATGTGGAATTATCTAGAATATGCCAAAATCTTCTCTTTCGTACCTATATATACGAGCCGCAATGGTGCGGATGTGCAGAGACGCTTGAAAATTTGTAACGCAAAGTTGATATAACTAGAGAAGTACTGTGTAACCATATTTTGTGCGAAATAAATCCTGTTAAATAGATAAATCACAGTTTCATAAAAAATAACCCAAATAAAATCGTTAGAATACTTTGAAACTTTTTTCAAATTTCCTTTTCGAAATTCGGTGCTTTTGTTTATTGGATAAAGCAACATTCATCTGATAAATAAAATCAAATAGGGATAGGTAAACGGGAACAAATATCAATATTAATTTTAAAAAATCGTCACTCGCCAAAAGATCATTAGTTAGTTAAAACCTATTTCTAGCGAGGACAAAAAAAATAAACGAATAAATTAATTTCTTCCATATAAAGAAGATACCTCATAAATTTAAAAACTTACAAATTTTATGACTCAGCCCGGCAAGTTATTAAAACGTTCGTCAGCTGTAAAACGCTATGCCATAACGTTGATATAAAAAGAAACAGAAGCGCAGATACTCATTGGAAGTCTCATGTATTATAATTTTTCCTAAATATTGTCATACATATTGTATTGCTGTTTGTTACTATATATTTTTTCGGTTAACTTATATTTTGGACAAAAAATCACAAGTATTTGTGTGAAACAAAAATTGAAAATTTCTATGAACACTATTATTATTTTCCCATTAACCTTAGCACAGTTTATTGTAGTTATCCGTTATCCGACTTGGACCGATCCGTAGTCCAGTGGCAACACTTCGGGCTCGCAAATGGAAGGTTGTGGATTCGGATCCCGGCGGAGCACAAAAAATATACCATTTATATTTCGAATATGCTCTTCGCTGAGTTGAAAAATTCATAAACCATTACCAAAGACCGGTCACTGATGAAAAAATACTTAAATCAACGGATCCTCCAATATGAGCAATAGTTGAAGAGAGGGGGGGGGTAAACATTTCATCCTGTTCCTGCTCCTCTTTCTACAAGTCCTCCTATAATTAATAAAAAGGTTCATCCAACCTTACAACAACTGGGTCTTGCTTGAGAATTGGCGCTTTCTACAGCGATGACCAAGCTCGCAGAGGGCTCTTGAGGTGTGATACACACAAAAACAGCTTTCACCAAATAAATCATCCCAATTTTATTTATTATTGCTACTTGACTACTGCTCCTTGACTGATAGGTTAGTACGAGGCTGACCACCCGTGCTGTAAAAATCGGTTCACTTTTGCCCATGCCACTCCGGTTCAGGGAACGGCGGCAGGAGTTGCAAGGTTTATGTCCATGTGAGGTTTTGCTTATTTGTATGCACACATGCAGAATGTGTAGGCGCGAACCTACATGTGCCTGTCTGTAGGCATGCATTTCATATGAGCCTTAAATGTTAACATATCCTTGCAGCTTAGATTATAGATAGATTATATAGATTATCCGAAATTGAACCATATATTTTGTGCAATCCCGAATGCTTTATTTATGTGCATTGATTTTTTCATCAAATTATTTTATTCGTCTATTTTCAGAATTCACAAATAAACTGCAAATTCAGTTTTTCCCCGCGATGGAATGTTTATTCAATGCGATCACAAACTTCGTAAAAATTTGACTGTCGAAAATATGATGAATTTTATATTTATTTTGGTCGCGTCCAATCACAATACGTAGAGATCATCCAGTACCCCAAGTACAAATATAAACTTAACCATAGTGTTGAGCCAAAAAATATATTGAAACTTGAAAAACGTCCCTGGTTAGCGTTTTGGATTACATGTATTTTTTGGTAAAGTGTTCAGTTTGAACGTAAAATTTTATACTTGCGGTGCAGTACTGGATTCAGGGGGTATACAGTGAGAGTGGAGCCCCGGGCGCATTCGCAGAGAGATGCTACGACCGTTCATATTCAAATCACGCTGTATTTGCAAGTTTCATTGCGCTTCAAAATATCCAAATATCCCTGTCGTTATGGTCGCCGGAAAACTAGTGCCGGCTCTATCAAAATGATCCTATGAAACCAAAAGTGTTGTATTTTTCAATTGATAAACTTAGTTTCTTTGGATCGTGTTCTACCTTGTAAAGAAATCGAGAATCACTAATTATTTGTATTTAGAAAAAAAAAAAATTCAGTTTGACTGCTTTTTTTGCTGAATGCTGTTTTTTGTGTAAATCACAACTCTAGAGCCCTCTGCGAGCTTTTTGTCATTATAATAAGCATGCAATTCCCCAGCAGGACGTTTTGTCTGTAAGACCGGATAATCTATTGGTGACAGATATTTAGTAAATCCTGATGAATTGGTCAACATAGCGAATTGCATATTTGTATTTTTTCACTTTTTCTTTGTGTTTTGTTGCGAATCGACCCCTATCTCCTTCTTATAACAAGTTCGAAACATTTAACTACCAGACTATGACCGGTCAATGCTATGAATGTAAAATATTAGAAATTACAGCTGTTAAACATTATGTAAGACTTTAGTAATGTCAAACGCACTCGTAGAGAAGCAGAGTTGAGAATTATCTCGTAGAGTACGTTTGACATCAAAAAATAGATTACAAGTTTTCTTTTTGCAAACAAATTTCCCTCGTCACATGCGACCCGTGATAAGAAGTAACTCTACATGTTAAGCTTAGTTGTGTTTTTTATTCATGAAGCTGTCGTAGATGCTCTACGACGCAAGCTCGGAGAGGGCTCTTGAGGTGTGATACACACAAAAACAATATTCTTCTTCTTCTTCTTAATCCTATTCCTCATTACTGAGGGTTGTGACCCTTGTGGAAGCAACCAATCTTCTCCAGCTCTCCCTCGACTGCGCTGCCCGCAACGCTCCAACTACCGAGGTGCCTGCTGCTGTCTTCACTTGATCGGTCCATCGTGTGGGGAATCTACCTCTTCCTCTTTTCCCCTCCAAGTTACCGATCACAACCAGTCGTTCCAGGCTATCCTCATTGCCACGGACAACGTGTCCGAAGAACTGAAGAATACGGCGTGTACACATGTTGGCCAGAGTCAAGCCATCCAAACGCAGCTCACGACGAATGGACTCATTGGTGCGTCTAGCCGTCCATGGGATTCGAAGCATGCGCCTCCAGTACCACATTTTCAAAAACAATCATCCTAATAAATAAAAATGGACCCCAAAACGGTTGTACCCGGCTGCACCACCTTGTCTATAGCACAAGTGCTGTATGCACTCTGCACAGTCAAGCAAGGCCCCGACTGCAGATCCGCCATGCAGCGGGTGAGATGTGTAATTGGCGCGTCTAATGCGCGGCGTCGTTTCCCCGCCGTTGCGCGCGCGAAATGAGTGCGAATAAAAGTGATTTTCACTTGCGAATATTTTTATCAGGCTTACATGCAAATGGTCTCCCGGTCCTCCTTGCCGGAATGCATAACAGCCACGAAACGTTTACTGGCTCGTGCATTTTCTGAATCGCAATACAACTCTGGTGAATTAAAGATATCCTGTCTGAGTCTTGGTGCAAATCTTATTGCTCCATTGAACCCTCTTTGACTGTAAGTGAAAATCTGGCGAGAGCTTCCTGTCATTTTGATAAGTATATTGTATTTACTTCGTTCTCAAATTGCTTTGAACGCAACGCAAAACGCAACTAAGCTACACATATAGTGTAACTTCTTGCCGCGTTATCCCCGAGGGGATCGCATGTGGCGAGTTGAACCTATTTTATTTTTACAGGTAAGGGGGCCAGCCTTACGCCAACCACTTCAGATGAAGTGGGGGTTTCCCCATCCCGAGAGGGCTGGTACTTATTTCTTGTGAAGGCTGAGTAAACCTTGCCGGTATTTTTATTATGGGGTTTGAAATAAACACCGAAACGGGAAATCATTTCAGACACCTTCGCCTCGGCGGGATTCGAACCCGAGCTCACGGCATGGAATGCAAGCACTCTACCAACTGAGCTATCGACCGGACAGATTGAAGACTTTGAGAAAATAACCTTAGTTTTTTAGGTTATTACCGGTCGATAGCTCAGTTGGTAGAGTGCTTGCATTCCATGCCGTGAGCTCGGGTTCGAATCCCACCGAGGGTGTCTGAAATGATTTCCCATTTCGGTGTTTATTTCAAACCCCAAAATAAAATACCGGCAAGGTTTACTTAGCCTTCACAAGAAATGAGTACCAGCCCTCTCGGGAGCTGGGAAACCCCCACTTCAACTGAAGTGGTTGGCGTAAGGCCGGCCTCTTTACCTGTAAAAATAAATAGGTTCAACTCGCCACATGCGACCCCTTCGGGGATAGCGCGGCAAGAAGTTACACTATATGTGTAGCTTAGTTGCGTTTGCGTTATCTCCCTATAGCGTGTACTTATTTTTTTATGATATTTGGTGTCTTTAATTACTAAGAGCTGCCAATTTTAACAATTTTAAAGAACATGTTTGATTTTCTCAAATGTCGAGAGTATTAATTCATTCATTTTGCAAAGTTTGACCGGTCCGTAGTTTAGTGGTAAACACTTTTGGCTCGTAATTAATGGAAGGTTGTGGGTTCGTATCCCGGCGGAGCACAAAAAAAATATACCATTTATATTTTCAAATACGCTCTTCGCTGGGTGAAAAATTCATATTCCTTTACCAAAGACCGGTCACTAAAGGTACATCCAGCCATACAGCAACTGGGACTTGCTTGAGTATTGGCGCTTCGTAGCGTCGACCAAGCTCGTAAACAACAACACTGCAACAAGTGTCATAGACCGCTAGAGTTTCTGAAATTCAGTGAGTATCCCGCACAGGATTCCTTACATATAAACTATCATTAGATGACCAAAAGCTATTTACAGATAGGTACAAATGGTATGGTGTGCGAATCCATTCGAATCGAAGACTCTTCTCATATTTCTTAAGCATAATATGGTTGAGAAATCATTTTTGTTTACACAATTTATACGATTCGCATTGTTTTTGTTTACGCAATATTGAGAGTGTGTGAATTATCAACAGTCCATATTTACAGTACATAGAATCTAATACTGTGAGCGACTTTTAAAAAACTCATATGAAATGGAAATTAATACTAATATATTTTAATATCTACTGAAGAAATAACACTTCTCGGAATATATCTAGATGTAAATTATTTGTGTACTTAAGGGTTTAATAACATACGAACGCAAACTTGGCTCACGACCACATACTAAGCGCCCACATGGGAGCTTCAGGATTAAATATTAAAATTGTTTATTTTAAACAAATATTTCTAAGAAATCAGTTTGATGTTTCAAATGCCTTATTTATGGTTTCTGTTTAATTTAAAGTAAAAATATCCCATGGTGGGATGGAAAAAAAAGAAAACCATTTTTACAGAGACTATAGAATTGTGTATCTAGTTTAAAAAAATGCAAAAAAAAACCATGAAAATTAAATTTTAGGTTGTATTTTCCATACTTTTTTTTTTAACGCGATGTTTTATACTATCAAAATAGCGACAAACTCACATCCTGTCGGTAGCTCAGTTGGTAGAGTGTTTGCATTTTATGCCGAGAGATCGGGTTAGAATCCCACCGAGGATGTCAGAATTGGTTTCCTGTTTCGATATTTATTTCAAACCAAAAATAAAAAACTGGTAAGGTTTACTCAGCCTTCACAAGAAATGAGTACCAGGTCCCTTGGTAGTTGAAAAACCCCCCACTTCAACTGAAGTGTTTGGCGTAAATCCGGCCCCCTTATCTGTGAAAATAAATAAATTCAGCTCGCCACATGCGAAACCCTGCGGGGATAGCGCGGCAAGAAATCACACTATATGTGTAGCTTAGTTGCGTCACAGTTGATTATTTATTTATTTTTGTTATTATGTCATTTTTTCTTCAATTTTTTCAAATAGTTCAATCGCAATAAAGCATGTACTTACTTAAGGAAACTTCTTTAAATTTTACTCTTGCGTAAGAAACTTATGAATTGCCGTAGAGATACAAGTTCATTTAATGCAAAAGCGATGCAATATTATTGTGCGATTTATTACATCGCGTTACACGTGCAATTTGTGCGCTGTTGACGTTTGATTAAAGTTGGCGGTAAAATGTGTTATTGCCGCGTTTAATATGCACCTCTGTCAACCGCAAAGAAAGAGATGCAACAATTCGTGAGCGCAATATTGCGCCACATTACCTGCACATGATGTGTAATCCCACACGGAGCTGTAATATCCTTATTTTTCATTTTGAAACTCTTATCCTTTGCAGAATCCAATTACTTTATCTACGTTTTTTTCTGCGAAAAAATATAAATAAAGAAAACACGTTTCCTACGAATTTTCAGCTTTAACAAAATTGGAACTTTTATTGTGCACAATCATACGAATGTATACATAGTTCTATTTAGGTTAGATGTGTGTGTGTTGTAACGTGAACAGGTAATGCGATTTTTTCACCTTTGTACAATTTGTATACCGCAACAGAGAGTCCATTTCCGTTTCTTCATTTCCTCTTTTGTATGGAGCAGCGCGGCCCGTTTCGCTTTACAAAAATGTCGCGCCAAAAGGATGCCCACAATACGTTTGGCGGGCCCTTCCAGTCGTCGTGATTTGGCGAGCCTCGGCTGTTCTGGCGGGAAATTGCTTTTCCTCCGAGCACTGCGTATTTCCGGTGCGTAATCATACGAATTAGCGGGAAAGTGGGCTGCGCATCGCGGCGCCCTACTCGCCGCCCTATTATCCTAATTATTTCAAGAGCAAACATCCTTTGCTTGGCGACGCTTGTTTGCTTTGTGCGCGAGATGCTGAAGTAATTTGTACTTGTGCCATTGAAATGCTAATCTTAATCATGCAATATAAACGAGTGTTTGCCGGGACACCCCGCCCCCGTCTTCCCATTTATCAGGATATGAAAATCAACACGCATAAAGCAAATGTTTATCTGGAGTAAATGAATCAGCTATTTACTCTGCCATTATGTAATACACGCGTAGCATGTAAAGGGCGCGCTTAATACGAACACTAAAGACAATATATTTGAGTAAATGAGGGCATTAGAATCAAAAAGGCAAGTGTTTTATCGACTATCTATGGGACACTGTGTCTTATAGACTCTTTATGGGACACTTGTTTTTTTTATTCTAAGGCCTTAAAATCTTATTAAACACTTGTAAGAGAAAAATCAAAAACAACGTGGCATCCATTGTACGTTCTTTGAGGTATATTGAGGAAACTTTTAAGAAAATAGTATTTTCATTTTTAATTAACATCAAAAGTGTCAATTCTCTTGGTACTGTGGATGTAATTGCACGCATATTGAGCTTGATTTTAATAAAATAACATGGAATCGTCAGCGCGAGCGACAACTTTAATTTGAACAAGAAATCATTAATAACTTTGCCGTCATTTAAATTCAATTAATTCTCTCTCGAGCTCTTAAGAGTGTCGCCCCTCCTTGGCAAAGAGAGCAGCCTGCGGACCCTTCCCCCCTCCTCCCTCGCATACTTCCCCCCCCCCCCACTATGTCCCTGGGGGGCTGTTAATGCAGAACGATCCGATCCATCTTCTCAGCCCTTGAGAAAACTTGCCGGTAAGTCAATGTCTCTTGGCCGGATTACAAAACGCCTGCCACACTTTTATCTATGTCCAAAAATTGAAACAATACTTAGGCCATATCACAAGATCAAAAGTATATTTTTTTACATCGTAAATTTTATACGAAATCTTTGAATAGTGCAGAAATAATTAATGGATAAGGAAAATCTGCGTTTTTGAAGATCTGTACAATTTTTTTTTTTTTAAATCCTTAAAATATTGTTGCAATATTCAATTTACTTCCAATGGTAACTGTAATAGAGACTTAACTTTGATACTCGTGCTTAATGTTTTTTTACTAAACATCCAAAAATGAAAAAAAAAAATACAATCAAAGACTGTTTCTTGTAATGGATATTTTTTACAAACTCACCAACACGTTTTCTTAATTTAAATTTAAATCCAGTATTTAACGTCATCCTCACTTTGGGTTAAGCCACCACCCTCTACCTTTACTTTAAATATAAAACATGTTTACCAAAAAACAGTTAAAACGTTAAACAGCACCTCAAGTGAACGTTTGAATTTAAAAGTATATTTAACAAAAAAATTTCATTGAGAAATTCATGAGTTCATGTTTAATACTTGGGGCACTGAAGCAATGGTTTCCCCGAATTAGCAGCCTTGGCAGTCACTCGTTCACGTGACGCCTGTCCTCGTAAACATTTCAACGCATCCGGCATGGCTTGATCAATGGCAGCCTTGGCTTTCTCATTATCCCTCACCTGCGCGTTTTTAATACATGTACGAGTATAATGCTTGAAGAAACTTATTTATACCATAATTATGTAACCCTACTAAGCTTCACATAAACTTTAACTTCCTATATGCATTATCCCCGAAGGGGTTGGATGTGGCGATTTGGGATCTATTTGTGTTTACGGGTAAGGAAGCTGGCTTCACGCCAACCACTTCAGTTGAAGTGGGAGTTTTCCAGCTCCCGTAGTAGTTTCTTGACTTATAGGTTGGTATGCGGCTGACCACCCATGCTGTAAAAATGGTTCACTTTGCCAATGTCACCCCTGTCTCAGGGAAGGACGGCAAGAGTTGCAGGGTGTATGTCCATTTGAGATTTGGTTGTTATGTTGTAGGTTCACATGAGGCATGTGCAAGCGCGAACTTGTACGTGTCTGGTTGTGAGAATGCATGTAATGTGAATCTCCAATGTAACATTTCTTTGCAACTTAGATTAGATTAGATTAGTCATTTTTTGTGAAGGCTAAGTAAACCTTGCTGGTGTTTACTTTTAGGTTTGAAATAAACACCAGAACGGGAAATTATTTCAAACACCCTCAGTGTGATTTGAACCCGAGCTCTCGGCATGGAATGCAAGCACTCTACCAACTGAACTATATTTTTTTAAATGAGACTTTGTATTGTAAGACGTTTGGAATTTGGATTAAAGTGAACAAAACATTACAAGTTTAATGGTTTTATAAAAACGGATATACGAGCATTATACCAATCTAATCTAATCTAATCTAAGTTGCAAAGATATGTTACATTGGAGATTCACATGCATTCTCACAACCAGACACGTACAAGTTCACGCTTGCACATGCCTCATGTGAACCTACAACATAAAAACCAAATCTCAAATGGACATACACCCTGCGACTCTTGCCGTCCTTCCCTGAGACAGGGGTGACATTGGAGAAGTGAACCATTTTTACAGCATGGGTGGTCAGCCGCATACCAACCTATTAGTCAAGGAACATACACGACAAATTACATTTTATACATCACTAAATAATAATATCTATGGACAACAAATACCCTTGTAAAAAAACGCTCCAAGATTCAACCTTGTTCTTTTTAAGTAGTTGTCTGATATGATAAGATTATTTCAATTAAAACTTTCATCCTTGCTCACCGCACAACAAGAATGTCTCATGAAGATGTTAATTATGTTATCAACGAAACATTGAGAATAAAATAAGTTATTCTGAAAATGTTTATTTAATAATTGATTTTATTTATTTATTTAGTAACAAGTTATTACTATTTTCAAATACTAGATTATAGCCGCTCTAAGTACTTAATGAAAAATCTGAAGCGAAAATTGAAAATAAACATAGATAATGAAGTATGAAGCTTCAGCTTTAACGAAGTATCTCACTTTATTTCCTTTTCAAAGAATCGTCCAATTATTTTTCGGGAAAACATTTTCATCAAGCAATTTCACTCTATAGAGCGCAATACCTCGTTAATTCTACAAGACATGAAAAATAATGTACACTCAATTAAAATTTCAAAACCCTTAGCAAAGTAGTTACTCTCCCCTTTGTTATGCAAACTTCCTCGCCGAGTAAGAAAAAACCTTGAACTAAACAAATAGGGAAATTCTTTTCGCATCCCCTCCCGTTCAAGGTCGCGCGCCTAGAAACCACTTACGTTCACTTAGGCAATTTTAGAGAATTGAAACGAACGCTCCCTTCTCACAAGACGCTATCTGTGCATCAAGTATGCAAACTCACATTTAAACTCAATGATAGCGTTGTACCAAAAAATGTAACAGCGCTTCTGGTGAGCGTTTTAGTTTCCGGACATGTTTGGAAAAACGCTGTGGTTGAGTGTAAGCGTGATGTTGTATCCTTGGGGTGCTGGCTGAGAATAAAAGAAAAACACGAACATTGTTCTTCCTGGAGTCAATTTATTATACGCACGTACTGTCTCATTACGTTGGCTTGCTGCAGGAACTAGGATTCAGGAAAATGAAACAGAAAGTGACGAGGAAAGCGTCTTGCAACACTGGCTGGAGGGCTGGAACTTATCCGGCGTAAAAACACTTCACCCTAATTGATTTTTAATTAAATAGATGGAGGAAAACTCTGAAAATTACGCCAATTAATATTCGCATTAAATTGTAGCGAAGTGTTTCTCGACTTGCAAATTGGAAAATGGTACAGAGAATGTAATTTTCATTATTCAATTTATACTTCATTACCTGTTGGTATGAAAAATTACTCAGTATTACAAACGGATAGGTATACTCGAACACGATACATTTATATGCATTGAAATTTAGCAATGCGAATGAAACAAGGAAAATAATTTTCAAATACATTGTATAAAATATTTCAGTTAGTATAATTATGGAAGTATGAATAACTAAGGATGAATATTGAATTAAATACTTTAGATACGAGTAACAAGCACATTTCACTTCAGATAACAAGTACATTTCAAAATGGTTCGAGGTTAACAAAAGGGGCTAAATTTGAGAGCAAAAAACCTTGAACCTGAATCTAAAAGTCTGAACCACGATCCCAAGTATAAACATTACGTAGGTTTCCCGTCGATTACGTAAAACACAAATGTATGAAATATACAACGTAACTTCTAGATAGTAATGTAGTTTCCATGGATTTCAGTCAATTGAGTTTACGCACTGTTTTATACCAGGGGGGTACTGAGGCCCAAAACTCCAGCATTGAAAGGGCAGAATATGAAAATCGCTTTCGATTGAATCAGCGTATGCTTTGAAATCTTGTAAGAATTAAATCAACTTAATAAATTACTTTCATTACTAATAACTGTAAAATGACAGTTCAGCTTATAAAGAACAAAGAAAATTCGCCTTGAAGATGCTTTCTGCTCGTGAAAACGAAATGTCGGCAGATGTGGGAGCTGCAAATAGAACATGGTCAAACTTGAAAGAACACAAAATGATTTATTTATTATTAACAAAAGTAGTGTTTGATTTTCGGTCAGCAAATTTACCAGGCTGTTCAAGCGAATGTAAAAGTGAAAACAATGGACAGGCGAGAGTGTAAGCGAATCGTGGACTCAGCCAAGGCCCACCCTGGGCTGTCGGGCTCAGGATGATGATGATTATTCAAGCGATGATTTGTTCTGTTTCAGGGAGCATTGGTGAGCCACAACTCCTCAGCAGGAGTGGTGCACAGCAACCAGAGCCTGGTGCTGCAGCGCGTGGCGCGGCACAGCGCAGGCCGCTACTCCTGCTCCGCCACCAACCCTGAGGGGGAGACGGTCAGCAACGAGCTCACGCTCAGGGTCAAGTGTGAGTACCACATCATGTCTTACTAAACTCCTCAGCAGGAGTGGTCTTCTGTGGGCATTCAATTTAAACCTCAGTTAGTGGATTGTCCAGATTTTCTACAGACAAAACTGATATTGTACTCCACACTGTAGGAAAATCAAATTAAAACGTACGGATGAAGTATTGAAATACAGTGTTTTTTATTCGTCTTTTTCATTTACTTTCAAGAGGTGTTAAGCCATTACGATGGCTTTAATTGGTCACGAAATACACTATTTGCAATGTATCTAAATCTAAGTTGCAAAGATATGTATCATTTGATATTCATATTAAATGCATTCCCATAAGCAGATAAGCATAATTTTGCGCTCACACATGCCGCATGTTGACTTACAATATAAAAACCAAATCTAAAATGAACATAAGCCCAAATATTTTTCCATGAAACCAAGCTTTAGAGAAATCATACAAATTTGTGAACCAAAAAGTACAGAAAATTATCAGGATAGACAAATTTGAAGAGTATGAAATTTCAACCCGCTTAAAAAAGTTTTTAAGTTAAATTTAGTGGATAATCATTATTAAGTAACTTTACTTGCTAACTATTTTCAGTAGAAGGTTGAATGTAATTCCTTCGCTCACAAGAAGCTGCTATCTTATCTATAATTGCGATCGTCTCGACGCCGAGTGAAGTTCCCTCTTAACTTCGTAAAAAAATCTTTAAGCTCTTGTAACATTTAAACTCTTTACAAGTTTAGACTTTTGTACACACTTAAAAATTACGAAAATCAAAATTGTTCCTTGACTTATAGGTTGTTATGCGGCTGACCACCCATACTGTAAAAAATGGTTCACTTTGACAATGTCACCCCTGTTTCAGGGAAGGACGGCAAGAGTTGCAAGGCTTATGTTCATTTGAGATTGGGTTTTTATATTGTAGGTCCACATGCGGCATGTATTAGCGCGAAATTATACATATCTGCTTGTGGGAATGCATTTAATATCAATCTTAAATGATATATATCTTTGCAGCTTAGATTAGATTAGATTAGATTAGTGTGTTTTCACTTTTTGTTGTTTTTTTACATGTGAATTATTTCAAATCTTCGGGAATCAATTCATCTTATTTTACATTTGACTATGCACTAAAACATAACTATTGGAAGATCATGTCAAAGGTGAGCGTGAAAAAAAAGACCGAGAAAGGAATCAATTGATAATATGGAAATAAGTTTGAGCAATGGAATTTTTATTTAAAAAATATTTTGATACAGAGAATTTATTCTAATGAGACTTAATATTTTGGAGATAAGGCAATTTGTCGTAGAGGATTTAGAATGCTCAAAGTAATCGTAGCACTTTACATGTTACAAATCTAATCTAATCTAAGTTGCAAAGGTATGTTACATTGGAGATTCACATAACATGCATTTCCACAACTAGACACGTACAAGTTCACGCTTGCACATGCCTCATGTGAACCCACAACATAAAAACCAAATCTCAAATGGACATACACCCTGCAACTCTTGCCGTCCTTCCCTGTCACAGGGGTGACATTGGCAAAGTGAACCATTTTTACAGGATGGGTGGTCAGCCGCATACCAACCTATAAGTCAAGGAACCACATACATAAATACATACATATTTCTTTTTTTATTTAATTTTTCTATTTTTGATGAGCAATATCATGGTCTTCAAGAATCATGATAACATAGTAATATTAATATCAGAAACGCAATTATTTTGTATTTTTCTCGCATGATGAAATTAACCGGAAATTAAAAACTTGTAGAAAGCTTAGAGCCTCACAAAAAGCGCCTTCCGTTTCCTCCCGCGGCTTATTGGTTCTATCCTCAGCTTTTGTGTCAACACCCTTTTCACTTCTGTAAATATTTAATACCAGCAATCGGAACACATTTTTTATAAATCTCGTCGGGGTATGAAGGTATTCCGTTTATAACTTGATTAGATTTTTTTCATCCTCATAAAGCTCTTTGCTTTAGTCCAAATCTTGAAATACAATCAATATAATATTTTCAAACGAATTTTGTAAGCTAAATAAAATTTCTTAATATTTTTCAAGGTTTTTTCATTACATTTTTTAAGTTATTTCTGTAAACACAGTGAAAGTTCATTGTATCTTTTATAAATTCAATAGAAAAAAACAAAGTTTTAATTCACATTTATTTTTTCAATATTTTTTTCTAAAAACAAATGACTTCATAACTGTATTTCGGCTCTCAGTAACAAACATCTAATCAAATTTAATAACTATTAATCGTCATTTTGATCAAGTAAATATTAAAGTCTTGAACCCGTTACACTATGTTCATCACTCTATACCCCTTAGCCAGATCACCAATATGTCATTTTAATGATAATTTAATGTGTTTACGCGGGTTATATTTAATTAAAACTGCGGTAATTTATTTCACACAATTTATTTCACATTCGGTTCAGATATATAATCCCTTTACAATTGCACAGTACAGTGGTAGAATAATTTCTCCCGCTCCAGAGTATTTTGTTCTCTTTTTTATATTAAAAATAAAGGTCATTCTCGGAATATAGAGAATTGTTACGTACTAGATTTTGCTAGAACATTCAATTCAATCAATCTCGAACGAATACAAATTCTTTTAAGCTCCTAACACACGAGTATATTTATTTCTAAAGAGACTTATACAGACATGAACACAGGCTTACCACCCATACTGTAAAAACTGGTTCACTTTACCAATGTCACCCCTGCTTCAGGGAAGGTCGGATAGAGTTGCAGGGATTATGTTCATTTGAGATTGGGTTTTTTTTTATATTGTAGGTTCACAAGCGGCATGTGTATGCGTGAAATTATGCGTGTCTGCTTGTGGGAATGCATTAAATATGAATCTCAAATGATACATATATTTGCAGCTTAGATGTAGATTTAGAGCACAGACACTAAAGCATACAAATTCACAACACACAACTACATAGTCGTAACAATAACATCAAATCATATCCTTGAAATTTTTCAGCAAGGCCAAAACTGTGTAACTATAAAGTTACAAAAAAATCGTTTCATTTTCTTTTCATTGCGTAACATTTTGTACAAAAATATTGTTACGGGCTTGCTACTCTAACATATTACTTTCCATTGAAAGTTTTTTTCGCGCACATTCCACCGGGCGTTTAGTCTGCAAAAATAAAGACACAACGCGCTGCAAATTTTTCAATAAAAAGTAATAGAATAATAATGTTGCGAGTCCCAAAATCCACGTACATTTTTGTCTATCGATCCCCGCGCGCCAAATTTACGACCTAAGCCCCGTTGTCATTTCGGGCGCCCAAAGAGAAACCTGCCCGAGCGCCGGTCCTGATTTATTTCCCTGAGTAAACATTGTGAATAACGCTCCGCCCACGGTTCTGTGCTGAGGGCCATATCCACCTTCCTTTAGTATCACACCTGCAGCCCTGAAGAATATCCAGTAATTGTTTAGTCCGTCCGTGATGAAGGAGAAAATGTTTCAAGTAAATTGGTTTAATTAATTAAGTGTAAACAATGTGTATTCGGTACATGAAGGATTTCAAAATGTTTAAACGAAGGTTGTATTTTTGTTCCCAAAAAAGATACCTATTCTTGTACCTTTATACCTACCATATACCATTTTTTACGTTTTTTACAAAAAGTTCAATGAATTTTATCTAGAACACACACATAAAAAACTTTTTTTTCTTGGTTTGTCCTTTTGTTCAACAAAAATATCGTTTAGTTTTCTTTTAAATGAGGCGCTGACAATTTTATATTTTACAAAAAATCAAAAGAATGTTATCCTTGAAGACTTCTTCAAATTTTTTTAACTTTGAGATGAAAATGAAATATTTCATTTTTGAAGGCAAAAAACAAGAAATAATAAGTCTGACCAAAACTACGCCATGTGTACATTTTACAATTTGATTTCACCGCACATTTTATAGGATTCCTTATCGAAGAATCATTAGAACATCACTGCTTGAATATGTAGGAAATCTTACATTTTCTTTCTTCTCATCTTCTCATGATCATTATGCCTAACCGCTGCGCCATCTTAAGGTTGCCACAGTCAACTTCTTTTCCATTGGCAAATGTTGCCCAACTATAATCCTCTACGCCGTAGAGCCTACGGCGTTAAACAAAGGTCTACGCATTTCGATTTTCAAATGCAGATAATCAAAATTGTTCCTTGACTTATAGGTTTGTATGCGGCTGCAGAAGATAGTTCACTTTGCCAATGTCACCCCTGTTTCAAGGAAGGTCGGCAAGAGTTACAGGTTGTATGTTCATTTGAGATTCGGGTTTTTATACTGTAAGTCTACATGCGGCATGTTTAAGCACAAACTTATACGTGTCTTCTTGTGAAAATGCATATAATCTAAATCTAAATCTTAATCTTAGTTGCAAAGATATGTATCATTTGAGGTTCATATTCAATGCATTCCCACAAGCAGACACGCATAATTTCGCGCTCACACATGCCGCATGTGGACCTACAAAATAAAAACCCAATATATTAATGTGAATCCTTAATGTTACATATCTTTGCAACTTAGATTAGACTAGATAAGATTAGAAAAAAAAGTACTATTTGAAGTCATGCCGTAGTAAAATGTCCTGCCATTTTGCAAAATGTCTTATTCGTTTAATACCTGTCTTCTTCTAAGTTATGAGTCGCCGCACAATTTGCGCAAATTACATTACATCATCCAGAATCACAATTTAGCGCTTTCATAAAATACGTCTCCTCCGCTTCCGATAAAAACCAGCGACATGTCGTCGACACGTTTGAAATCAAATTACACTTGCATTTTAAACCGTTGGGGTGTGCGCCCCTCTTTGAAACGGCTGCCCCTCGGTTAGAGCCTCCCCCTCCCCCCAACGCCCCCAAATCCTCCCCCAAACCTGCCAGCCCATATTTATGAATATTAATTTCATTCGTTTGTTAATTGAAAAGTGATTTAGTATCTTTTTAGACGGGCGATCGTTTTTCGCTCTAGGCGAGCGTTTTATTCATTTATTCTTTCGATAAACGGAACACGGAGATGTATTTTTTTTTCCAATATATTTTTAATGAATACCCCGCAGTATAAATTTATAACGCGCCTTCCGCTTGACGGAAAACTAATACTTTCGCATACCGATGTTTTAATTTCGTAGCGTTATGTGAAAACATACATACATGTACATATTATTCGTGTTAAAAATAGACACATTTTATTTCAAACCCGCTACACATTGCTGAATTTAAGAACAATTTTGAAAAAAAACAAAGACATAGATTCCAAATTAACATGGTAAATTATGGTTATTTTATGCCTGTAATCCATACACATAGACTCCTTGACTTATAGGTTGGTATGAGGCTGACCCCCCATGCTGTAAAAAAAATGGTTCACATTTCCAATGTCACCCCTGTTTCAGAGAAGATCAGCAAAAGTTGCAGGGCTTAATATATTATTTTTAAGTTTGGATTTTAATTTGTAAGTACACAAGCGCGAACTTAAACGTATCTGTTTTTGGGCATGCACTTTATATGAATCTTAAATATTAATATATCTTTGCTTCTTAGATTATACGAGTAGATAATAAATAATGATGTACAAAAAAGATATATAAAAATCTCATTTGACTTTTAATGATTTGGAATTTTCTTCGTCCTCTTTTGGTATTTGAGCCTCATTCCATCTTGACATCTGCAAATGCCATTTGTATTTTCAACAAATCTACCATATCTGCTGGCGGGTCAGATCTATTGATTTCATAGCCAACCGGCATGTGAACAAAACATTAATAATTATCTCAGGTCACGTTAGAGAGTAACGAAAGCGGGCAACCATGTGCCCAGTACACAATACCTCAAGTACAAATCTTTCAGTTTAAACTATACCATGGCGTTTATCAAAAAATACATGGAAATTAAAACAAGAAATCTTGTGAGTGTTGGATTTGTTGTACTCTTTTGGTATAACTTTTTCGTTGAGTGTACACGTCCAGCTGTATATACTTGTGGATAGTACTCGGTACAGCCTAGATGTGTCGTGCAGATCTGCATAAATCAGGAATAATTAATTGAATGGTTAGTAGCTTGACGTGTAGGTACGCGGGGAACAAAGTTTTACATAATGCTGGACAGATTTATACTTGGAATATGTATGTACCTCATAACAACATTTTTTCACAAAAAAAAAGAACAGTCAAATACATGTAGGTCTATAATTGACAATTTATGTATAATCTTTGATCGATAATCTAAGTTGCAAAGATATATTAACATTCAAAACTCACATCAAATGCATGCTCATAAACAGACACGTGTAATTTCGCGCTTGCAAATGCTGAATGTGTACTTACAAATTAAAATCCGTACCTCAAATGAACATAAACCCTGCAACTTTTGATGAACTTCCCTGTAACAGGGGTGACATTGGTAAAGTGAATATTTGTTTTACATCATGGGTTGTCAGCCTCATACCAACCTATACGTCAAGGAATAGGACAATGTAGAACAATAATCAAACAAATTCATATATTGTAAAAGTGTAAGACTTTATGTACTGATATTGTGAAGATTCATCTAAAATGAATTAAGCAAAATTTAAACGTTTTTCTTCACTTGATTTTGATATCTCGAGCGCTTTCGGAGTTTTAACACACCATTTTGAATAAAATACAGTGTGTATTTTTAACATCCATATCCGTAGTGCTACGCATGACGCGAGCTACGCCCTGCGAACAGTTTCTAACATTAATCACTAATTTGTACAATATTTTCTTTTTGTAAAATCAATCTATTAGTAGGTAGGGACTAAAAATATGTTTTTTCAAGTTTCATTTTTATTTTATATCCTTAAAACTAACTCAATGAAATGCCCGTATATTTTAATGATTGCAAATACTGAATTAATTATTTAAGAGATTTTTTTAAATAATAAAAAAAACTTTTGAAACCTCTCATTTACTCTATTGTTTTAATACCCTACAATCGCGTAAATCTTACAAAAATATTTTTACTTTGTCAGTCTGTAGGTGTGCTGTTACATCTTCATTCAATGCTTTATTCACTAGATAGTAGAGAATTAACGCAATGTTTTATACTAGGAATATTTTACTCATTGCAAAATACCGTTCATCAAAACGATAAAAAAACAAATTACTGAAAACGGAACTAAAGTTAATATCTAGAACGTATTGCATGCATCTTAAACTTTTTAACTTTCGCCATCAGTTTATCTTTTTCCGGTTCTCCATCTTCACGGTTCATTTTAGCAACCCAAAAACACCTTTACACATTACCTGTAAAGGAGAATGTCCCGGTAAGAACGAAACGTCTACTCACATTACTGCAACCTTTCACATTACGCAGAATTGCGAAATAAAAGTACAAACAGAGCACTCTAGTTACGGCAGCTAATCAAAAACATTTATTTTATATATGTGTAAACACATCCATCTCATCTACCTCCCTACATTATCTGTCTATGTATCTCATCAACCTGCCTAAATTATCTACATATGTATTTTATCTAATGTACGTCATCTACCCTGATTACATTATCTATCTATGTACGTAGGTATGTCATCTACCTTCCTAAATTATTTATCTATATGTCTCATCTAATGTATCTCATCTACCTGCCTACATTATCTATCTATGTATCTCATCTACCTGCCTACATTATTAAGCTATGTATCTCACATTCACTCATCTACCTTCCTCCATTATCTACCTATATATCTCATCTACCTGCCTACATTATCTATGTATGTTTGCATCTACGTCATTACATTATCTGTCTACGTATTTCATCTACTTCCTACATTATTTTTCTATGTAGCTCATCTACCTTCCTCCATTATCTACCTATGTATCTCATCTACCGGCCTACATTATCTATGTATGTGTGTCATCTACCTCATTACATTATCTATCTACATATCCCATCTATCTTCCTACATTATTAATCTATGTATCTCATCTAATATATCTCATCTACCTTCCTAATTATCCATCAGTGTATCTCATCTACCAATCTACAGACTATGTATATCAGTATATATATTGCAGGTAACGAAATAATATAAATTTTAGGGTTTCGAGTAATTAATTCTAGGAATTTATCTCACTTAATTTGCGTATCAAAATATTATTGAATGGTGGTTTATACACGATTAGTTACGAGAAAATCACAAAATTTGTTCATGAATTTCTCAGTAATATAAGCTTTTGAAAATAATATTTTTTTGGTAAGAGTAATTATTTTTCTTTGAAAAAAATGGGTGGTTCATATATTCATCATTTTTAAAATCAAACAATATTATAATAAATTAGTTGTTTGTTTTTTTTAACATTGAACAAAAAGTTTCCCAAAAAAACACATTGAATCATTACCTAACGCATTTTATAGTTTTCCTTTATTTTTCATTTCATTATTGAAAAGACGCCATTTACGGATAGCAGATGTTCAAAAAAGGCAGTACCATTTCAACACATTTTCGTTTACTTGTCTAAACCTTCGTAAATGTGGCTCACTATTGTTGATGTCACCTAAATTCTTTCGACTTACGCCGGGTCCTTGTCAGGTTATTCACAACAAATTTGATCCATAGGTAATTTATGGATCATCGCTTTTTTTGCACGGAAAATTCACATCAGGTGGCGGTTGGACTATGGATTTTCTGTATGTGAAAAACAACGTTAAAGTCTATATTTGACGGTGAAACTCCAAGCAAAGCTTTTGATTCAAACGAACCTTATAAAGTTTCATCTTTTTCACGATCTCACACAGCTAGTTATCGGTTTAATCATCGGCGCGACTTCCCAGTTGGCTTGTGCGAAGTTGCGGGATTTCCAGAAAGCCTCGGCAGTGGGATCGCCTATCTTGCCACAATCTGTCCGCCATCCGTATTGGATTAAGGAAACGGGATCCAAGCATAAGACTTTGCGTTAAAACTCAGCCATAGAGTATACCAAAAAATGCATGAAAACAAAAACACTCACTTGAGGTGCTGTTTTATCTTTACAACACTTTTCTAAAACGCAATATTTCAGTTTAAATTGAAAGATTAATACTTGGGGTACGTGCCACTACGCTGCGACAGAAAAGAGAGCTCTTCCGTTCCACCACCAATATTATGACCTATATTTTATGGATTCGTTATTAGTAAGGCTCTGCATTTCCTTCAACCAAAAATCAATTATGCTTTTGGTTGTAATCTGTATTCCACTTCAAAAGGTTTGCGGCAAAATCAGAGTATATATTACCAGTTATTAGTACCTACCAGTATATTAGTACCAGTTATTTCACTTTGGTTTCTGTTTCTAAGTATATTAAACGTTTTGAAATTCCATAGATGCGTCATATGGAGCTTTTGGAGATAAATTTCTAATTATTCTGATTATTTTATTGTCTAAAGAGGTTACTACTAGACTACGAGAATTACCAGAAATAACTAGTTAAACCATTGTCTTTGAAGGAAGTTTCTTTTTTGGCTGAAAATTTTCGGGATACAGCTCAACCTGATCCATCAAGAGGTTTAATTGTCTTGTCTTGTTGCAGTCGCCCCCGTGTGCCGCAGGTCCGCCACGGGCGCGGGCACGCAGGCCGTGGGCGCCGCGCGCAACGAGCGCGTGCTGGTGGTGTGCGAGGTGGACGCGGACCCGCCCGCGCGTGCCTTCAAGTGGAAGTTCAACAACTCGGGGGAGACGCTGGACGTGGGGACGGAGCGCTACACCTCCAACGGCAGCGTCAGCACGCTCAGGTAACACTACACAAGGGGGAGACGCTGGACGTGGGGGCGGAGCGCTACACCTCCAACGGCAACGTCAGCACGCTCAGGTAACACTACACAAGGGGGAGACGCTGGACGTGGGGGTGGAGCGCTACACCTCCAACGGCAACGTCAGCACGCTCAGGTAACACTACACAAGGGGGAGACGCTGGACTTGGGGGTGGAGCGCTACACCTCCAACGGCAGCGTCAGCACGCTCAGGTAACACTACACAAGGGGGAGACGCTGGACGTGGGGGCGGAGCGCTACACCTCCAACGGCAACGTCAGCACGCTCAGGTAACACTACACAAGGGGGAGACGCTGGACGTGGGGGCGGAGCGCTACACCTCCAACGGCAACGTCAGCACGCTCAGGTAACACTACACAAGGGGGAGACGCTGGACGTGGGGGTGGAGCGCTACACCTCCAACGGCAACGTCAGCACGCTCAGGTAACACTACACAAGGGGGAGACGCTGGACGGGGGGGCGGAGCGCTACACCTCCAACGGCAGCGTCAGCACGCTCAGGTAACACTACACAAGGGGGAGACGCTGGACGTGGGGGTGGAGCGCTACACCTCCAACGGCAACGTCAGCACGCTCAGGTAACACTACACAAGGGGGAGACGCTGGACGTGGGGGTGGAGCGCTACACCTCCAACGGCAACGTCAGCACGCTCAGGTAACACTACACAAGGGGGAGACGCTGGACTTGGGATGGAGCGCTACACCTCCAACGGCAGCGTCAGCACGCTCAGGTAACACTACACAAGGGGGAGACGCTGGACGGGGGGGCGGAGCGCTACACCTCCAACGGCAGCGTCAGCACGCTCAGGTAACACTACACAAGGGGGAGACGCTGGACGTGGGGGTGGAGCGCTACACCTCCAACGGCAGCGTCAGCACGCTCAGGTAACACTACACAAGGGGGAGACGCTGGACGGGGGGGCGGAGCGCTACACCTCCAACGGCAGCGTTATCACGCTCAGGTAACACTACAGGGAGACATGGAGGCTGAGGGCGAATGGATGATGAACGACTGACAAATAGGCTGTAGAAATGCAATGTCAAAGGTAAGCGTAGAAGGCAAATAGCAATTGAAAAAAACAATGGATTCATTAGTCAAATCAGACAGATTTCAAATGACTAAAATGTCTGAAAAGTGAGGAAAAGTGAAGGAGAGAGTGATAAATAACGAGGGGATGAAAAAAATGCGCAAAGAGGGAATAAAGTGGAGGCACGTTTACAGAGGTATTGCTTCCCCATAGCGGAATGATGGCTGGATACAAGTTTAAGTAATGACAACGTTAAAAAATATTTATGTTTTTAAAAGAACTAAGTACTTATTTTATACTTTTTGTCTAAGAATTTTAGTGTTATAATTTAGTATTCTGGAATTTCATTTCATTTCTGCTAAGCCAGGTAAAGTAGGTAGTACAAAGGTCAAGTAGGCAGTCACTACAAATATACGACAATCCAAGAAGGTTGATCTCTCAATAGTCAATGGACAACAAGTACTCGTCTTAACAGCCTGGATAATAGGAACAAAGGTGTAAGTTTGTCAGATTTACCTTCCTAGAATCATTTACTTTTGGCGCTCTGTACGCAGAACAATGTAAATAAGTCCAAGAATTTGATAAAAAATAAAAAATATATAGAGTGTGCTCTCTAAGAATAATTTAATATCATCGATATAAATTGATCACCTAGCATTATTAATAATGTTTTTGTTTTTTCAGGTACACGCCGGTAGCTGACCTAGATTTCGGGACATTATCTTGCACTGCAATCAATGATGTTGGACACCAGCTGACGCCGTGTATTTTTCAAATGGTCGTAGCAGGTAAGCTGTTCAACATTTTCCCGAAATTCGTCAGTAAACTTAACAACTTTTAAGGTTTTGTCTGTATTTGCCAACATTTCACACGAAAACTTTACTTCTGAGCATGCATTTGTTTATTCAAGTTGGCGGTGTAAACTCCGCGTGTGTTATTTTTAGTTGATA
This sequence comes from Agapetus fuscipes, assembly GCA_951799405.1. Taxonomy (NCBI): domain Eukaryota; kingdom Metazoa; phylum Arthropoda; class Insecta; order Trichoptera; family Glossosomatidae; genus Agapetus; species Agapetus fuscipes. The sequence continues at coordinate 16,240,445 of OX637338.1, forward strand.
AACTCCGTGCATGTCTTTACGTAACTCCACGATAAAGATTATGTAAATTCTATATAAACTCCACCGGAAATACAGAAACTCACCAACGAGCGTACATGTTAATATTATACGACTCGGCATTATCTCAGCCTTCCGAATATTTGAAACACGCGATGCACACTGTTTCATTTGGAGATTTGATTACGTACACCAGCCCCGCCCTCGCCGCCTCCCACCCTGCTTTGTATAATTATGCCGTAAACTTTATAACACAATACAGCTCCGCAGCTCCAAAGAATCCTTTAACGTGTTGCTACACACAAACTGTTTGAAACTTTGGCCGCATCCTTTCCCGCACTCGTGGAATCCATTACGATCACAATAGCCTGCCCGGCGCGCGCCCCATCCCCCAAACAGCCCCCCTCACGGCTAATGAGCCTTGTTTTGCGCTGACCTTTTTATTCGCTGCCAGCCCTCTGTAATTTTTCAATATTTTAAATACTCGCTAAGCGTTAAAATCCTTAATTACAGTGCACAGTAATTGCATTTCCCGAATGCGCGGCTTGTTCAGAGTCCGCGTCCGTGGAGTATTGCCCATTACTGCGTAATCCGCTAAACGGTTTATTGCGATTCCAAAAGTATTTACGGATTTACTGGCGCGTTTTTGCGCCGAAAAACGTGAAGCACATTTCAACTGTATTTTGATTCAATAACGATCCGCGCACGCAATTTATTCGCTTTTAAATTTAATTATGTAGGAGCACCCGCGCTGCAATCTTCATGTTAAATTGCATTGCAAGCAAAGTAGGCTGAACACGAAAACCATTCATACCACCAAACAAATCAACCATAAAAATAAAATGAACACTTGAATTGGCACATGAAAAAAAAATGTGTCCTCTTCGCATCAAAGTCGGGGTTATAGCCGCGGGGGCCAAAAGGGCTGATCTTTCTAGCGTGTTTCGAATGGAACAACGTTGGTTCGATCCCCGCTTGGGTCACTTGACTTTAACTTTGACCCTGGTTCAACAGATGTTATTGGGTAATTATTATTTAATAATTCATTAAAAATAAACAATACTGAATTATTAAATGATGATATTATGAAATGATATGATAAATGATGATATATAGGTCCCATTCTTTTTAATATTTACATATATGACATACAATTTTGCTTCCAATCCTCACACTTTTCAGGTTTCGCTGATGACATGAAAATTTACGCAACAATTAACAATATAAATGACTGCATTAATTTACAAAATGACATCAATAGACTAAGTGTGTATTGCTATAAAAATAAAATCGACATCAATGTGTCCAAATGTGCTCTTTTAACATTTTCTCGCAAAAACACCCTTATAACACACTCTTATTCCATAAATGGTTTGTTATTGAAAAAAGTTGATAGTGTGAGAGATCTGGGAGTTTTATTGGATTCCAAATTGACGTATGACAAGCATATTGACTCAATTACCTCCAAAGCTTACCGAATGTTGGGTTTTATGATCCGCACCGGTAAACAATTTAATAATATCAACACTTTAAAAACACTATACCTTTCACATATACGCCCTCATTTAGAATTTTGTACTCCAATATGGAATCCGCACTACAAAGTTCACACTAACCGTATTGAAAATATTCAAAAGATTTTTGTTAAATATTTAGAGAAACGACAATACATTGAACACACCGACTACAAATCTTCCATAGAATTTTTCAATATTAACACACTACAAGATAGAAGGACCTACTTTGATCAATTACTTTTGTACAAAATATGCAATAATACAATTGACTCCCCTGATTTATTATGTAACATATCTTTTCTTATACCAAACAGACGTACCCGCTCGCAAAATTTATTTCACCTACCCATTTGTCATACCAATTACCGATACCACTCAACTTTATTCAGAATACAGCGTGACTATAACCAAAATTTCAAAAATTTAGATATTTTCCATGACTCATTAACAACCTTTCGCAATAAATTGAGATATTTTTCAACTCTGTCCCCTAACTCCCTCAATCAAGCTCCTTCACTTACGTAATAATCCCTCCTTTTCCTCATTCCTTTCCACTTTACTTTTACTTTTAATTTCTTTTCTTACACCTTGTTTCTTTTTTTTTTTATTGCTTGACAACTTGTGTCTTTTTTGCTTTTTGTTTTTTGCTTTTTGTTTTGCTTTCCTTTTCTTTTTTATTTTCTTGTCTTCTCAATTTTCTATGATATGTCAATACAAGCTCAGCATACTGATCAAATTATTATTCTATCTCTATAATTTTAAATAGAAGAAACAATTTTGGCTTATATTAATTTTAAGAACACCATTGTAATCACTTTTATAAAGCTGTAGTTTTCTCAAATAAATAAATAAATAAAATAAATAAATAAATAGATATTAATACCTGTTTCTGGCCAGGCAGAATAGGTTGGTGAATTGCATTCCTCTCCACAAATCTATTTAAAAAATAAAAAAGTTGTCTACGAAAGCTTGAAAATTAAAATAATACATGATTGGAAGCATCTTTTATTTCAAAGACAACAAATTAAAGAAGTCATTTATGGCTGTTTGTGTTGGGGTTTTATATTACCCTGATGAGGATATATATCAGTCTTCATGAAAAATAAGATTTTGGATAAAAAAAACAGGGAAATATCTGCATATTTTTTGGCGAACTTCTATAGTTTGTTTAACAGTTTTGTTAATGTTTTGTCACCAGGTCGTCCGCAGCCGCTGATCAACTGCAGCCTTGCTAATCTCACTAGCGGTGTGGCCGAAGTGGCCTGCGAGCCAGGGTTTGATGGGGGACTGCCTCAGTACTTCATACTGGAGGTCTACACTGGAGACAGACCGCTACCTCTGTGAGTAAACACATCGACTAAATACAATGACGCAATGTGCTCTTCAAAGTATTCAATCAACTAAATTTTTCCTGACCAGAAAACTTCTCGGCTGAAATCTTCCTTAATGAAAACTCCTTAACTGAAATCTTTGTGACTAGAAAGCTCCTTGCCTGAAATATTTATAAATAAAATCTGTCCGGTTAAATCATACTGAGTACAAAAGTTTTGACCGTACTCTTCCTGACAAATATAGTTTTTCAAAATTTATTTTGTATTTACCTACCGTACCAACATTTCTCTTAGGGGTACTAGCGCTTTCAAGGTTTTTCTTTATTTATGCACCACACGTAGAAATAATAACCTTCTTGAGGCCGTAGGGCCGTGTTAATATAATTGTTGAATATGGAGGATGACTTAATTGAGATAAGAAAAAAGTGTACCACATTAATCCAATGTGTACTCTATCTTATCTATCTCTACCTCTATCTACGTATCTCAGTCGTAGAGATATGTCAGCATGTAAAAAATTATAATGAATGCATGCTTAGAAGCAAACACCTTTAAATTCGCATTTACACATTAATTAAATATTCAATTTACGTTAAACAAATAAATGAGTTTAAAATGTTGTTTTTTTTAAGTATTAATAAATAAAGAAATCGATTGATCCTGAGAGTAATAAAAGTATTCCGAGCAAATAAAATCTTAAACAAAAACATAATACACTTATGCAAACTTTTTTTAATAAAACGAAATGGGCGTATTGATTCGGGGTGTAATAAAAATTGGAGGCAACATAAATTATGATCATTATCGACATTAACACCGTGTAATGGCGGCGAAACCTTCTGTTTAATGTCAAAAAATTAATATCCGAGGATGCGTAGGGCCACGGCAGTGTTATCCGAATTTATCGCCACTTGAAATGGCGCGAATACTTTTTTATGATTTCACCATCCGATTCGTGTAATTTGCGCGGCTGACATTGTTCGCCTGGTCCTCACATTCGACTTGGGACGGAGAGAGTGAGCTCATCCCAAACTCTGAATATTTAGCTTAACTTTCAAAGTCGACCGTAGAGTTTTACATGAAATATGTGTGGAAAATGAAACAGCGTCTCTTTTGAGATATTGACTTTCAATACAAGTAGCAAAGGGTGAGATTGTTCAGGAGGTTTTTCCTTGATTCATATTGTATGAAGCTGGCTATCCATACTGAAAAAAAAGGCCTACGGGATTTTTTTTAGTTTATGTTATTATTGGATTAATTATCGAAAAAAAAAACACTTTGACTAGTCACCTCTGTTTGAGAGAAAGGCGGCAGGAGTTGCAAAGTTTATGTTGATGTGAGGTTTGGTTTATTTTGTATGTACACATTCGTGTGTGAAAGCGTAAACTTACATTTGCATGCTTGTGGGCATGCATGAAATATGAGCCCTCAATGTCAATATATCTCAGATTATAGATTATCAATTTCTACCCTCCTGTTTTTTTCCTTCACCTTCAACTTCTCTTTCTCTTTAACCATAGAATGGACGGGATCAAAAAGCTGGTCAATTTTACACGGAATCAAAGGTAACATATTTTGTTATCACATCAACTTGTTACTTTGCTAACTATTAGCCCAAGTCCGAGTGATTTAAATGAAAAGAAAATTAGCTGCCTTTGAAACCATTGTGACAAATATATGATTGTGTTTCTGTGTGTTTTACTTACCTGTGTGTGTCTCTAGATATAGGTATCTGGATGATTGTACTAGTGTTCGCTCGAAGTTTCTATGTAAGAATATTCTAGCATAGTCTGGCGTATGCCAGAGTATACTAGGCGTATACCAGAGCCCTTATACACCTTTAAATAGAGAGAGAACCCAAGTAAATCGTAACAATACATGTCAACGACGATACCATGTTGAAAGCACCGGTTCTCATCAGATCACCGAAGTTAAGCAACATTGGGCGCGGTTGCTACCTGGATAGGTGACCGCTTAGGTACATGCGTGTTTTAGCATTTCTGCGACCGGTCCGTAGTCCAGTGGCAACACTTCGGCCACGTAAATGGAAGGTGGTGGATTCGAATCCCGGCGGAGCACAAAAATATACCATTTATATTTCCAAATGTGCTCTTCGCTGGGTTGAAACATTCATAAACCTTTACCAAAGACCGGTCACTGAGAGGTCCATCCAACCTTACAACAACTGGGTCTTGCTTGAGAATTGGCACTTTCTACATCGACGACCAAGCTCGCAGAGGTCCAACAATTTTTGAGGTGTGATACACACAAAAACAGCGCTCACCAAATAAATCATCCTAATATTATTATTATAATTAACCTTTTTGCCTCTTAATATCCAAAGGGCAGCCCACGGAAATCGTGTTATTAGGACCCCTGCGCCACTTTTCAATACATCTACGTAAAAACGCAGTGGTTGAGTCTAAACGGGAAATTTTATACTTTGCCGCACAGAACATTGCCATTATTTTATTGCTCGAAATAATTTTGCGGAGGGCTGAAGTGAGGGCGGAGCAGATTTTCATCCCCTTTGAGATACAATAAAATTGTTCACAGAAGAATGACTCTTAATTAAGTAGAGGAGAATTAAATAATAAAATGTTCCGAATGCCGTTCCGACATGATGATTCAGGATATTCCAGACTTTTTGCGGAATTAAATTGACCATTTGTAAAATACGCCGACCGTCTTATGGCTGCCGCATGCAAATCCTTGGAAATTCTTCTATAGGTACTTAATAGTGTTCCCTTTTAGTGAGAGAACGCGAAGATGTAATAAAAAAATATAGCATGTATTATTTTTATTTATTTTTTAATATTCATATCATTAAAAAAAGTCTGCACATTTCACAAATAAAAAAAAAGTATTTCTACCGGCGATTGTTATCTTAATGAATTATTAATCAATAATTACCCTAATGACATCTCGTCATCTTAGCGCTTGTTTGTCTTATCTCCAACAGAGATAATTTCACATGAGTAACATTTGTATGTGTACTATATCTATGTGACTTATGAAAGATGGAAATTAATTTTGAAAATATGTAAAACAACTCTAGCAATATCGTGTTTTTCTTAGCTCAGATTGTGTAAAATGAGATTTTTAAGACAATGTCATTTGAAGGTCATGTTTGAATTAAATGGTGGATAAACCAAACAAACACTTAGGGGACGATCTTTTGAATCAAAGTCAAAGTTATTGTTGATAGGACAGGGCGAAGACGGTGCTCGAGCTTAAGCTCGTTTCAATTGAGTACATCGCGTCTCTTAGGATGATTGTCAAGACTGCAACGCAATGCAAAAATCCAAGTAAGCTACACATATAGTGTAATTTCTTTCCACGTTATCCCCAAAGGGTTTCGCGTAGGGCGAGTGGAAGGGGCCTACGCCAACCCCTTCAGTCTAAGTGGGTTTTCTCAGCTCTCGAGGGGCTGGTATTTATTTATTGTGAAGACTGAGTAAACCTTGCCAATATTTTATTTTAGGTTTTTACATAAAAACCTAAACAGTAAATCATTTCTGACACCTTCGGTAGACTTTGAACCCCGTATTCTCGGCATGGAATGCAAGCACTCTACCAACTGAGCTATCGACCAGCCAGTTAATAATAAACTCAACTTTAATCAACGCAACGTCGACAGCTTGCACCTAGAAAAACCTCGTAATTACATCGCAGTACTTAATCACCCGGCTCCACCCACAACCTCAATATGAGTACACTGCGTCTCTTAGGGTGATTAACAAGACTGCACCCGCACATTATGAAGTTCCCCGCCGATTAAAACTCACCTGGAGCCTTCAGGTGCGGCTGTCTAATAATAATTAAGCTCAGGCTGCTCCCTCAAAGATTTATTCTCAGTCAACAACTTGGAGCATCCTATCCAAAGAGAGATTTGTATAATTCCGCGATGTGAACCTCAATATAAGAATGCTTTGCTCAACGAACAAAATTGCCAGCCTTATAATTTTTTTTTTAAATCAATCTGTAAGTGTTTTCTTTCCTTTTACATTAATCTTCCTTGTTCCTTGACTCATATATATGAGTTTGACCACCCCTGCTATGCCACCCCGCTTTCAGGGAGAGGTGGCGTGAGTTGCAAAGCTTATGTTAATTTTAGGTTTGGTTTGTTTTTTGCTTACACATACAGCATGTATAGCGCAAACTTACGCGTGCTTGCACAAGCAAGGGCGTGTATGAAATACGAGCCTTATATGTCAATACATATTTCTAACTTAGATTATAGATTTTGTAAAAAAAAATGTAGGAATATTTACTCAGTCTTGTACAATTATGATTTAGGTATCACCTAAAACCAAATCTGTTTGTTGTTCACTTTGTATACAATACATCTTATTCAAACTTCGGAATGAAAAAATATTTGCATGTTTATTAAGAGTTTTTTAGCCTCAAATATATTTTTTTGTAATTAACATCTTTTTAGATTGTTGTAAAGTTGTTCCTTGACTTATAGGTTGTTATGTGGCTGACCACCCATACTGTAAAAAATTGGTTCACTTTGCCAATGTCACCCCTGTTTCAGGGAAGGACGGCAAGAGTTGCAAGGCTTATGTTCATTTGAGATTGGGTTTTTATATTGTAGGTCCACATGCGGCATGTGTTAGCGCGAAATTATACATGTCTGCTTGTGGGAATGCATTTAATATAAATCTTAAATGATATATATCTTTGCAGCTTAGATTAGATTAGATTAGATTAGATTAGATTCTATCAATCAACTAATTCTAGAGAATTTATTCGAAGACTGATTTGTTTGTTGTATAAACTAAGATCTAAACCGGATTAAGTCGATATACAGAGGTATTACATAGTCTTCGGCTAAACCTCTTAATTAAGCCATTCGCTATTATTGATTGAACTGAAATCCTTTTGACATTTACAATCAATCTAATGCCAACTGGTGTAATATCGCAGCAACTCCAAGTCATTATAAATTACATTATTGAAATACACAAATCATTCAGACTGTAGATGGATTATCGTAATTGTGAAGACCTAGCGTTGCTCCCATACAAATGGCATCGATGACAATTAGTAGCTTTTCCCTGTTGAATACAAGGCAATCATTCAAATGGATATGAATTCGCGCCGTGACAATAAATGTAACAACCACTTCATATGTCATCGCGCGAATTGCCAACGATAATAATTATTTCGACTCTTTTCATTCGAATTGATTTAATTTGCCGTTGCAAAAAAGCGAGTGCAAAAAGCAATGTTACGCAATTCGTTTAAACACATTCCGTTTTTTTGCGGTTTTTAATACGCTAAAAATCACATGATACGAATCAGTGATATGTTTAGATTAGTAAATATTGTATACATTGATTAATATTCTTGTTTCAGCTCCTTTTGTAATACGTAATCCTTGCTACCTCGTCTTTGAATATTTTTATACTACACTCCATTTTATTTTTCCACATTTGTATCTTCATATTCACATTCATCACCATGAGTTTGAGAGCTCTGTTGAGAGAGAAATTTGGCTGAATCCAGGATTCTCTTCCACTCTCGCCTGTCTATCCTGCCTTGGCTACATCTGCCTTAATACCGTCCATCCATTGCATTATCCTTTCCAAACATTTTCAGTAACTTCATATTCACATTCATCATCATCATGAGTTTGAGAGCTCTGTGCAGACCTTGGCTGAATCCATGATTCTCCTCCACTCTCACCTGTCCATTCTGTCTTGAAACCGTCCATCCATCGCATTATCTTTTCCCACCCTTTTCATTTTTTCTGTCTTTCTTTTAGATACAACCTGAGCAGCAACGACGCGTACTTCAGCGTGGGTCTGGGCCAGCTGCCTCCTGGGTCTTCCTTGCGCCTGGAAGTGTACGCGGCCAACGCCAAGGGACGCAGTCAGGCCGTCACCCTCACTGGCCTGAGGCTGGGAGACGCGGAGAAGCAAGCTGGTAAGAGAATCCACCATCTCATCTTTTGTCCTACAAGACAGCATTCGATTCAGTTTCTTTGCACCCACCCAAGAAGCTACTTTCAGTCTTCTTAAATCCATTTTTTTTTTATACAATTCAAGTAAGGTATTTTAAAATTATTGCGTCTACACAATCAGCCACGTGTGAGCTTGATCGGTATAAGTGAGCGCTGTAACCACTTCACTTAAGTAAACGTTGGTGATATTTTGATTTGATGGATTCGAAATAAATACCGAAACGAGCAATTATTTCTGACACCCTTGGTGGGGACCGAACCCTCTTTTCAAAAAAAGACCTGAACAAAATCTACATAAGTTGTGAACATAAACAGAAATGACATTTGCATTTTTTTTTTCGGTTGAAGAGGTCAACTACAAATTTATTACTATTTATGGAAGGATTTTTTACCACATACTTGATTTTTTTTCAGTAAGTTTTGGTTTTCATCGCTTCTCTTTCTCATTTTCTCCCATAAATATAATTTATTGTTCCATTTTTTTTCACAAATCTACATGTACGAATTTCTCTGTTTCCCGTATTGCAACATGATCTGCTCGTTACCACTTCACTTTGTCAATCCAGTTTCTTACATTCACATTTTTTTTGTTCTAGCATCAGATTTCTCATTTTTGGTTGTTATCTTTGAAACTGATGTATGTACTTGACAACAAACATACATGAACAACTTCCGGGTGATATTGACAAAGTGTATGTTTTATTCTAGGCCGTCGAAGCATACAGCAAGGGCCATTCTTGATTAAATTCTCTTTTGGTACTATTCAACATTTTAGTCGTCGGTTGAGCCCACACTTTGACAAACTAATGATGCCTGGGCTAGAAGTCTCATAACCACGGTCATTTTTGCCTACCGAATTTTGATAATATTTTTAAGAAGACTAATCAGCTGTTCCTTTGCGGCCATCTTGGATTGACAGGTCTTCATACAAATGCATCATTAGTTTGTCAAAGCGTGGGCTTAACGGACAACTAAAATGTGTAAGAATAGCACCGTTAGATATTTTAAATATTTATAAAGGTTGACTTTCAATTAACATCAAAAGGAAGACATTTAACTACTATTAAGACCCTTTTCGGTTTTCAAAATGTGTAATTTTAGTTATTTCATCCACGTAGGTAGATTTCATTCAGATAAGTTGACGTGAGCATTGAATGGTTCCTGAAGTAGAGCGAACAGGATGAAATGACTGTATTAAGGTTTCGCCTTTGCGTGTTTAACATAAATCACGTGAAAGTGGAAGCCGGCAAAGGGAAGATAAATCTCAATGAAAAACTGAAATTCCCCAAAATTCACACTCTCTGCCCCGATAAAGAGGTTTCGCCGAGCAGCCTCGGCGCCCCCACCAGTAGTCGGAAGTCATTCATAGAAGTGTGAGAGCAATATACTCGCAATCAGGACCGGCGGTCTTTGATCCGAAATTGAGTATTCGAGCGTAATTTAATTTAAAAGTCTTGTGAAATCGTCTGAAACGATTCAGATTTCATTATCACCAGAGTGAGGCAACTCCTTTTCCAGGGACTCATACCCATCACCCATCAACCCCAATCCGTACAAATGAAGATGTTTCCATACAAAAGAACTAATAATATTTATAGTTTAGGTATTCGAATAGAAAATCAAAGTTTTTTATTTTTACAGTTTAGAGATATTAAAGCTCGCTGCAAATCAAACAAATTTATGAAGAAAGTCGGAAGTTGCGATCGCGTGTCGTAACGCCATAAATCCGTACAACTTGATTCGGACAACTCAACGTAAAAGCAGTCTTTGAAATCTATTTCCGAGGATAATAGTGGCACAATGTACTGGCGCAGATAAGCAAGCCCGCTAAGTGGTGAAACTTTAGCTTTTAGACGCGAGGCGCTATTATTTGGGGGCATCGATCTGCCAGCGGCTTGTGACGGGCGTGCTTGTGTGTAAACCGGAGTTCAGGCGTTCCCAAAGTGGACCCTCAAATGTGAGTCTTGTACAAAATCAGTGACGATGAAAAATCTGGGGTCTACGCAATGCAAATGGAGTTCTACGAGCGATTTTTCATTCTCAGGTAAGTAACCCCGACCTTAAATTATTGCATGAATTCTCCACGATCGCGTCCGGTCGATAGCTCAGTTGGTATAGTGCTTGCATTCTATGCCGCGAGCTTGGTTTCGAATCCCACCGAGGCGAGCGAGGGTTTCTGAAATGATTTCCCGTTTCGGTGCTTATTTTAAGCCCCAAAATAATGCACGGACGAGGTTTACTCAGTCTTTACAAGAAATGAGTACCAGCCCTTTCGGGAGCTGGGAAACCCCTTCTTCAACTGAAGTAGTTGGCGTAAGGCCGGCCCCCTTATCTGTAAAAATAAATAGGTTCCACTCGCCACATACAAAGCCCTTCGGAGATAACGCGGCAAAGATGTTACACTTTATGTGAAGCTTAGTTGCGTTTCTTTTTTTTGCGTAAATAAAAAAATATATGGAAGCTACAAGACTCCTAGTATGTGATTAAGTTTTTTATACATTTGTTCTATTTTAACGATCGAGGGAAATGTACTCAATGTTGTATACTTGGGGTAAACAGGTCTTCTTATTTTTCAATGGCCCTTCAGCCCATATCGAGCCATGGTCTCTGCTATCCTGAGTCTCTTCCGCATCTGTCTCCGGCAGTTTTCGTTCAGCTGGGCGTCTGTATCGCAACCCTCCTCACTTCGTTGTATTCGTTCTCCCACCTCACCATTGAAGAGGTCCACAGGGAGGGAAAGTTTGAGTCTCCCTAGCGTAGCCTCTCCCAGACTTCAGGTTTTAGAGCTGCGGCAAGTTGGTCCGCTCTCCCGGCGACTTCCCATCCATTCAAACAAAGCGCTGATGCATTTCTGAGAGACAATTTTCATAGTGAGCGCAGCGTTTAGCGCCCCCCACTACTTAATTGTATAGTTATCGGATTTATAATGAGTCTACGAGCTCCAGATTCTGTTGATTTCCTATTCAAATAGTCAATCCCGATACTCAATTATACGAACAAAACCCCGACAAATACAGTATAATAAGAGGATATAACTTAACAAGATACCCTTTTCTTTTGTCTTGATTTAAGTATGCTCTAGTTTCCTATATGCTCTAGTATGCTATAGTTTCCTATTCTCCAATTTCTTTCAAATCTAATCTAAGTTGCAAAAATATTTTACATTGGGGATTCACATTATTTGCATTTTTACAATCAGACACATATGCTCAAACCCTCCTCGTACCCGTCTTGTATGTATGTGTCAGAAGGACCCACAGCACATGGACGCTCATGCAAAGCTATATATTTTCTCAAGTGGCGAAAGGCCTTCCCGTGAAGTAAAAGCAACGGCACGACAAAACAAGAACCTCTAGGTCAGAGGCGTGCCCATGACTCTAAAAGTAAATGGTTCGATGTTACTGAAGCTAATAGCATACCTCGGGTGGCACTCCTTGTGGGACTGTTGCTAGGTCACGAGTAGCGTGAAGAATGATACACATAATACGATACGTACAAGTTTGCGCTTGCACATGCCGCATGTGAACCTACAACATAAAAACTCAAATCTCAAATGAACATAAGCCATACAGCTCTTGCTGACCTTCCCTGAAACAGGGGAAACATTGGCAAAGTGAACCATTTTTTTACAGTATGGGTGGTCAGCCTGGTACCAACCTATTAGTCAAGGTATACAAGCAATTAATTACATCTAGTTATAAAAAAATAAACAAACACTAAAAAATCTATAAAAATGAAAATTAATAAGTCAACATAACAAATCAAGATTGCAGATGAGCCGCCACTTTTTCCTGTCCTTACATACTTCTTTCATTTCATCAATTGCTTTACGAAAACCACTCACAAGTGTAACGCAGCTACATACGTTGTTCATGAGATGACTATATTTGTAGTTCTCGAACCTTGTGAAGTTTCCGCCGGCTTCGTGATTTTCTTGTTATTTATGGAACTGTAGCGCGCCCTCCAGCCCTCGCATGATGACAGGCTGGGCGGGAAAAATAATTGCCTACTTAGCCGGTATTCCCTGCTTATCGCGGCGACGGATCAAACACCGCCTACGCTCGTGTACTACCTACTGTTAACTCCTATCGCGTCGTCCTACTAGCTAATACTTCTTAATTTCAACTTACATCCAACAAATGTGTGAGGGCATTAGAATAACATAAATGTGTAACCAGTAAATCAGAATAATGGACTGGAATTACGGTGGTTTGACCGCACCGGTATCGGAGAACTTACATAATTCTCGACGTTTCGTTGGCGATGTAGTCAACGTCTTCAGGAGGCAACATCTCTGTACAACGACTGATGTTTGCACTTGTCAAACGTTCGTGCCTCTAATCCGTAGACAGGCATTACTCCTGATGACGTTGAAACGACTCCAAGGAAACGTTAATAATTTAGGAAATGTAAAAAGTTGATATTACGAGTATATTGATAAAGAAGCAAATTGAAAGTGATGACGTGTTACATACTCGTATACAACCCATAATATAAATTCCACGACTTACCACACATAAGATCTCAGTCTCTTCTTGGTGAGGTATGGCGTAAAAACCATTAATCTACCATATGTAAGAATAAATAAATTAAATGTATCAATAATTTGATATCAAATAAATAAAAAATTAATCAAAATAAATCCTCATGTGAAAAAGCAAGTGGATTAAAAAAGCGCCTTTACGGATAATTTGAGAAGGCGCAGGAAATATTTTCTTGTAGTAGAGCAAAACATTTTAAAACTTTCACTAGTATTTTGTTATTTTTACATCAAGATAAATAAACAAAACTATTTATCTTGTAATTTTTTGTAAGCTAAAAATAAATTTAGCGTGATTGGTTTAGTTTTTATCACACTGAATTAAAACGGCATACAAATTATGTACGCTTTTAAAATTTAACGTAAAATTGAACAATTTTCATAATATTTTTGATGGATCGTTTTTCTTTAATAGGGGTTAAAACCATTCTAATCTGTGTACCAAATCTAATTTGAAGCTTTTTTTTTAAAAGTAAATCATAATTTTTACTTTGCTGTGTATCGAACCGTGTAAGTTTTGATGGGTGATCTGGGTAATAAGCTAATTTGCAAAGATATACTCGTATTACATTAATGATTCATATTAAATGCATTCCCTTAAGCAGACACAAACAAGTTTGCACTTACACATGCCGCGTGTGGACTTACAATACAAAGAAAAACATCTCAAATGAACATACACACTGCAACTTTTGCCGACCTTCCCTGAAACAGGGGTGACATTGGCTAAGTGAACCATTTTTTACAGTACGGGGGTCAGCCTCATACCAACCTATAAATCAAGCAAACCTTTATGATATTCAAATTATATCAATGAGCTGCTTCTGATGATGCCTTTTGAGGCGAAAACGTTAAAGCATGTATAATAAATAAGAAAAAGTGAATTGAAACTGTGTGTATTTTGTTTTTAAATAAATACAATAGACTTTCACAGTGTGAACCACCAAACCCTAACAAATATATATCAATGAGTTTTTATTTTAGTACATGAGCTCACTCAGATTTTATTACCGCCATACAAGGGAATTTCATGGGGAAATTTCCTCATAATGGCAATATTAATAAAAGACAATTAAACGTAATTTTTGCGCCCCGCCCCCTGCGTACGCAGCCGATGGGAATAAAAACTTTACGACTAATTTACGGACCTGAAACTTCGCGTTTCAAATAAAATTTTATTACTCGGGATTATACAATCCCTTGTATTCCACTCAAATGAGATTTCCCCAAATGCGAAACATTATACATATTCATGCAGGGTTATTCACTACACATTTACACCTTCACTTATAGGTTGGTATGCGGCTGACCACCCCTGTCTCAGGGAAGGACGGCAAGAGTTACAGGGTGTATGTCCATTTGAAATTTGGTTTTTATGTTGCAGGTTCACATGCGGCTGTGAAATCTAGTTGTGGCTATCTGGTTGTGAAAATGCATGTAATGTGAATCTCCAATGTAAATATCTTTGCAACTTAGATTAGATTAGATTAGAAACAAACGAACACGGGTTCCTCAGATAATTTTATCCTATTTTCTACGAGAGAAAACACTAAGAAGGTGTGATAATTCTGTAGTTTAGAAGTTTGTCATGAGCACTTTTTTTATAATTAGTTCATTTATCATGAAAAGTTACACACAATAAAATGTTTTATCTACGATTTCTCAAATCAGTGATTCAGTACTTATTCAGTTTTACCTTTAAGGTGCGATTTGATCCACACCAATATGATTAATCTATAATCTAAGTTCCAAGGATATATTCATTCAAAGCTCTCAGATGTATGCCCACAAACAAACACGTGTAGTTCGCGCTTACAAATGCTGATTGTGTACTTACAAATAAAATCCAAACATCAAATGAACATAAGCCCTGCAACTCTTGCCGACCTTCCCTGAAGCAGGGGTAACATTGGCAAAGTGAACCATTTTTTACAGTATGGGATTAATAATAATCATATAAGGATGATTCATTTGGTGAACGCTGTTTTTGTGTGAATCACACCTCAAGAGCCCTCTGCGAGCTTGGCCGTCCTGTAAAACAACGGGATCTCTTTTTGATATTAATGCATAATTATATTAAAAAATCCATTCGATCTTTGGCAAAAATATTTTTACCCCTATCATTTCAGTACCTACACAAAAATTTGCATTCGCTTTCGTTTGACAACAATCGTCACCAACCCGTCTGGCAAACTTAGTAACGCATTGCCAACTTCCTTCAATTAAAAATTCAAATGTCGAATTTTAAAAAAACTGAGAAAATTTGGAGGAGGCCTTCGTTCAGAAGTGGACAAAGAAAGGCTGTGGAAGAAGAAGAAAACTCGGCGATCTTTTTACATATTTTATTAAATCAACAATTAGTACAAAAAACTATTTCATTTTTTGTTTTTCATCCGGTCAATAGCTCAGTTGGTAGAGGTGCTTGCATCCCATGCCGAGAGCTCGGGCTAGAATCTCACTGACGGTGACAGAAATGATTTTCCATTTCGGTGTTTTATTTCAAACTCAAAAATAAAAATACTGGCATGGCTTACTCAGCCTTCACAAAAAAAATAGTACAAGCCGCCTAGGTCACTGGGAAACTCCCACTTCAATTGAAGTGGTTGACTCATGGCCAGCCCACTTACCTATGAAAATAAATAGGTTTAACTCGCCACGTACCCCTTCGGGGTAAACACGGCAAGAAGTTACACAAAATGTGTAGCTTAGTAGCTTTAACAATGCTTTTTAAATATGCGCAATGTAATTAAGGTGTATTTAACAAAACCGCTTCATATTTTCCCTGTGAGGCAAATATTTCACGAATGATTGTGGCAAGTATTTGTTTAGCCGAGTAAATTTGGATAACGGTTTGTAATTCCATGCTGTCTTGTTTGATTTACAATTTATTAAAATCGCAACTGCGTTAATTGATAAAAACGCTTGAACGATAACATTATTTCAATTCATTATTCTAATGGTCAATTATTTAAAAAAAAAACAGTTGGTTATGAAAATTAAAAAAAAAAAAAAAAAACTGCATATCGTATCCAAAATTACTCAATTTCTTTACATGAAAACCCTGACGAATTTTTCAAGCTTTTTTAAAAAAAATCGTCAAATAAGTTGTATAGAATCAAAGGCGGAAATTAAGGATATATTTTTTAAAGGATATATATGGAAATGCAGAAAACACCCGCCCACTTTCTTTTTCTTGCCTTTAATTTTGATCCTTTTGTTTTTACCTCAGTTAACCTTTAAAGATAGGCGGATGAAGTCCGATAGCGCGTAGGCAATTTAACTCAAAAAATATAAATATTAATATAAAACTAAAGTGACCTTGGAGTGACTACATCACGAAACGGCACTGCAAAGAAATCATTAACTCATCATCATCATCATAAGTGTTTCATAAAAAGTTTGAAAAATTAATTTTCACTTTTCAAACATTAGAAAAATTTAAAAAATGATGTTCGATATTTCTTTATTTGAAAGAAATCCTAAATTTCCGCCTATGATTTTATACGCCTCAAATATTTTTTCGTTGTGTTGTAAATATCAGATAGACGTCCAGTAACTGTATAAAAACGACGGCCATCACATTGGTACATCAGTGCTAGCACTGTACTTAGAGTATAAGACTTAACATTCCAACTCTTCAATTACGTTTACCCAAAAATGTCCGTAAACTAAAACGGCACATCTAGTGAGTGAGGCTTATGTCTCTCCATAGAATGAATGGAATATCCAGAGTCATAATAAAAGAAGAGCTTGTATTAAGAAGGTTATGACTCTGGAGGAAATGAAAGAAGTATGTAAGGATAGAAAGAAATGGCGGTTGATCTGTGATGTTGGCGGCTGAGGTTTGTTAAAGTAAAATTGGTTTTATGATTTAGTTTTTATGTCCATGTATATATTGTGATTTATTGTTTTTAAAAAATGTAATTTGTCATGTATGTTCCTTGACTTATAGGTTGTTATGCGGCTGACCACCCATAATGTAAAAATTGGTTCACTTTGCCAATGTCACCTCTGTTTCAGGGAAGGACGGCAAGAGTTGCAAGGCTTATGTTCATTTGAGATTGGGTTTTTATATTGTAGGTCCACATGCGGCATGTGTTAGCGCGAAATTATACATATCTGCTTGTGGGAATGCATTTAATATAAAACTTAAATGATATATATCTTTGCAGCTTAGATTAGATTAGATTAGATTAGATAGAATGATGAACTCCAACTTGGGGGTGTAGTGTTAGGTCCATGTCGGGCACGCTGTCGGAGAGTGGAGCAAGTTTCGGACAGGCCCGCTGAGAAGCGGAAAGCAGCGCGGCAGACTGTCAGTGTGGAGTCAAAGCCCGCTGTGCTCTGGAGTACCCATCCAGCCCATGTGGAGGCAGCTACATGCACATCTACCCAACTAGGATATAAGAGTAAAGTTCGGTCCAGTGAAGCAGAGTCCATGCAACGCGATTCCCAGCATCGTATCGTTTTGGTAATGGCGAAAAAATATACATCGTAGCTTCATCATCATCATGGCGACCTGGAAAGGGTCTTAGCCCCCTTGATTTTTCTTGACTTATGGAGTTGGCATGAGGCTGACTACCCATACTGTAAAAAAATGGTTAACTTTGCCAATGTCTCCCTGTGTCAGGGAAGGTCTTGGCATGATTTTTGTTCAATATTTTCATGAAAATAAGTTGTCCTGGTGCAGGATATTCCAAAAAACACTACGTATCTTTAAAAAAATGCCCGTTCGTATGTGTTTCACTTTCCAAAATACTGAACCTAAAGATACCAGATATTCAAATTTTGAGATATTTTTTTACATCTGTCTTTTAAAAGCAATCAACGTCGCCACTGCATTTACAACAATGCAGTTTCAGCTGGCAGACAACTTCCCAAAATATAATGCATGGCATTGATTCCTTACAGATCTGCTAACAAAAACTTGCTGAAATTCTGAAAACTGTAGGTATACTTAATACTATCTCATCTTCTTAATACAACTTCGCTAGAATAATAAACTTTTGAGGGTTGTCTTTTAAGATTTCCTCTTCCTGATGAGCACTTCATATTTTCGTTTTTTTGAGCAATTGCTATATTCCTTGACTTAAAGGTTGGTATGAGGCTGACCACCCATACTGTAAACAATGGTTCACTTTGTCAATGTCCCCCCTGTTTCAGAAAGGTTTCAGGGTTTATGTTCATTTCAGGTGTCTGTCTGTTTAACACGTGTCTGTTTGTGTACATGCATTTAATATGAATCTAAAAAGATAACATATTTTTGCAACTTTTATTATAGATGCAATTAAATACGTTATGCAAATTACGCTTCAGGCATTGTGTTTATTTTTCTTTATCTTCTATTTTCTACTATTTTCTATATCCCCTATTGAATCATTTCAACCATAAGTACGCCTTGATTCTTTTTTTTGATAAATTCATGCAGTGGGATGCAATTTATGAACCTATTGATGCCTGGCTAGAAATAGAAATAAAATCTATCAATTCGTAAGTCATAAATTTTATTCTAACGAAATATCAATTGATATCCACCCAATGGCATCTGTTAAGCCAGTGTCAAAGCTATCATCAATAAGGCATGATGGAACTCTAACCGATGGTGATTTAAAAACCAATTTAATCACCACCGTCTTGTCGATCAAGTTCCAGGGTTTTTTTAAGCTGAAAAAAATTAAACTAATTATTTTATTTTATTCTTGAAAACAGTTTTTTCATATTATCTCGAAAACTTTTCAAATAACCTTTACTCAATTGTATCATTTTCTAGGCGTTGTATCATTCTATAATTATAAAGAAAACAAATCTAAAATACAAAACAACAAAATAAGAAGAAAAAAAACAAGTTTTTTTTAATATATTTTGTGGCGTCATTTTTTAAGTTATACATAAAAAATTTACTCTACAATTAAGATAAAAATTTAATAAACACGCAAAAAAAAATCATTAATATTGCTTATTTACTAAGACCATAAAGTATAAGAAAGATATTTTTAAAGCAACGGCCGATTAATTGTATGCGGCTTCTTTAGCAGCATCTACGGCCAAAACGATGGTCTACGATCAATTTAAAAATACAAACAATATTTTCGTAGAATTGGTTTAAATCTTCACGTAAAAAAATACTTTAACGAATTTGGTTTATTATTTAAAATTTCCTTATTTCTAACGTAATTATGCATGAAGGTAGTTGGTGGTCACATTGGCCATACACGGTAACCATTCTAGTTGTGAACTGCCGTTAGCGACATAAATATTGAGTATAATCTTCCTAGCTTACTTGCTAATAAGATAATATATCGATAAAGTTTTTATGGTTCTGCCGCATAGTGAGCAATTTCCTATTCCCGTATCCTGGAATATTCCAGGATATGCCACACTCACATGCCACCTGGCGCTCTCCGGGTCAGTGCAATTTATTCTCTGGAATACCTGCAGCACATGAAAGCTCCCTCTTTTATAATCTAAATTGCATAGAAGAATTATTATTCATGATTCATTTTTAATTTACGCCTACAAGCAAACAAAATATCAAATGAGTCAAAATTAAATAGGTCAAATTATCCTCAACTAATAATACTAGTTTGCTGACGTAGGAGTCACGCATACACTCTCCTGCTAATGCAGTCGCACTTAGCTGTACACGTATACTCACAAAAAATGACCCTTCATTCGAGTGAACATAAACCCTACAACTCTTGCGTAGTTCTCCTGAAACAGAAGTATCATCGGCAAAAGTTAACCAAATTTACATTACAAATATTCAGCCTCATACTTTCCTTGACTTATCTTGACCACCTGACCGATATCAATTAGCTGACCACCCACACTGTAAAAAAATGGTTCACTTTGTCAATGTCACCCCTGTTTCAGGGAAGGTCGACAAAAGTTTCAGGGCGTGCTTTACGATAGCGGTCTAATTAAAAAAATGTTTTTCTGTGAATTTTAAATTAATACTAAAAAAGGGATATTTGTATCAGTCTGACTTTCAACCATGCATTTGTAAAAATCTACATTAGCGAATAAATTACGGAGCTACCTTCCTCATGTAAAAGCAATAAATCAGAAGGTCATAGAAAAGTTTTTTATTCCACTGATTTCATATTTCCTTTTCCCTCCATATTTCCGCCATAACTCATAAGATAACTCTTGCCATAGTGTCAGCTCTTTCATATTGAATGTCGGTAAAGTGAAATTGAATTTTTAAAATTTAAACATTTATTCATGTAACCGCCCTGAATGAAATCGCCTCTTTTAATTCACAAAATTAATCAATCAAAAAACCTTATATTTTTTCATCATCTTATTGGAAGAAAAATATTTTGGGTATAAAACTATATGCACATCGGTGCCTAAAGCTCGCAGAGGGCTGTTGAGGTGTGATACACACAAAAGCAGCGCTCACCTAATAAATCAGTTTTTTTTTTTTTTTTAATATGAACAAATATCAAATTTTAATTAATAATAACAACCTATGTAGGTTGGTGGTGAGTAGTTCTGTCAGGTTGATACACAGCCTTCCCGTCAAATTCGCATTGATTTTGTTGACCGTGAATTCTGGATTGCGAAACCGATGCAATTGAACAGACAGCCAACCGAAGTGAGGAGATCCGAATTTGTTGGCATTTTTATAGGAGCACTGTGGGCGCACCTTTTTAAGGTATCTCATTTGTGATGAAGATGGCCCTTGAGATTTGTAAGTAAAAACAAGGCTATTTGTCATGAAAATATTATACCCTTGTATATGTACACATGTACATATGTATATTACATGCTGGTATTATGGACTGCGTCATTTTCACGTCATATTAACGTATAAATTCACATGCATTTGAGTGTGCATGACATAGACTGGCAGAGAAGAGCTAGGTACTGCAAGGTAAGAAGATCCTACTTAGACAAACTTACCCAGCAACTCAAATAATTTCACACTAAATTTCTATGAAGGCTTCTCTTTCAATTATGTTTAATTTACATTTTCTGATAAGCAATTAATAAAGAAAAATTTCACTCACGTTTTCAGATGAATTCGTGCAATTTAAAAATGATTTTCGACGTCGGCATCTCATCTCGAAGAAATTTCCCCGAGAAAGATATATTTTTATATCCCTCCATTGGCGGGTATTGAAATTCAGCCTAAAAGCCAGTCATAACGCAAATAGATTCAACGTCAGTTGAATTAATTTCATTTTTACGACAGCAATCTGTTACGAATATTAAGAGGCAGATCGGGGCCAAAGTTTAATCATAATATTATAATGGATGCCGAAGCTAATCGATCGCTCGGTACGTCGCATCGTCTTCTTTGCGCTGGCTTGATGATCATCTTTACGAGCGCCAAGAATCCGTCTTTCGGCGGTTTTTGTCTCGTTCCCTCCACTCGCTCTGTCCCCGTCTCGCGCAGATTGATTTATATTGCAGGCCTTGTTTGAATAATACCCCGGTAGTTTATGGAATAAATCATAAGAGGGTAGGTCCCCCCACACCCCCCACAGCCCTCCCTCTAAGAAGCCTTTGACGGTTAACCCCATCTTCACGTTCTCTTCCCGTACAACTTTGCAGAGGGCATGTTTGACTATTTGTCTGTCGTAAAGTGCATCTCCGCCTTAAGGAATTATAAACGGCGTCTACGTGCCCACAAGTTGCTGGAAAATTTCTTGCGTACATTTTCCAGTAATGTTTGATCTGAAGAAATGTGGAAAAGTATAATATCCTTCAACTGCAATGTGGAAAACAAATTTATATGCATGTTCTAGTTTGCTCAGGGAAGCACTCGTGTTCTGGTTAACATAAAATTGTTACACATTTACTCAACATCTTTTTCAAAGCACTTGCAACATTAATAAAAAGCTGCAGCCTTCGTGCGAATGATAAACCTCTTTTTAAATACTTATCTGGTGTTGGATCTCTCGAGCAACATTCATGACCTACTTGAACAGATTTTTGTTTACATTTTATCGACTTGTTTACAGTATTTTTTCCTCACATCTTATGAATATCATTTCGCTTAATTTTGTTTTAATTTACTTTAGAATTCAAGGAAGTTTTGGACACTTACGCAGTTTGAATAAGAGATTTAGGCTTACACGGCCGGCTGATGATGCTGGAGTGAAGTTTTCCGGGATCTGTTGCCGTGGTCTGTGGGAGCTGGAGCTTCCGGACGTTTCGCCCATTTCTACGATGGGCTTCTTCAGCGTGAAGTATGATGATGATGAAGATCTTGATGAGAACTGTGATGAGAGAGAGAACTGTGATGAGTCACAGTTCTCATCAAGATCTTCATCATCATCATACTTCACGCTGAAGAAGCCCATCGTAGAAATGGGCGAAACGTCCGGAAGCTCCAGCTCCCACAGACCACGGCAACAGATCCCGGAAAACTTCACTCCAGCACTTACGCAGTTTGTTATTTGGTTTTATTTTGAGTAACAAATTTACATACACTTTATAATTATCGTCTTATTTGCTCCCCACGTTAAGTTTCGCCTAACAACACATCCCAGATAAGTGTCGCCTCAAGTTCGACAAGCAGAACTTTATAAGTCTCGACTAAGCACTGGTTCTTGTCCCAGACGAGAGCACTTAGTGTCCACAACTCTCCGTCCACTGGTCGGCCGGGCCCATAAGAAAGGTTCAACTACAGCAATTGCTACTTTGTCAACACTTGACCGACTAAATATTGTCATACGGCAAAAATAACTCTCCAACAAATATAATAAACAACTTGAAGGAATGTTTCCAAGTTACGTAAGCTTATCGGAATTTTCATGTTTCATCTTTTTTTATACTTTTTTAAATGTTAGGTTCATATATTTCCAAGTATCGATGTATCGCTGGTATGGTCGAACGGATAAGGCGTAGACATTCGAATTTTCGATATTGAATCAAGCGCAAGTCTGAATCTCGCCAGCGCCGTGTCCTATCGACAATAACCATGGTTCAACAGATGTCGTCGAGTAATTATTCATTAATAATTTATTAAGATATGAAATAATGACTTATTCATTAACAATGTTCATAACTGTTTGAGTTTGTTGAATTGCATTCCTTTTCACAAATCTATAAATAAAAAGTGGGCACATAATTGATAATTGTAATTATAATTATGTAGAATGTTTGACAGCATCACATGACCAAGGGAGACCAATAAGGTTAAGGGAGAAATTATGGATGGAAGGTGTCAATGCGATGCAGCCAAAGCAGATCTTTGATTTAACCAAAGCCCGCCCAGATCTGTAAAGCTCGTGATGTGGACGATGACTTGTAAGAATAGATTCAGTGATCACCACAAAACTGTCTTTAACTCCCATCACGTATTTTTTCTCCTAATGAAATTTAAAATAACCTCAAATATGGCAACTAACTCTGAGAATGATTGTTAATATTTTTCTAACAATTAGTACAATTATTATCTGTTTGTTCCAGCTGCCAGCATTGAGCTTCCTTGGTCTCCTCTATTGGGGGGCGCACTGGCCGGCGCGGCGTGCTCGCTCGTGCTGCTCGTCGCGCTCGTGGCTTTGCGCTTGCGTCGTGCCCGCGCGTGCCCGCCCACTGGTCGCGCGCCCAAGCCGCCCTGGCAGCCGCCCCCCGAGCCAGACAACGCCCCCAGCATACAGGCCATGCCTAGTGGAGATGACGCCCTCCTAGCTGATGATAGAGATCCAGATGTCATACCCGTCAACTATGGTAACTATGAAAAAAAAATGAAACATTTGTCAGTCAGATTTTTATTCCCTACTAACTGAACCCTGTCACTCCTTGTGGTGGCTCTTATTGTTTTTGTTATTGTATGGTGTTTGTTTGTTTGTCTCCATTGTGTTGTGTCCTCGCCCATCTTTTAATAATGTCATAAGATAAAAATATCTTAAACATATTTATGCTCTCACTTTCTTTATTACTCCAGTTTTTTTTATACAGAAGACTAAGTTAGTATGTAAACAATAAGTCATGTAAGTTTCATCGCAAACTGTTCAGTAATTTAGGAGTCCATTCGAGACAAACATACATAAGTACGTACATCCGTTCGATTTTATATATTTTAGATAGATATCTATATATATATTTTCATAAAAAAATTAACAATACAAGTGGATTTTTTATTATCAAAAAAGTCCTAACAAAATTTGTGACTACCTAAAAGTTTTATGGTTAGTGAAAACGTATAGTGGCTGTATTCCATAAAATAGTTTTTCCTCAATTTTATTATTATTTTGTTATGCCGTAAAATATTTTAACATAAATACAGCTCCTTGAGTGATAGATTGGTATGAGGCTGACCCCCCGTGCTGTAAAAATTGGTTTACTTTTGCCAATGCCACCCTGGTTCCAGGAAAAGGCAGCTGAAGTTTCAAGTTTAATGTTCATGTGAGATTTTTTATTTGTATGCACCCATGCGGAATGTATAGGCGCGAACTTACATGTGCCTGTCTGTGAGCATGCATTTTATATGAGCCTTAATGTTTACATATATTTGCAGCTTAGATTATAGATAAATAGTATAAATTATATAAGTCACAGTTCTTTATTTTTTTAATGAGTCCACGTACTCGTATTATTTGATATGTAAAATAATTTACATGTTTTCTTGAATTTCTAAATAAATCAATTAATCATTATCAATTCAATCTGAAATAAAAGTCAGAGAGCAGATTATTGGAATCCCAGCATTTATGAAGCACCAACGAGAAATATTTTACACCAATGCAAAAGCGTATACATACAAAAAGTATGTATGTAGAGCTCAAATAGTGCTTGCTATCTCAAAGGCTTCATAAGTTATGGTTATTTTCACAATAATCGTTTGGTTTGTTTGTCGCCTCGGGCTCGCAGTCCTGCCGATGTCAGCGGTAAGCGCTCTGCATTTCCACTGTGCTGCTGGGAACGAGGGTTTTTATGCACTTGTCCTCACCACCAGCCCCCCTCCCCTCTCACCCACCCAACCCCCTCCAACCCCTAAAGAGCCTGAGGGCTGCACCCCTAGTATAAAACTCTGAATACGCTTCAGAGAAGACATTCCATTTTACGGAAGCAGTATTCGATCAAGTCTTTATGAGAAAAATCAATGAAATGACTTTGAACACAAATTATAGGCTAGCATTTACAAAAAGACTGTGCAGATTTTTTTTTAGAGCGGGATACTCCGAGCTTATCCCACAAATAGACACGTGTAAGTTTGCGCGTACAAATTACGAACTTAAAATCCAAACCTCAAACGAACATAAGCACTGCAACTTTGTCGAACTTTCCTGAAACAGGAGTGACTACGGAAAAATGTAACATTTTTTTACAGTATGGGAGGTCAGCCTCATACCAACTTATAAGTCAAGAAATCTTGATGAGAAAAATCTACAAAAATTATTAAATGACTTTGAACACAAATTGTGCAGTAGCATGTGCAAATAAAGACCAGATTTATTTTCTTTTAGTGCGGTATAAATCCAAGCTTAGAATATGCCACATACTGTCTCTCTCTCTCTTTGAACCCAACATCGATGATTTGATCTCTTTTTAATTATGTACTAAATTTATAAACATAATTATGTTAAAGCTTAGGGTCAATTCAGTAAAAAAAAAATTAAAGCGGACTGTACACTGGCGCGCGTTAAGCGTTAACTTTCATCACATACTGAATTCCATTTAAAAAAAATTGCTATCTTCCCTTGTATAGCCTTTCAGCGTATCTTCTCTTGAACTCAATCACAGCTGTGGATACTGGTTGAGTGGTTGAGTGTAAACGAGAAATTTTATTCTTCGAGTTCCAATCTCGCTGTATGAAAGAATTTTATTTCGCGAACCAGCTTTCAAGTAAATATGAGATTTTAATCTGGTAAAACTCTCTCGTAAATATGTGGCATTCGAAATGAAATAAATAACTATGTTATGCTTGAACTCTGACGTTAAAATTAATGCACAAAAAATGTTAAATAACATCGTTGGGAGAGAACTTTCATCATGTACATTTATAAACTAGGTTTAATATAGTTTTTAATTTAAAAAATCAAAATATGTTTGCAGGACGATGCCGGTTTTATTGTAAAATATTGGATTTTATTTATTAAAAAGGGAATGAATTTATTTATTTGCTCTGCTTTGAATGAAATCAGTGCGCAAAATTCTCCCTAAAAATATTTATTTTCTGTGTATGATTACTTTTATAAAATACTTTATTTTGTAAAACGCGTTTACGTTTGTTTTCTAAAAAATCAACTTAAATCATGTGCAGCATTTGCACGATTCATTTCTTTAAAATTCTGATCAAATACACCTTGTTGATTTTCATTCTGAAGTGAAGAGGAAAACAATAAAAAGAAAATCTAATTTGCATGTGAAGTGAGCAGCCAGCAGTTTATTTTTGTCGGTGTGCATTATATGAGAAGCGGTTCAAACTATGCTGAAGCAGCATACAAATTCATGGTAGTTGTCCTCTCTCACCGGTACTGGAGATAAGGTGACATGGGGACAAGGAGGTTTAGAAACAGAAAAAATTGGAGAAGAGGACAAAGGTACGGGGACTAAAAGACGATCTGAATGGTGTCAAGAAGACAAGGGGACAAGAGGACAAGGAGATAAGGGGACAAGTGGACAGGGGACAAGAGGGCAAGGAGATAAGAGTACAAGTGGACAGGGAACAAGAGGACAATAAGACAAGGGGGAAATGAGACAAGGGGGCAGAGGGCAATGGTGCAAAGGGAGAAGGGCACAACAGACTAAGGTGGAAAAGGAACAACTGACAAAAGGACTGAAGACAAGGAGACAAGGGGACAAGGGTACAAGGGAGAAGAGGCAAGAGGACAAGCGGACAAGGAGACAAGGGAACAAAGGTACAAGAGAGAAGGGGCAAGAGGACAAGGGGACAAGGAGACAAGGTACAAGAGAGAAGGGGCAAGAGGACAAGGGGACAAGGAGACAAGGGGACAATAAGACAAGGGTACAGAAGACAATGGTGCAAAGGGATAGGAGCACAAGAGACTAAACTGGCAAGGGGCAGCTGACAAGAGGACAGGAGACAAGGAGACAAGGGTACAAGGGAGAAGGGACAAGAGGGCAAGCGGACAGAAGAGCGTCCTCCCCAGGGTACCTTATCGCGCCCCCAGATATGATCGCCGCCCGCTGTATTGTGTTATGATGTAATGAATGCCAGTCTCACCCCGTAAAAAGCAAAGGTGGGATATACGAGCATGACAGCGGGCACACAAAGCTCTGGCCGCGCACTGCCCGCATTCATTTCCGGCCAGCGCCGCGACAATGGCGCCCCAACTGAAAATAGTGCGAAAAAATATTTCATCCCCGACGTTAATACCAAATTTTTGCTTTAATAAGTTTACTTTATGGCGGTTTTAAGCCGGCAGAAAAAACTCACTGTATATTAATCTTTTCATACAGGAAAATACAACAAAAAACACGTGCGTTTATCATTCCGCCGCTTGGCTTTTTATAGGAGACACAAGCTTGCATAAAAATATCAAATTTTCGTACGCAACTTTAATTAAAATATTAATCAAACTTCAAAGTAAATATAACGTTTTTTTGCTTTACAAAACAAAACAAAAATGAAAAAAAACTCCCTTTCACAGATTTTAAATGTCATCACCTTTTTTCATTTCATTAATCTTTCTGAATAATTAAAAGAATGATAGAATGCTATTATTGTGCTGAAAGTTCTTTCGTTGAATAATGAAATATTGAAGCAGTCAAATCCAAATATAGATTCGCTTTTTATTCAGAATAAAAAGCTCCCGGTTCTTTATTCAGAACCACGCCGCACCTGTAGCAAATTAAAACAAGTTGTGAAAAAAAAGTTTCATAGAGGATTGTGAATAACCGCAAAGTTTCGCCGGTTTAAACGTGATTCATTCTCTGATTTCATTATAACTTCTGAAGTAATTTGGTTAAGCTCCTTTTTTCACTCGGCTCTGGTTTTTTTAACCGTTCGGGATTTCGTTGAATATTAACAGCGACGAGTCATTATTCCTGCCCCGCTGGGAATCCTTCAGCGTCTGTCTTCCTTTTAATTAGTTTGACGTCTTAAACTTTGACATTTAAAACATCGTCTCACTTCCCGGCAACTTGTCGACCCTTCTTCACTCCACATAAATATTTTCATCGCTCCACACTCGTGAGGGCGCACGGGGGTGAAGGGCAGGTCACACAATCCATTATTTAACCCGGCACTTAACTCCGTGTTTGAATTTCCTATTTAATAACTTGTGTCGCCTCCCATCTAATAATGTAGCGCTGATGGGACAATTGCGAGAGGCATAAATATCCTCGTATTCTCAGGAGTCGCATCCCAAACTTCCTAACAGAAAGTTAATCTCTTTCGCACATTAAAATTTTACAATCAAAACAAGATGAAAGTCTATTTCCAACAACATTTCAAGCTATAGCACCATTTCCCTTTTGTATCATCCTACAGAAGAAAATACTTTCCATATTTTAGATTAAAATTTTTGTTCAGAAAGCCTGTTATAAATATTGAATTTGTATTTAAAGTAGAACATTGTGTCCGTAAACATGGAGTATAATTGAATTCCGACCCTCTCTTTTATCAAAAGCGATTGTTTATTCAATTAACGTATATTTTATTTTCACTCTACTGATTTGATGGACCTTATTCTTCCAATTAACCTGCTTCCCGCGCTCTTATTTTTTATGTTCCAATAGACTTTAATCAATAAGCGTACCTGCTCTGTTGTTTCACTCTCGGCGCCGACAGTTTAAAATTGCAAATTTTGAGTCTTGAATTTTATTAACGTGAAGCGAAAAGGGTTGCCAACAAAAGCTATTTGAAATTACGTACCAACGTAACGTTTTGTATTAAATTCGGTATGTATACAAATAAACAATGCAGCTTCCTGCGGGTCCCTTTCAGTGGATTTTCCAGCGTTTCAAATATTAAAAATGAAAATTTGAAGATTCATTGCGCACAAGGTGAATGGCCGGCCGACCGAAATGGACGCGTTTGAAAAATGATGTACGTATCCGACTTGTTATCACTGACCGCCCATTGTCCTCACTTTTCATTTATTATGTTTTATTTGGACGGACAAACGAGGTTGGCCGGGCCTGCAGCACGCCACTTGATTTATCTTACAGGATTCATTTCAGCCGGCAATTGTAGTCCGACCCCTGGACAACAAAAATAACCAAAGATGATGACAATGTAATTTCCACCCCTGCCTTTTGTCTAGCTGACGACTCCTTTTATTCGGTCGCGTTTGTGTGGTTTAAATTTAAATACTTTTGTACATTCTATCCCCATTTTTACGAGAATTTCATAAAAATATATTTAAAGCTTTTTCAAAATTTTCACGTAAATGAAAGGTACTATTATCAGGCGATGGAATTTCAGTCAAAACATTTTTAATTTATTTATTTTGTTACAGTTAATAGCGCTTAGTCCATTTTTTAAATCTAAGAGTGAATCAATTATTATACAAAGTAAAAAATCCAATGAATTTAATCATTTTCCCAAATGCTTTTTTTGTACAGATCCAGGTTTTTACACATTTTTTTTCTAATACGTAGAACTTGAAATGCAAAAAAGACATCGCTACATTGCCATATAATTTCTTGTATTGTATTTTGTAAAGTTTACATCTGAAGAAACCCAATATTCCCAATACCCATGGGTAATTGACTACTGAAAATAAACAGCGACCTGTGTCCGTTTTTGTGGGAAAATTTGATAACAACAATAGTTCGTTTTCAATTGTCAAGTTTATTTTTCATTTACTTTCTTTCAAATTCAATACATTTACGTATTTTGTAGACTAAATCAGCCATTTAGAGATAAAAAAAAAAAAAATTAAAAAATGTTCACCCATGATTTTATTTGTTTTACATACGAAGCTTTTTTTAAAATGAAATATAAAATCTATTTATGACTTTCCTAAAACTATCAGTGTTGTTCAAAGATATTATACAAAAATATCCATGAATTTTAATTTTATTTAACATGTGCCTTCTTGTAAGCCTGCATTAAATATGAGCCTTACAATAGTATATCTTTGCAACTAAGGTTAAAGATTATAAAGTCAATCGCTTAATATATATTTTGCGTACAAAAAAAAACATCATCTAGAGATCTTCTGCCTCGAAATAATGCTGTAAGTATTTTTTGTAAAGCTAGATTTTTATTTTTTTTTGTACAAAGCACTTACTTTATTCTTGATTCCAGTACCCTACAACTTAAGTTACAACTCAACCATAAAGTGTGCAAAAAAATGTTTCAAAACTAAAACAGCACCTCTAGCGAGTGTTATCGTTTCCACACATTATTATTGGTTAGTTTAAACGTAAAATTTTCTACTCGGGATACGTTACCTACTCGAAACGTTTTAAACTTTTGTACATCACAAAAAAAGGCGAAATAAATTTATAGGTTAAGTTGAACTGCCGGGACTTGTAGTGATGTAGAACTCTTTGTTTCAGACGCCCCTTCGATGTACGCGCGCACTTGGGGCGCCATGGGGGCGGTCAAGACGCCCTCGGGCTTGGGCGGGACGCTGCCGCCCATGCAGGGGACGCCGCCCGCCTACCCCGTCTGCTCCACAACCCTCTACATATCTGACGCCTCTCTGAACGTCCAGGCCTTCAAAGAAAAACTCTTGGACACTCGGCTTCCGGAATCCTGTGTGTGATAGAGTTAAACACTATAAACAAATACACCCGATATTCCTATACCAATCCAAAACCTCTGTATAAAACTATACGTTTCAGCTCAGCCATAGCGTCTAACTAAGAAATACATCAAAGCTAAAACGTCACACAAGGCACTTTTTTAGCTTCCATGCATTTCTTGGGTAAACTCTATTGTTTAGTTTAAGCGTAAAATATTATACTCGGGTTACTGTTCGTCGAAATCAAAATAACTAAAAACATATCTCAGATATATCAGTTTGATTTCTGGAAAAATAGATGTTCTTCGTATACATTCTTTAAATAGTCCAGAAATATTTACTCAACAATTTTTTTTACGTCAACTGCAAAAAAAAAAAATACCAACATTTTTTTAATCGACATATCGAAATACATATGACTTAAAAAAAAGAAACTAAAAAAATATGTAATAACTACAGTGACTAGGTAATCATTTACATCATTTGAAAAATATGAAAAGACAGCCTTTTTTCAATATCAGACTATTTTTAATGAAATCTGTGATGAGTGTTATAAAATTTACTAAGTATAGTATTTATATGTACCTACCTACTGTAAATCCTATATAATTATACTTAAACAATGTATCAATCTTTTCACATTATGAAATTTACAATGTTTATTTACATTTTGTATTTTTTTATACTTTTGTGAATATCGTATTTTGAAAATAATCCATATTGCTCATTTGAAAAAAAAAACTTTGAGCATTATATCAAAATGTATTTTGTTACATTTGTATCTTGTAAATATGTTTATTTTCTTTCTTTATTTACAATTTTTTGTTTATTATTTTTTCAGAGATGAAGACTATATTGTAAAATGTAAATATAAGCTTAAGGAAATAGACATTCAAGATTGAACAACTTGTATCAATAATAATTACTAACCCTTTTGGATCACATTTCTGACTCACACAAAATGGTAAGTACATTTTCTTGTATTGAATATTTTTTTTTACTTTTATTTAGAGTAATGAGAGGATTCGTTCATTTATATTACTGGTCGTTTTTAGCATTGGTGTCTTTATTTTAAATAAATTTGTGAAGATGAATGCAATTCACTAAACTATTTTTTGCTTGGCCAGAAGCATGCACAACAAACATTGTTAGTTAATAATTCATCAAATTTCCATTTAACTGATAAACAATTAATAATCACCCAATGACATCTGTTGTACCAGGGATAAAGTTATCGTCAATATGACATGACGAACTCGAACCAGTGCTGAGTTCAAAAATGCCTTGCCACCGCCTTGTCCGCTCGACCATAGCAATGACGTATTATATACGTAATACCTATTTGTAAGACCCGCAGAATAAGGTTGCAGCAGTGGAGGATTGTCGCGCAGCTAGAAAGTGTAACTTGGGTAGAATGTTGTAGGACAGACAGCGCTGGCAGTGGTTGATGAAGGAAGCCAAGACTCATCCCAGGTTGGCATGCCAGTGACGAAAATCAATATGTTTCGTTTCGTGTGATAACGAATATCAAATATCAATTTTCTTTTCACACTGCTAACATGTAACGGACCTGCATTATTTTTCTCCTTCTTTCAGTGCCACTTCTTTCTAAAATCGTCATAGATATTTTGCTTAATATTATCATCGAGACTTTTCTTAGGATGATTTTTAAATCCATTCATCTAGTGATTTCTAGTGGTCTTCTTGATGATATGTGGTTGATCGTCCTTTGAATTTGACCATCCGCCTTCGAAGAGAATCCGATGCACTTTTCTTTTCAGGTTTTGCGTCTGCACAATAAAACTTCTGCTATTTTTACCAGTAGACAATTCGCATAAAAGAGCCATGCGATATATTTTACGAGCCCCTTTCTCACATTCGAGGAATAAATTTTTTTACTACCACAGTCATTGGTCTGTGAATATCCATTCGAAGCAGCACGCAAAGACATATTGTAATCAGAATTTTTCGCAAAATAAAATACACAGACCACGGCGCGGCGGGTACATGATATTAAAGCCTCTTGAATAATTCAAAAAAATCCCGAAACTTTTTTAAACGAAAAAAACTTCTAGTGTAAAACACGCGGCAACTTTCTAATTATCATATTTTTATGATACTTTTTACATCTTTTGAAGATTTTTAATCACATTTTACAACTTTTTTGCGTTCTTTTATTATTATTTTTAGCAGGTTTCTTTTTGTACTCTGTCGACTTTTATAGGACACACCATACATAATGCATCCCACTTTTATATTTTACACATACTGCATACACATATGACGTTGTGTACTCATAATATGGCATTGTATACAAATGTGACGTTGTATACACATATAGTTGTTCCATATTCTAGTGGTTAACACTTCAGACTCGTGTTTGGAAGGTAGTGGGTTCTAATCCCAGTAAACAAGAAAAATATTTCATTTTTCAAATTTACTCTTCGCTGTGTTAAAAACTTAATCTGCCTTTACTAAAGACCAGTCACCATAGGTCCATCCAGCCTTACACCAACTGGGAGCCAATTTGAGAATTGGCCCTTCTACATCGACGACCAAGATCGCAGAGGGCTCACGGGTGTGGGTGTGATTCACACAAAAACAGCGCTCACCAAATAAATCCGCCTAATATGTTTTAATATATGACGTTGCATACACATACGGCGTTTAATACACATATGACGTTGTATACACATATGAAGTTGTATACACATATGAATGTAGCATACACAC
This sequence comes from Agapetus fuscipes, assembly GCA_951799405.1. Taxonomy (NCBI): domain Eukaryota; kingdom Metazoa; phylum Arthropoda; class Insecta; order Trichoptera; family Glossosomatidae; genus Agapetus; species Agapetus fuscipes. The sequence goes on from OX637338.1 coordinate 16,274,155, forward strand.
ATATGTACATGTAGCGTTGTATACACATACTACGTTGTACATTCATACGGCGTCGTACACTCATATGACGTTATACACTCACAAGGTATCATCTTTTTTAGTTTTCCCATTCGTTTTATTTCTTCGCACTATAAACTAAACTTTCGGGATTCCCTTTTTTATGGATGAATGTCTGATCTCGGGGATAAGAGCAAAGTTTGTTGGCGCAGACTTTAAGTTGTTCACGAGTGAGCCGTGTCAACCTGCCCTTGGGTGATTACCGACCTAACACTGCTGCCTGAATACAAATGACAGACGACGGAAGAAAAAGAAATGCGTAGGCAATCACGCCGCCTGCCTGGAGCACGACGAGAAATGTGTACACAGAAAAAAAAAACGTTAAATATTCACATGTAAACTTGGCACTCTGAAGACGGAAATAAGCAGGTACCTATAATAAAAAAAACAAATAAAAACATCTAAAAACATTTTTTAGAAACATTTACTTCAAACATTGACCGGTCGTTAGTCAAGTGGTTAACACTTCTGACTCGTAAATGGAAGGTTGTGGGTTCCCGGTGGAGCACAAAAAATATACCATTTTTATATACAAATATTATGATCTTAGCTGGGTTGAAAAATTCATAAACCTTTACTAAAGACCGGTCACCAAAGGTCCATTCAGCTTTACAGCAACTGGGTCTTGCTTGAGAATTGACGCTTTCTACAGCGATAACCAAGCTCCCATAGGGCTCTTGAGGTGTGATTCACACATTAACAGCGCTCACCAAATAAATCACCCTTATATTATTATTATTAAAGATCAATGTTTTTGTAAAGATTGTTTTTCAGAAACGAAATATCTCAAAACAAAAAAAGTTGGTCAGTGGAACCTTTTTACTTTTCCACGTAAGAAGGCCAGCTTACGTTTACCACTTCCCTTGAAAAGTGAGGTGTTCCTGCTTCCGAGGGGTGAGGTTCTCATCTCTTGCCAACCCTATCCCTTTCTACGATTTTTTGACTGGAAATAAATACTAAAATGTCAAAACCCTCGACAAAAAAAACCATTGAATGCGAGCGTTCTACAAACTAAGCTATCAACTGGACAAAATTGTCTAAATAATAAAAGGGTGAGTCAATTTTTCAAAATATTTTATTATTTTGTTCTTAAAAAGTATTGAAATAAATCCCTTTTATTATAAAGGTATGAAGATACACGAAATGCTACAATTATTTTTACATTTTTTTTTTCATAAATATATTAGGTACATCATGCTTCTTTTCAAAATACTCCACTACAAAAATATAATATTTAAAGAAGAAAATACATCTCACTAAACCATCCATAATTTAATACAAGGAATTGAACTATCAAAGCAAGTGAAAAAAAAACATAAGTTTATGGTTAAGTGTATATTTTAGCATCGATAATTTATATTTGGTAAATAGTATGTTTAAATTTGTCATAGGATATGTTGACGTCGAATATTTCTTGGTCTCTGATGATGGTCACACCCCTAGTAGGCGTCCACGCTCTCTTGATGACAGATTGTGTCCTGACGGAACATCTCTACGTCTGCCTGGCTGTCAGCGTGGATCATCTTGCCCTTTTCCGGCTAAAAATATCAAAATAACAACCATTTTACAACATATTTCTTTTGCAACACTATCCTTTTCACGGAAAATAATACTATCTTCACTTTCAAGACGTGAGACTAGATAAATACAGAAGTAATCTTCAATGCTTTAATCGGCATAGAAAAGATTTATCTGTGTTCGAAATTTAAATTAAATACCTAACTGTCAAATTGAAAAAATCTTCATTGTTTATGGTTCACATTTCAACCAATCAGAGCCCATGCTTTCAACCTCTTGAATTTACTTTCGTAGACTTTAATAAAAATAGGGCACATTTTTATGGGACCACGATGCTAAGCAACAAATAACAAAATATTTATTTGCGTCTCCTCTAACAACCCGGACATGTAACGTCATAGTTTTTCTGTCTATGGAAACAGGTTCTTTATCCTTAATATTTTTAATTTAAACTTTCAAAAAGTCATTTAATCCAGTAGCGATTCAAAGTTTTAATGAAAATTCATATCTTTAGCATGAAAAGGCTCATGAAATGTGATGACAAAATGTCCTTTAATATCAATGTCCAATAGTATCAATCCTAAAGTAGAGAAAAATATTTGTTTACGAGAAATGACTTTTAGTCTGTTTCAGGTAAAATACTTTGAGACATCACTATTCAAAACCACCTAAGTGCACATGGTATCACATGACATGGTATTTTATAGCTTTAGGGTGCACCTCATGTCACACGATACACATCATAATATTCTGCAACTTTAGGGTGCACGTGACGTCATAAGAGCTACTCCCTCACCTTGGGGTGCATCAGGATGAAGGGTAGCTCCGCCGCCAGTTCCCCGTTCAGCGCCCCCAAGTAGAGTTTCACCTTTACGGTGTAGCTCACGATAATGCCGAAGGCGTCCCTCTGCTCAGGGTCCATCAATCTGCAACAGACAACAGCAAACACTTGAGTGCACCCACCAAACAAATGCCGATTAAATAAACCAAATACAAGTGGTGTAAAACAGACCAAAGACAACTATCTAAGATTATTATCGAAAAATATTTTTTAAAGGGAAACACAGGAAATCATTTTCTTATCATTTCCATGTATCTATTTTGTTTGTAAAATAAGCCCTAGATTACCGTTTTTGGTTTTATAAGACTCATATACAAAGCGTATGGAATCACAGATGGCAATGTAAGATTATTTCCGAAATTTGAGATAAATATACAGAAACATTGAAAATGGCATTCTCCGTGTTTTTAAATGTTTATCTTATTTTTTAAATACTCTTAGATTTCCGTCTTTAATTCTACACGATCCATGTGTATATAGCGTCATTCAGAGTTGGTCGTAAACTAAACTTTAACTAACGCATTCGAGTTAAACTTCATCGTGGAAGGAAATAATGAAAATGGAAACTCGTTACTTTATAGTTAATAAAAATTAGAATCAGTATGTGAGAGACAATCAAGGCATGACTGTAAATATTACTTAACCCGTTCGCGGACGAAACGGTTATAGCCGTTCTATGAGCTTGTCTATGACTGGACGAAACGGTAATAGCCGTCGTGATAAAAAGTTACCACTAGGGACGAAACGGCTATTTCTGATAGAACTTGCATACATGTAGCATCCGTGCGTCCCTACAGAAATCCAAAGAACACGGCAATAGCCGTTTCGTCCCTGGATGTCAAAAAAATAAAATAAATAAATAGATAAAAAAAATATAATAAAAATACAATTTGAGATGATAAAATAAGTGTGTTTTTTCTAGCCTACTTCACATTTCGTGTGTCCGCGAATGGGTTAAAGACTTAGTTCAGATACTTTTGATTTTGATTGTGTAGGAAAAAACATTTTAAGTACATTTTGGTACGCTAACACAACTAAGCTGCATGAATAGAGCAACTTCTTCCGAAGAGGGCGCATGAGGTGCGTGGACCTTATGTATTTTTACAGGTTGCAAAGAGGCTGGTCTTACGCCAACCCCTTCTCTCTACCAACTGAGCCGTCGACCGGATTGGTTATAAAAACAAGAAGAAACATCAACAAGTACTTAAAAAAGATACAAGAAAGCCCTATAAACAAAAACATTTCAATGGATTTGCATCTTTTATAACACAAATCGTGTTTCTTGAAGCCTACGGTTATTTTTTATGTGCTTTGTATTTTGCATAAATCTTTATCATAATATCATAGGGAAAAGAACTTTTGTCATACAGTGTGGTGGATGCTAGGCTGGTATCCTGACGTTTCAGTTGTCCATCAAGCGCTATTCCTCTGCGGTCACGGTTGCTGCCCAAGCACGGCTTCAGGAAGAGAATCTTCTGCATGTTGGAGCCAGGCTGGATAGGACAACCATCCCTGGAAAAAGACGACCCAATCAATAGTTACAACAAAAGGAAACAAAGATTTCAGAGCAATAGGAAGGATTAAGAATTGGGGAATACAATGGCTAGACTATAAAAAATATACAGAGTGTTTTGATTGAGAATATTGTGGATTTGCAGGTATGTGCATTGGTTTTAGGCAAATACGTCCTAGACTGCATTGTTTGCCGTTTGTATTTAGACATCAATGAGGATTGATGCAATGATTATTCCTTGACTTATAGGTTGGTATGAGGCTGACCACCCATACTGTACAAGATGGTTCACTTTGCCAGTGTCACCCCTGTTTCAGGGAAGGTCGGCAAAAGTTGTGGGGCTTATGTTCATTTGAGGTTTGAATTTTATTTGTAAGTACACAATCAGCATTTGTAAGCGCGAACTACACGTGTTTGTTTGTGGGCATACATTTGAGAGCTTTGAATGAATATATCCTTGCAACTTAGATTATAGATTATAGAATCAACATCAACTTTGAATTTCAATTTCAAGATACGATTAATTTTTCACCACAAAATACCTGCTTTTTTCTTTATTGAATGCCCACTTTTATAAAAAAATAACGGATATTAATTGGTACACACTTATAGGAAGAAGTAAAGACAATATGACTGCACTAAGACTATGGTAAACTACAGGGAATTGGCGATAGAGTTGCAATAATAAAAACTAAAAACACTTCTCCAATTTCGTTCCAACAAGCGTTCACTTTGCCAATGTCACCCCTGTTACAGGGAAGGACGGCAAGAGTTGCAGGGTGTATGTCCATTTGAGATTTGGTTTTTTATATTGTAGGTTCACATGAGGCATGTGCAAGCGTGAACTTGTACGTTTCTGGTTATGAGAATTCATGTAATGTGAATCTCCAATGTAACATATTATCTTTGCAACTTAGATTAGATTAGATTTTGTAGGGTTTGTGTATTCACACAGTGAAAATTCATTTTTTTTATAAAATAAAGCTATTTTTTGTTTAACGTAGTTTATTTTCACAATAATATTTAATATCTCGAGTACTCTTCGTAATTTTTTTTGACCCTCGGATGTTTGAATTAATTTATTGTAATTATTATATATTATTTTATGTTTTCTTCCTTTTAATTTTTGACTGTTGTATTTTATTTTAATTAAGTTCATATTTATTGTACCTATACCTACCTATTTATTTAAATTTATATAATTTTGATCTATGGTTTGTTCTTAATAATTTTAATTTTTTATACATCACTCTTGATAATGGCCTGAATATTGAAGGTCGAAAGTACTCGAGATATTAAATATTATTGTGAAAATAAACTACGTTAAACAAAAAATAGCTTTATTTTAGATTAGATTAGATTAGAATAAATATGATTTAAAATGAAGAAAAAATACTCACTGAGTTTCCACACTCGATACAACATTGCGGTACTGTCCATTCTGGAAAAGGACCACATCAACTCCTTGGTGGATGGAAGCTTTGACTTTCTTCACTGGTTTATTGCTGTGGTTGCGGACACAAATATTAACAGCAATTTGTTCTCCGTGCAGATATAACTGTCAAAAATAAAAGTACCAAATTAATATTTTAATATATACAAAACGTGTTAGAATTTTTTAATTTGAAATATTCAATTAATATAATTGGTACCTGTTTGTCAAGTGTCATCTCAAGCTCTAACTCTCCAGGACTCAGGAGGAAATCTTTCCTAACGACGGTGCAAGGCTGGTTTCCTTGCTTGCTTGGAGCAAACTGGATTTTACGGATACCCAAAGCAACAGTGCTCCTAAAGACAAAAGTTCAAAATCATTACAAAAACCAAAAACATACATAGCGAATATGATGATTTTTCTTAGTATACTGTAACTGTAACTGTAACTCTGTCGCCATTCCGCTAGGGGTGGCCAGAGCCTCTGCAGAGTTTCCTCCATTTTTTCCTATCCTTACATACCTCCTTCAATTCATTCATATCCATCACCTTTTTCATGCATTTTCTTCTTTTACGCTCACTTTGTATATCCCATTCTTTCACAATCTCCTCAATCTGATCACTCCATACTTTTCTCGGTCGTCCCTTCCCTCTTTTTCCTTTCACACTTTCTTTGTATACATACTTTGTCAGTCTATCATCATTCATTCTTTCCACATGTCCAAACCATCTCATCACATTCTTTTGTACCTTAACTTTCACATCCTCTTTCAAATTACATTCTTTTTTTACCCATTCATTCCTAACTCTATCCCTCAGAGTTTTTCCTGTCATGCTTCTCAAATGCTTCATTTCCACCGTACATACTTTACTCATTTCGCTATCGTTCACTGTCCATGCTTCACTTCCATACAACAAAGTCGGTAACAATATGCCATTGTGTACCGCCATTCTCAGATCCATCGTCAATCGCTTGTTCTTTGCTATTCTTCCTATTGCACCGACCACTTGTTTTCCCTTGCACACCCTATTCTCAAGTTCTCTTGTCATCTTTCCATTCTTCTCAAACATACTTCCCAAGTATCTAAATTCATCCACAATTTCAACTTTCGTACCATTCAACAAAAACGTGCATACTTCATTTTCATCCGTTCTGTCAAAAATCAGTAGGTACTTTCGTCTTACTTGCATTAATTTTCAACTTGTTCACACACAGAGCATGGTTCAGACTAGAGAGCATTGCCTGAAGCTCTGCTGCTGAATCAGCAATTAGAACTGCATCATCAGCATAAAGCAGAACTCCGACTTTTCTCTGTCCAATCTGTATGCCATGCCCTTCCAGATTCGCTTGTTTAACACAATGATCCAGTATGTTTTTTGAAAATAAAAACTCGAATGTCACTGATAATTAATAACTATTTTTTTATTGTTTTTTTTTGGAAATCCCTGCTAGGATAATTCCCTATATTTATGAAAGCTTTCGATTTGAACACTTAAAGTAAATTGGCTTTTTATGTTTTGCATTGGATGAGGTCCGCAAATGAATTGGCATTTTCAATGTTGCGTCATCACCCGGCCAGGTTGCTAATAAAATGCATACAAATATTTTGTTATCGTTTGCTAAGGACGGCAGACAAAACTGACGATTGCTCGCCGAAAAATAAGTCTCAAATTCAAAAATGTTTCAATCTCATTGTTGCTTTATAAAGTGACAATAATTTACATTAAATTTAAAAAATAATAATAAATTGATTTTAATTGTCAACTTTTACTTTTATCATACTTGTATACCCACGCACAGGCTATGCCTATGTGGGTTTCTCTTTAAGGTTTTTTTGAAAATGTGTATATTTATCTGTATTTTTGAAGATGAGTATAAATAAAAAATATATTAAAACATTCAACCGGATGACAGCGGAAAGAAAACACAAGTAGGTACTGCAGATAATTCCATAAACTGACTCTTTGGCAAGTCCTCTAAGTCTTATCATCAAAATATAAAGATATGAATGAGATTCACACCCACTACAATCTGCCAGTGTTGTAATTCAAGTGAAGAAACTTCGTTTTGACGTGTGCACATAATTTGTCGTTTAGAATTTCGATTGGTTACCTCCTGTGAGTGCGGTCGATTTCGCTGTCTCCGACGAAAACTTTGACGTAGTACTGCACTCCGCATGGCTCTCCCTCATCCTCCAAGCCTGGCTGGAGAGTCACAGATCCTGGAGCGCCAGCTGGCAGTTGGAATGTGAAGGGGAACGCATTAGGACCTAACTTCTTCAGCAGCCTTTCCTGAAAATGGTAAGAAAAATATTTGATAGATTGCTAAAGTGTATCAAAGATCTGGGTCATTTTGATGGTTTGAAAATTTTGGAAGGTGTCCTTATAAAGTCGATGGAAAGTAGCTATTGTTACATCGATCGATATTCAATAAAAAGTTTATTCCAAAAGTATGACCGCTCCGTAGTCTAGTGTAAGCGTTTCCAACTCGCAAATGGAAAGTCGTGGATCTGATTTCTGGCGGAGCACAAAAAGTATTTCATTTTTATTTTGAAAATACGCTCTACGCTGTATTGAAAAAATCATATGCCTGTACCAAAACCTGGTCACCAAAGTTCCATTCAGCCTTACAGCAACTGGATCTTGCTTGAGAATTTTTGCTTTCTGTAGCTCACCATATAAATCATCCTTATATTATTTTATTATGGATAGAAAGCAGGTAGCTTGAAGGGTTTTTGTTTCTAAAACACAAACGATATTTATAAAAACTTCATAAAGTAGTAAAGTAAAAGTTTTGAAACAGTAAATTATTAATTGGAGCTTTAACAAACTTTGTAAGTAATCTTTGCTACGAAAAGTTGCAAATCTAACTTTCAAAGCGTAATTTACTGTGTTTAAAAGATGTAATGAAATATTTTACACATTTATCGATGTGCTCAAATTTTACATACTGTACTAATATGTTACAAAAAAAACAAAGCAAAACACGTGTTAATATTCGATAGTTTGTTACTATAGGATATCGAAACATCTGCAAAGAAACGTTCTACAAATGGGTTATCTGCATCCAACAATTTCACATTGTCTATAATTTGACACTGTTTATCCAAGTATCGATACGGTATAATTAATGCATTTACCTGTCGGTATGTTGATGTTTATACACGCTTCTTTATGCTTAATTTGATATATTGATAAATGCAACCATCGATATGCCATAGTCTATCCATGTATCGATATTCTATAGTTGATACATAAATCTGTAGATAATTTACATGTATTTTTATTGCAAAATTGATACGAATAATAATGCTGGAGAGATATTTTCCAGGATCTGTTGCCATGGTTTGTGGAAGCTGGAGCTTTCGGACGTTTTGCTCATATCTACGATGATATTCTTCAGCGTAAAAGTGAAATTATGAAGATGATCTTAATGAAACTGTGATCCAACTCCCACAGACCACGGCAACAGATCCCGGAAAACATCTCTCCAGCATCATCAGCTGGCCGTGTAAGCCTAATACTCCTATTCAATAATAACAATAACAATAGGATGATTTATGAGGTGAGTACTGTTTTTGATCACACTGTTCATTGATCGAACCATCGCCCGCAGATCTAAATGTATGCCTCCTCGCACCCATCTTAACAGACAAAATCATGTCTGTCAGATAAGGTGGAGTCAAGGCATTGATGGCTTTATAAACCATCAGACAAACACGGTAGACCACACTCTCCGGGAAACGAAGCCAATGTGTTTTTTTTAACAACGAAATGATGTGAGCTAATTTGGATGTCCCATGGTAGGTAAAAGTAATGAAATTATGAAGTTGAATATCCTCTTCACCTGCAGTTTGGTCAAGTTATTGGGACGTTTCTCTGGCGGAGGGTAGATCTGCTCTGAAGCCAGGAACAGCTCCTTGTGGAAGTTGAGCCCCATGACTTCATCTTCCTCCCTGCCGTAGCGGAATGTGCAGATCACCTGGCCAAACACCTTGCGACCCTTGGTGTAGTCTTCATCAAGAAGGATCACGCCATCTAGACAAATACAAAATGGATTTTGTATTATCAAAGACTCCTAGGGTCTACAAAGGTACACTATTTTACACAGAAAAAACTATTTATTTAGTAGATTCAAACGATTGTATATTTAGCATTAAGTAGGTATGAGGATGACCCCCATGCTACAAAAACCACCTTTGCCAATGCCACCCCGATTTCAGGGAAAGGCGGCAGGAGTTTCAAAGTTTATGTTCATGTGAGGATTGGTTTACTTTGTATGTACACATGCAGCATGTGTATATAGGTACCAACTTACATATGCATGCTTGTGAGCATGCAGTAAATGTGAGCCTTTAATGGCAATATATCTTTGCAACGTTATAGTCGTAGAAACGTCATAGAAGTTATTACAATTTATTACAACCTTTTTTCTTAACTTAATAATGATAAATTCATAATAATTAGTTAACTATTTGAATCAATTTATTATTAATAATTAACACAGACCATTGATTAAAATCATTGCCAGACAATTGCAGTATGAATCTTACTAATAAAAAATGAAAAACCTAACATTTATTTTTAAAATACTGTATGTGGAACTCGAACATGGTTTTTCGCAACACGCTTGATCCGTAGCTCATACATGGATCATCGTTTTGTTTGTATCAAAAATTCACGATGGATTTGCTGCGTGTGAAAACCACGGAAAGTATTTATTTCGAGTAAAACAGTGAAATTTTACACATAGCAAGAGTTTATGGTCAAAACAATGCTGATAAAAAAAATCAACATCCAAATAAAAATTGTTATTTCCCTTGTGACCAGAGAATACAGAATGTAAGCACTATGAAATGTATTCCTCTGTTATGATAACTGTGTTTGCATCAATGCTTTTAATATGTTTTTCAATCAATATGAGGTTATTTTTAAAAGCAGGGTGGCAATCATTGAAATGGCACATTATTTACTTTCATGCTGTAAACACGCTGAATTTCCCTGTTAATCCCGAAAATCGACAACCGCGATACCGAACGTAATGCGATTTATTTATTCGGAATTTTAAATATATTATGGCAACCCTATTGACACAAAATAACCGTGTTTTATTAATTAAATACGTACTTCCATGAATTATTTTAGGGTAGATATTATGTCATCAAACAGATATTATTTGAAATAATGACATTATCCTCGCTCGTACCTATGTATACACACATTCAATGACTTTAATTATTTAAAAAAAAATGTATTGAACGTAAGTAATTTAAAACTTTAAATTAATAAACAAACTATTAGGTTTATTTTTATATATCTTGTAGAATGTAAGGCTTTTGGCTTGTAACGTTTTTTCAAAATGAGGTCGGAACATTTTTTTGGATCTTTTTTCTTTGCGAGAAAATGTCAAATTTTTATGGGACTGCTTTAGTAACTAATAACAAATATTTGTATGCCTTTTCCCTATAAACTTGGCCAGTTGACGACACAATATTGTCTACTTCAATTCACGTGCGGACCGTGTCACGTGTCAAATCATATTTAGTCAAAATAAAAAATATTGAAATTACAAAATTTTCATGGAAGTTTTTTTTGTGTAGGGATTTTCAAAGTGTCAAAATGATTTAAGTTACTAACAATTTAAAGAAGACTTAATTTTCTGTAACGCTTTACTCACAAACAAATGTAATATTTAGTATTATCTGTACCAATATCATCCCTGTTTCAGGGAAGGTTGGCCAAAGTTGCCGGGCTTATGGTCTTGTCTTGTATCCTGCCGCCATTCCTCTAGGGGTGGCCGGTACCTCCACACAAGTGCCTCCACTTGACTCTGTCCTTGCATACTTCTTTCATCTCATCTAATTTCATCACTCTTTTCATGCATGCTCTTCTCTTGTTTCCACTCTGTAAATTCCATTCATTCGCAATCTAATTTATCTGATCAATCCATTGTTTCCTAGGTCTTCCCCTTCCACGCTTACCTATTACATTCCCTTTAAACACTCTTTTTGTCAGTCGGTCTTCATTCATCCTTTCAATATGTCCAAACCATCGCATCACACTTCTTTGAACTTTCACTTTCACGCTTTCTTTTACTCCGCATTCATTCAGAACCCATTCGTTTCTCACTCTATCTTTCAGTATTTTTCCTGTCATACTTCTCAAATGAGCCATTTCTACGGTGCATACCTTATTTACTTCTCTTTCATTCAACGTCCATGACTCGCTTCCATACATCAGGGTCGGAATAATAAATCATGGTAATTTAATATTTCGATTTTAATGTATAAGTACACATGCAGCATTTGTAAGAGCGAACTTAAACGTGTCGTTTGTAGGCATGCATTAAATATGAATTTTAAATGTAGATATACATTTGCAACTTAGATTGTATATTATAGAAATTGCATTTTTCTCTGGACAAATGTGACAAAAAACTGTTTTTAATATTGAATTAAATAACTCACCGATGGGCTCTACAGCAGAAATATAATCAACAAAATCCCTCTTCCCCAAATAGAGGGTAAGTTTTCCATTGGGGGCACATTTCTTGAACACTTTAAAGTTAAACACCATTTTTAATTTTATTCAATAGCCCACAAATTATATTTTATTTCACTCACAGTTAGGTATAATATTTCCTAGCGGTTTTCACTCACTGAACGTTCAGTTTCCCGGTCTTTCTTTATATAAAGGCTTCATTTTTCTAAGGCTTCCTCTAAAGCTGGCATACGCTTAATCTCATTACTTGTATTTCTTTGACATTTGCTTCAATTTTGTCACACGCGTGACGTAGCAGAATTTTTTCAATAGCGTGATTCACATAGCCACGAGTATATTCTAGAAAACGTGTTATTCTGAATCTGTGCTTTTTCTCCTTGAATTTGCTGGTATCTTAATTTGAAGATTTATATTTTTTAGTTGATAGTAAACAAAAAAACAACCAAATTTCAAAGAAAAAATACAAACGTTTCTTTAAATTTCAGAGGAAAGGAAAAAGAGGTAAAGGACGACCGAGAAAAGTATAGAGTGATAAAATTGAGGAGATTGTGAAAGAATAAACTGTATGAAAATAGTGATGGATATGAACGAATTGAAAGAGGTATGTAAAGATAGGAAGAAATGGAGGCAGCTTTGCAGAGGCTCTGGCTACCCCTAGCGGAATGGTGACAGAGTAACAGTTACAGTTACAGGATAAATAATGCTTTCCTTTCGTACAATACACAAACGAAATTGATAGTTTTTGAAAAAAAACGAGCATTTTTCGTAATCCTAAAAAATTATACTTTTTACAAGAAAAAACAATCCAGAGATTAGCTTATTTTTTTTTTGGAAAATCTATTCAAGACGTAGCCTTGTGAGACAGGAATATCCATGCTCCATTTTTTAGGTCCACCGAAACATTGATTTATTCTGTATGAGAAACAAATTTCACAATCTGAAATCAAAAAGTTCGATATTACTACTTACAAATAAAATGATTACAGTCCACAGAATCAGAAAGCAGAATCTTTCTTCGAGAATAAACCAGTTTTATACTAAGACCCGGTATTTTCAACGTTAGCATATTATGTGGCTTTAAACTGATATAAAAATACTACATACACGATTGACGTAAGTGCGTCCTTTTCATTCAATATAAAATCGCTATGTTGGCGTTGAAAATACCAAGCCAAAATGTGTGGAATACTCACTTTCTGAATTGCATGAGGAGCATGACAGGAAAAACTCTGAGGGATAGAGTGAGGAATGAATGGGTAAAAAAATAATGTAATTTGACAGAGGATTTGAAAGTTAAAGTACAAAAGAATGTGATGAGATGGTTTGGGCATGTGGAAAGAATGAATGATGATAGACTGACAAAGTATGCATACAAAGAAAGTGTGAAAGGAAAAAGAGGGAAGGGACGACCGAGAAAAGTATGGAGTGATCAGATTGAGGAGATTGTGAAGGAATGGGATGTACAAAGTGAGCGTAAAAGAAGAAAACGCATGAAAAAGGTGATGAATATGAATGAATTGAAAGAGGTATGCAAGGATAGGAAAAAATGGAGGCAGCTCTGCAAAGGCTCTGGCCACCCCTAGCGGCGACAGAGTTACAGTTACAGTATACATGTTTTAAACCTTCTCGAGTTATCTCTTCTTTAGTTTGAGAGCCTCTTTGTTTACGTCTTGCTAATATGTTTTAGTCATCAAAGTATGGATTTTGTTTCTTTCTAAGGATTCAGTGTCGTCTTTGCACTAACAAGCTTCTACTAGCAGTACATACTTCGCTATTTCGTCACACTTTCTTTTATTAACATTGTATTTCAATAATCATATTAAAGTTGTGACTGACCGTCAGATCAACAATCGAAATTGTACTAAAAAAGGTTTTTGCTGACTCTTATTCTTCTCATCTTAATATTAGTACTCGTATCTAATCTAATCTAAATCTAAGTTGCAAAGATATTTATCATTTGAGATACATATTAAATGCATTCCCACAAGCAGACATGCATAATTTCGCGCTTACACATGCCGCATATGGACCTACAATATAAGAAACCCAATCTCAAATGAACATAAGCCCTGCAACTCTTGCCGACCTTCCCTGAAGCAGGGGTGACATTGGCAAAGTGAACCACTTTTTACAGTATGGGTGATCAGCCGCATACCAACTTATCAGTCAAGGATTATGTATGATATGTACGGTTCGAATCCCACCGAGGGTGTCAGAAATGATTTCCCGTTTCGGTGTTTATTTCAAACACCAAAATAAAATACCGGCAAGGTTTACTCAGCCTTCACAAGAAATAAGTACGAGCACCCTCGGAAGCTGGGAAACCTCCACTTCAACTGAAGTGGTTGGCGTAAGGCCGGCCCCCTTACCTGTAAAAATAAATAGGTTCAACTCGCCACATGCGACCCCTTCGGAGATAACGCGGCAAGAAGTTACACTATATGTGTAGCTTAGTTGCGTTTTTTTTTTATGTATGATATCAAGTATGATTTAATTTTATTGATTGTAGAGGCATTAACTTTGTAATCGTTCATCATTAAAAGGATAAAAGAAAAACAGCTTTGTTTTCGATTACGTGAGTATATATATATTTTTATACCACAACTGGTTTCACAAACATCCGTTTGCATCGTCAGATGGTTAAATTAATAAATTATTTAATTAACTAATTAATTAACTTAATAGTAAATAATTATCGTCAGTATTAATTTAACCACCTGACGATGCAAACGGATGTTTGCGAAACCGGTTGTGGTATAAAAATATATATACTCCCGTAATCGAAAACAAAGCTGTTTTTCTTTTATCCTTAGTATGATTTATTTGATGAGCGCTTTTTTTGTGTGAATCACACCTCAAGAGCCCTCTGCAAGCTTGACCGTCGCTATAGAAAGCGCCAATTCTCAAGCAAGACCCAGTTGCTGTAAGCCTGGATGGACCTTTAGTGACCGGTCTTTGTAAAGGTCGAAGAGTATATTTGAAAATATAAATGCTATTTTTTGTGCTCCGCCGGGATTCAAACCGGAAACCTTCCATTTACGAGTCCGAAGCGTTACCAATAGACTACGGACCGGTTCAATAGATCATATAGGTTATGCTAAGCACAAATAATATACGAGATTTTCGTTCCTAAAGTAATAAGAACTAGCTTAATAACGAATAAAATAAATATCATATTTGTAGTAATTCAAGTATCATTTTCATTTTAATAAAACCATTGTAGACCAATGAATATATTTATTAACATGTATAAAAATAAAAATAACATTTTGTCGTAAGAAGTCTTTTTATTTGCGCGGGTTGCCTATGTTTTAAATGACAGGCGCAATTAGTGAAATGATGTCTGCAAATAAATCGTCAAATAAAAAATTGTGACGTCACTTGCGACCGGGTTGCTAGGACAAAGCATTTTTTTTTTGTTATTGGTTGCTAAGAAAAATATTCCCATACAAGTGTGACGTTTGCTCGCTGAGAAATAAGTTCCAAATTCAAATCGGTGCAAATTCTATACGTTGATATAATATCCAAATTTGCTTAGAATAATAATTAATCAAATATTATCAGCTCATTCGCTGGGTTGAACAGAAAACCACATATTGATTATGTAAATTTTTTTTAGGTATGGAAAATTTGATTTTAAGCTGGATTAAAAATGATACACATTTTTTAAAAAAAACGGAATTTTGTACGTGTATGTTTGACCATGAAAAAGCATTCATAATGATATTATGAGTTCTCTGTAGACATGCTTATTTGGCGGCTAATCTAATGAAGCTTGGCTTATGTATGTATACATAGGTAACCATTTTGTATATTTGGTAAACATATTGGTAATGAAACTCACAGTAATTCAATTAGACACGTGTTTGTAATTTGAGTATAATATAAGTACATGTACTTAATAATATATCGATGTGTACAAATGGTTTAATTAATTCATATCATCATAAGCAATATCTAATATCAAGGAGGTTGGAATATTTAAAAGGGCGTGAAAATAAACACCGTCACCCGGCCAGTCTGCTAGGGAAAAGGCAAAAAAAAAAATTTTATGTGTTGCTAAGGATGGTGGTAGTACCATACAAGACTGACGTTTGCTTAACGAGAAAAATGTTCCAATTTCATAAATGTTCCGATCTTATTTCATCAGGTTTCTACAAAAAATATTTGTGGTACCTTTGTACAAGTTTTCTTTGTGTTCTTTTTAGGTTTTTCATATTATTATTTTATTGTAGAAAAAAGTTCCTTCAACCATTTCGGTGACGCATTTTTTTTTTAAGTTTTATATTAGCTTTTTGTAGGGCCTTCCGCATTCCGCATTACCCTTTAAAATCTATTTTTTATTTTTAAATACGTCCCAAACTATTTTTAAAGTCAAACATTTTATTACTGAGGTTACAGACTGTTTTATTTAACTGTAACGTGGGAAGGTACTACATATTTAAATGGGGAACACATTTTTGCGATTAGGCAACATTTAGTTTTTCCATTACATTACCTACTTATTTAAATATTTGTACAAAAGCATAATTTATAACATGTAACATGAAATTTATACACATTATTAAAATAAAATTGCTATTTTCATGTTACAATAAGTGTATTTATCAGTACATTAATAAATTTGAAGTAAATTAGTTGACAGCTTGACCAGAAATAACGGAGCAACAATAATAAAGTAGGTTACGTCAAAATGACAACTGAACCAAAACAACGCGGTCAAATGAGCTGTCACTGACGTTTCACATAACCGTATTTTAAGATTATTTCATTACATTTCTGTTTGTGTTTTTTTATTTTATTTAAATGTTAACTTGTACCTTTAAATTTAATTTTCTGAACAACGACGGGTAAGGATTAATATAAAAATTGTGCCACCTGCTAAGTAGGATACTTTCCTTTTTTATCCAACTTAAATTTAGTGTCCTAAATACTGTTACAAAATGAATGATGATACAGCATCAAGTCCAGGTAATCCTCACATCACACAATAAACATAACCTTTGAATGTATTGTATAAAATATTTATAACCTAAATTTTGTTATTCATGTCATTTCTCATGTAGGTATGCAATATTTTTATCATAATGGCTCTGCACAAAATTTTTCATTAGATTTTTTCTCTGCGGGCAAACATCATAGCTCTATGTGACTAAGGTCCTGTAAGTTACTGCTGGACATATCTTTTAAACGGGAACTTAAATTTACATGTTCATTATAACCAGCCTTGGAATTACAATGTTTCAGTCTACCTCCCATAGTCTTTCATTATTTGTCAGTCATGTTGAACATCTTCTTGGTTTACAGGTGAAGTCCGTGAAGACATTCCATTGCGCCCTCGGGACTCCATAAGATCTTGGGGATTCGGAGGAGTCAGACTGATAGTCCTCTCTTTTACTCTTCTTTCTATCGCTGTCACCATCGCACTGGCAACACAAATATACTACGGAGACTTTGAAGTAAGTTAACCTAAAAAAAATGAACATGTCAATCCAGAAAATTTACATATTTTACCAAATTACAAAGATCTAAAAACAGATGAAGGGATTAAGTAGATAGGGATGCTGCTCAGTTTCTACAAGTTGTGAAATGGAGAATGATATCGGAAGACAGGCAGAGTTGGAGGCAGAAGTTAAAGAAGGCCAAGGCTTGGGCCAAATTGGGCTGTAGCGCCATTAAAGTTGAAGAAGAATAACAGATTCTTTCAATGTATGGTCACATAAGTTCATCTGGTCTTGCAGCAACTGGGCCTTATTTGAATTGGTGCTTTGTAGCGATGACTGAGCTAACAGAGGGTTCTTGATGTATAATTGACATCTGTTGGACTCATCAAAAGGGAATGTTGTTTTATCTTCATGTTTCTTAAGTGTTTCTTTAAAACAGTGTTTTTCAACCTTTTTCATGGCACGACCTCCCTAGTATCAAAAAATATTTCGCGACCCCCCAACCCTTTTTTTAATATATTTAAATTAATTTAATATTTTTTTCTCTTATCGACTTTTTATTTAAGTCTCACAAATTATATGTTGTATAAAAAAATTGAAGTTTTCTCGACCTCTCGCGACCCCCCTACAGAGGCTCCGCGACCCCCCAGGAGGTCGCGACCCACAGGTTGAAAAACGCTGCTTTAAAACATACCCTCTTAATGAGTTTTACAATCATATGATTCCTGAGTCCCAAGTCATTTCTCTAAAAGGTGGACCCCCTTCTTTAAGCATTATTTGAAAAAAAGCTCTCAATCGTCTTAGAAGAAGATAAAGCAGTATTGAAGAAAACTGATTGATAATTGTCAAATTTCAGATTGTTCCACATGGTTCCGTTGCTACAGACAGCAGAGAATGTTCCGGAATTGGGACTGACATCCTCAAAGCAGGAGGTAACGCTGTCGACTCTGCCATCGCTGCAACGTTTTGTCTCTCAGTCGTCAATCCACACAACACAGGCTTAGACGCGTATGTTTTATTGTGATGCTCATTTCATATTTTATCTTTCTCAACACAACAAATCGATAACTCAAGATGTGGACTTTTTCATTTCAGAGGAGGGATAGTAATGATGTATGATTACAAACAGTCTCGAGCAGTTGGCTATGTTCCTCCGCCGCCAATTATTGTTGACTTCTCTGGACCCAAACCCTCAAATCTGCCGCAGCTGGTCACATCCTTAGCTTTCATACATGAGAAATTTGGGCAGCTGTCCTGGGACGAGTTAATAAGACCTTCCATCGAATTGGCCAGGTAATGAATACAGTTACAGGTGATAGTATAAACCTTGTTAGTTTTTTACCATATTTCGGAAGAATGAGCTATATTTAATAATTACAAATCATGATTACATATCGTGGATCGATTCATTTAAACTTCTGCATTTTAAATCAATCAAGATCAAACTATTTCCAAACAACATAACAAGACAGCTTACCGACATTTGAGTGTTGCATTCACCGATCTGTCGGGTAGTCCATCGGAGCTGGCAGTTCCACAGGTTTCACCCATGTCTTTGATGGGTTTCTTCAGTGATGTGATAACAATTTGACTGATTAGATTCAATATTGTCTACTATTCTGCCTAGATTCAATATTGCCCACTGTTCCCTGCAATTGGGTATTTTACCAAAGATGAAGGGGGTTTTTTTGCAGATTTTTCTAATCAGTCATTTAACCGATATGCTTGAGTGAATTTTTAATATTTAGATTCACTCAAGCATATTGGTAAATGACTGATTAGAAAAATCTGCAAAAAACTCTTCATCTTTGGTAAAATACCCAAGTGCAGGTTATTGTGACCTGTCTGTGTATACTTCATTTTTATCATCAGTTATTCTCAAGCTATAACACTCTTACACCATACCAAAATTACTCACATTTGACAGTGCATAGTTACCAAAGAAATGTGTTATTAATTTTAATGTATAAAAGTTGAGGTGCACTCAAAACAAATGTGCAATTGTGATTTTTTTGAACATCTATGTACTTCAAATTATTTTCAGTAACCATTGTTAACATATTTTGTAGATCTGGCTTTAGTGTTCCGAGCACGCTGGTTTCTGCCATACAACGAGTCAGGGCAACTGAACTGTTTCCTTTGATTGAGCCAGGTCACAATATAACCAACCCAACACTCGCAAGATACCTTGAAAATGTTGCAAACACAAGCACAGAATGTAAGTAAAGTCCATTACCACAATTTTGTTTATTTAATGATGTGTAAACTTGTGTTAAATGCATACATTTCACTGCCTTACTTTTTAATAGAATCTGAAAAAACAATTGCAATATTTTGTACATTGACTTTAAAAAGTGTAATCCATTTGTAAATAATTATAATAAACAGCAGTTGTTTATCACTTGAGTCATTGTCTTCTACACAAGCATTGTTTTTTTACAGAAACATGTGTATTTACTTACTGATGATATTTAACTTTATTGTTTGCTGAACTAAACAAAGTCATCACTATTTTTTATTGTGATATTTTTCAGATTTGAGTTCAGAGCCCCACACATCTCAAATAGCCACAAAAGAAGCCTCCGCGTTCACTTTCGGAGAATTGACAATCTACACTCCTTCAACTCTCAGTACGTCTACGCTCATAAAATTACTCGGGGCTACATTGAGGTTTAACCAAAGCGCTGAAAGTTTTGTCAGCCCAGAAGTAGTATACAGGTAAAAACAACAATTGCAATCAAATACATTACACCTGTCATTGAACTGTTATTAAATGTTTTCCTATATCCCTGCAGGAGAGCACAGTCCATCATTAAAACTCTAAGGAACACTGCCTCTCCAAGTCCTGCGTCTACCGTGGCAGTCATAGACAAAGATGACTTCTATGTATCCATGATAACGTAAGAATACTATTTTCAATCTGTTAAGGTAAAATCTGAGAGTAAAACAAATAAAAACGAGTATTGTTTTCTGTTGTAACAAACATATGAAAGCACTTTTTATTTAAGTTATCTGCTTTCAAGCTTATTAAGTATTTGTAACGGATGTGATAAAGGTCCTGGTTCGTTTAGTAGCAGAGTGAACTTCTTAGAATGAGTCAATTAGAAGGCATCCTCTATGGCAATAAGAAGCTACTTTAATTTTATCCGTGTAGAATGGTGTCTGCCAAGAACAATAACAAAGGTTCAACCACCCCTATAGCAACTTGATTTTTCTTTAGTTGGCACTATGTAGTGATGGCCACGTTTTCATTACTTATCAATCCACATCAAATTAAACAATGTACCTGTTATAACTGTTGTATATTCTAGTGGTCTCCATCTGTTACTGGGCTCCCAGCGTCTTGCTCCAGAAGGCTACATATTGAATGAGCTCCCTGCGACCCCACCCACTGGCATTGAAGTGTCAAGTGCCTTCAACCCTCTCATCATCACTCAACATTACACCTGTGGTTAGTATCTCCTATTTTTAAAATTCCCTTTATTCTTGCTCTTGATTTTAGCGAGCTGTAACTGTTGGAAGCTTCAGTTCTTCTCCGCTTCTCGTCTTCCTGATTAGGTTCACTTGATTGTATATCATGGTGTTATATAATGGCTTGATGCTTCACCTCATGAGTAAGTACTGCGGAGAGTGGAATTAATTAAAGACACTTTTGTTTCGGAGATGCTAGAGTCAAATAGTGCAAATAGAGTTGCAAAAAGGCACTGAAAATATTGTTATCTTTATTAATATTATTTCTTCTCCATGACACGATCCTCACTGAAACATTCCATTTTTTTTAAATCCTCTGTACACAGATGGTATGGAGAGTAAAGAAATCAACAATCAACTCTCATTGGCTAATTGAAAATATTGTGTTAGTAGTAGGAAAAGATTAATACAGTGTGGATATTCTGTGTTTTTTTTCACAAAATTGAATGAAGTCAGATAAGAAGTGAATGGTGTTAAAGAATTGTAAATCTATAATATATACCATTTATCTTTCGCATATTTTTTTGTCATCATTTAAAAATATGTTTTTTATCAGGTCAGCGAATCGTGTTAAGCTGTGGTGAAATTGTGGGAGCAGCCCAGGTGATAGAGAGACTATTGGCTGATGAACAACCAGCTTCTAACCAGCTGGTGGCGGCACTGGAGGGTCCAAGACTGAGGCTGTTCACCACACCCAATATTGCTTTTGAACGTAAGTAACTTTACCCTCCTGCAACTGCTTACTTTCTTTCTCAAAAGCTGTGACGAGGATTACCATTCACAAATTTCAGAAACAGATCAATTTATAAGTATGCAATTTTTCTTCGAAGACTTACCAGAAAATGATGTTATTAAGTCAGCTTTCATATTGAACTTCAGATGAATTAAAGAGCACATTCTGGGTTCAAAGCTCTGGATCACTTGGCCATCAATGCTGGCAGCATCACATATCAAAAACTCAATGAAACTCGGACTATCAAAATTCAAAATAAATAAAAGTTCACCTTTTTATGTCTGAATATATGTTACATTGATTCAATAATACAGACGTATGATTCACGTTCCCAGAATAGAATAACATATTGTGTTGTTTTTTTCCGGAAACATGTCACATAATAAAGATACTTTAATCTTGATAAAAAGTTTGGCAGACTTCCAATTTTTTTTTCATTCAGTGGGAAATAACAGGTCTCCTTTGATTTTTTGCATGCTCGCAGAGAGTCACATTCCGAAGTTTGGCGATGTGGTGCTTCAAACTTTGCGGAGCATCGGGCCGCTTACAGTCGCTGCGGAGCCGTATCCCACCTGCAATGCGGTGCAGCAAGTCAAGGATGCCCTCACTTCACATGCTGATAGTCGGGGAGGAGGAATAGCATCCAGATTCTAACAATAATCATAGCGACGACTCTAAATACTTCCACGCATACTAACGTAACTATAAATCTATTACGCTTTCAATTAGTTTTAACAAACACTAAAAGAAACTTCAATAAGGTTTACGAAAAATATGATCGCTGAAAACTGGTAAATGAAACCTATCATTTAAGTGTAATGTCATGATATCGAACTGGCGTCATCGCTTTTGGAAATGAGTTGTATAGAACCAAAGGTGACTTTCTATGATTTTTCCATGATGAGTCAAATGAAATTCGGAAACACAGAAAAATATTTTTTTCAGTATTTACCTCATTTTTTAATAATATTGGAGATTACCATCTCTGATACTATATATTTCAAATGACTAAAACTAGGCAGTATAATTGTTTTAAACAATGAAAAAAACGGAAAAAGTATAATTGTTGACCAGTTGTCACTTAAATACAGGCTTACCTAAGGCTTGGGTATTTCAAACATAGGTAACCAACTTTATACTGAATGAAAAACATTAACTTTTTAAATCAGATTTTTTCTTACTTTTAAGTCATGTAAGCTTAGTTTGAATCACCCGAGCCTTAGTTAACGCATTTATACTAAAAATATCATGAATCTCTTTTACATATTTACTAACGGATTAAGTATTTTTTTACAATCTCAACCAATATATTTTATAAGATTGCATTTTCGCTTTCATTTTGAAGCTGCATTTAACGAGCAATTAACTGTGATACTCTATTCAACGTAACTATATTTGTTAATGCAATATTTTCCTTTTATCTTATGACTTCTATTTGAGATTTTCTACTTGTGTCAAATAACTTAAGGAAGAATTTATATTGTGTGTTTTAATAACATATCTACAACGTCATATCAGATTCTATGAATATTCTTTTAAAGTATTCTTTTTTTTTCAATGAATTTGAAGGTACAAAATGCTTTTAAATGAATCAAAATATGTCAGCTTCTATAAATTTTAAGTAAAGGTTTCGACGTTTTCCTTTATCACTCGAGGAAGAGAACATTTCCATTGTAGCATTAACCTGTAAGTGGGGAAATTTGATAACTATTAAGTTTTTATATGTACTTGCATCGATAAATATCATCCCTATGATCTCCTATTATCAAGATTTAAATAAAACTGAAAGTACTGTCATTAGACATCTTTAAAAAATGATATAATAATAATAATATTAGGATGATTTATTTCGTGAGCGCTGTTTTTGTGTGTATCACACCTCAAGAGCCCTCTGCGAGCTTGGTCGTCGCTGTAGAAAGCGCCAATTCTCAAGCAAGACCCAGTTGTTGTAAGGTTGGATGGACCTTTCAGTGACCGGTCTTTGGTAAAGGTTTATGAATTTTTCAACTCAGCGAAGAGCACATTCAAAATATAAATGGTATATTTTTTGTGCTCTGCCGGGATCCAAATCCACAACCTTCCATTTACAAGTCCGAAGTGCTGCCACTGGACTACGGACCGGTCCACTCAATATACCAATTTGAGTATTTAGACAAGCTATTATTGGAGAAGTGACTTAATTCTCAAGGTTCCGTTGGTGTTGTTACCAACTTTCTTAGGAGACACCATTTTTGTGCACTGATTGAGGATGAATTCTAGAATCTTAATATGAGCTAAGCTGATTGCATATTGATTTTTGAACAATGCAATGACCGTGGTGCATTCCAAAGAACAACTTCAAATTTTCAAAAATTTAATTATCACCTAATTGCTTTCTCTTGGTGCATATCTTCATAAAAGTTAAGAGGACAATAAATAGTTTATGATTTTAGTAATCTTCTATCAAAAAAACATTTTTTTATCAGAAAATACACTTAATCTATTTATTATTGACAGATAAGACTGACTTTTAAATGTCTTAAAAATGCAATGAATGATAAATTGTACACTGCGAGATATTTCAGGAGCATATTTTTTATGCAAGTTGGCAGACATTCAGCAGTATTTATATGTGCTACATTTTTTCACTTCATATTTCATTTACTCAACGGATCTGTTTACTCAAAATATTTCCAATTCACTCGTCATGCAAGGGTTAAATAGAGCTATTTATTTATGTATTTTAAATTTATTGGGATCGCGAATGATGAAAACTTTTTCTTAAATTTATAGGGCTTGAGTTTTAAACAATAAGATCCAATAAAACAGCACACAACCGGTCAATAGCTCAGTTGATAGAATCCAGAGGACTAGGGTTTGATTCCCACCGAGGGTGTCAGTCATGATTTCCCATTGGTTTTTTCTTCTAACTCAAGTCATAGTAACGGCAATGTATACTCAGCCTTTACTAAAAATTAGAATGTGCTCCTTTGGGAACAAGGATACTCCCACTTCAAGTTTAGTGGTTGTTGTAAGGCTAGCTTTATGAAAACTTGAAAAAATAAAAAGGTGCTGTTTGCCAAATATTAACACCAAGAAATTGCTTTCTATACCTATGTATTGCTTTTTTTCAAATATTGATCACATTTTTAACTTAAAAGTAGTTTACCTAAGAATGTCCTGTAGGTTGAACTAAGTTTTTTTCTAATTGGGAAGCTGAGATCTTAACTTTAAAAAGCACCTATTTTTTACAGTATTTTTTGTAATTTCACATTGATTCAATTTTCTTATTATTTTATTTAAAGTTTTATTTCATGATGTATTTATGTTTTAATTATCTACTTAATTTTATTGATATTAAATTGTGCTATGATGGTTAGTGATATTTAATGCAAATCTAGAAGTAGAATAAACCTACCATTTTTGTAAAATAAATTTATATTTATAATTTATGTACATCTTAACATGATTATGATTAAGTTTATGTTAATGAATACTAAACATTCATAGACTATTTAATTACTATTTTAGACTAATTCATGTACTATACATGTTCCTTGACTAATAGGTTGGTATGAGGCTGACTCCCCATGCTGTAATAACTTGGTTCACTTTTCCCGTTTCTCGTTTCGGGGAAAGACATGTATTCACATGCAGCATGTGTAAGCACTAACTTATATGTGCCTGCTAGAGGGTATGCATTAAATATGAGCCATAAATGTCAATTTGTCTCTGCAGCATGGATTATAGGTAGATACCTACATTAATTTTTTTTAATTTCAAGGATTTATGTAGAAAAATCTGTTAAATATATATTTACATCACAAACATAAAAGAGTATTATATTTAAATTTATCCTTACTGAAATGAAGATTTTAATAAGTAAATTGCTATATTTATTTATGTCTTATGACTTACTTATTGATAGTATTTAAGGTTATTTATTTTTAAATCATTTATGTAATTGATATTTACAATGAATAAAAATATATTTTTACTAAATATCCCGTGTATTATTTTAATATAAGAAGTAGATAATATATTTTTTACAAATTTTAAATTTATAATTTTTTTTTTAATGTCCTAGAAAATTTTCTTTCACTCTTAATCTGGTTGTAAGAAATGTAGGTTTTTCCAGTTTTCACTTTAAAAATAACAATACTTAAATGTTAATTTCTTTACAAAATGAAATAAAACATTTTGTGGTTTACCACTTGGCATACATACCAGACCATTAGACAAATTCGCAATTTAAAATGTCGCCTCGAAAACTACTTAGAGAGTAATGCAAAATATTTCGTGTCTGTGAACTCAGCTTTCTCGAAAATAATTATTTCTTCCACAACTGTCATCAATCTTAGAGAATAGCTGAATCTTAGTAGCGTTTTGTTATTTTTATGTAGTGACTTACAGGTTGGCATGAGGCTGATCACCCATACTGTAAAAAAATTGCTCACTTTACCAATGTCACCCCTTTTTCAGGAAAGGTGTCTTAAATATCGGTAGGTAAATTTCACTGACGTAGTCATAATTATTATCAATTTTCGTAACCACAGATTGAGGAGATCGTGAAAGAATGGGATATACAAAGCGAGCGTAAAAGAAGAAAATGCATGAAAAAGGTGATGGATATGAATAAATTGAAAGAGGTATGTAAGGATAGGAAGAAATAGAGGCAACTCTGCAGAGGCTCTGGCCACCCCTAGCGGAATGGCGACAGAGTTACAGTACCCATAGGTAGGGACTGGAAAAAAGTGGTGTTATTTTTTTGGGAAATTCGCGTTATTTTTAATCAAAAACAGGGAAATTCGCGTTATTTCTCATGATAAACGGGGAAATTCGGTGTAATTTTTAGGGTTGATTTGATCGAAATAAAAGTTTATGTAATTGCAAAACTATAGATATTACTAATATTTAGGTACAATTTATTATAAAAACAACAATATGTACCTTCAAAAACAATGAATAAACAACATCTGAATCAATACGAGTTACAACTTACAAAAAACCATTGATTAAAAAAAGTATTAATATTTGAATGACACTCCGAATACCCTGCAATATCCTTTTAAAATATTATTTTTTTGCATTTAGTCTCTAGATGAGGGTTATCTAATTTTTTTGAGGGATGTTGGCTTTTATGAAAGCCTCAAGTTGCGCTCGTGGCTAATCCAGCAGCAGCTTAACTCCTTGATGTATTTTCCATCATTGATGTCACGATTCAAGTCTGTTTGGATGTCCAGGACAGTTCTGCTTATCATTTATTTTTTTAATAAAATAGATTTGTGAATAGGAATGCAATACTAACCTACTCTGCCTGGTGCAAAACTGTGCAGAAACTGGTGCAGAAACATGTATTAATATCATTAATGAAAAATTCATTACGAGTATTGTTTATTTTAATTAATTATTAATTAATAATTACCTAATTACATTTGTTGAACCAGGGTCAAATGACCCAGACGGGGATCGAACCCCGCGTCTAGCGTTCTAGCGTGTTTCAACGTTGAAAGATCAGCCCACTTAGCCCCCTCGACTATAACACCGACCATTTTCCCTGTGCTTTGCACCTTGCAAAGGGTTTTTGCAGGAATCTTTTCTTTCCCACAAAATAGTTGCGTTGCAGAAGCGACACATAACAACTTTTTCGCACAATTTCTACCAAAAGTACGAAAATTCGCGATATTTGCGTAAAACCTCAAATTTCGCGTTATTCGCGTAAAAACATAAAAATTCGCGAATAAATTCGTTTTATCGCGATCGCGAAATTTTCCAGTCCCTACCCATAGGTACTGTAAAAAATGTTTCACTGTTTCTGGGAAGGTTGGATAGAGTTGTGGGGCTTATGTTCATTTGAGATTTGTTTTGTTTTGTGTTGTCAGTTCACATGTGGCATGTGAAAGCGCTAACTTATACGTGTCTGCTTATGGAAATGTATGTAATATAAATATGAAATGTTATATATATCTTTACAACTAAGATTATATTATAATAAAGTTTTTCTACTCCCATTTGGTAATTTACTAATTACAAAACGGCTAACGCAATCACAATGACATACATTTCTACACCCGTTGCGTAATGTAACATTACGCAACGGGTAACCGTGTTGAAATGAAAATGTGCGCATGCGCATTGTCAGAATTGGAACCATTTTTTAATTTCAAATGTCAACCTTGTATGGGGGTATGAAGACCTGTCAATCCAAGATGGCCGCAAGCGATCAGCTGATTAGGCTTCATACAATATTACTGATATTCGGTAGGTAGGAATTACCGTGGTGATGAGACTTCCAGCCCTGTTCAGATGAAAATAAATATTTTTTATGTGTAGAGTCAAATAAAAATTGTTAATAGTGCTAAAATTTATCGAATTTATTTATCGGAATGCCCCAAATAAAGCTTTCCTTTTTTCAAAGGAAAATAAAAGGCTTTAAGGAAAACAATACAAAAATTTTCAAACTAAAAATTTAAACAAACTCAAAAAGTTACTTGGTTAATAGGTGGGTATGAGGTTGATCCCCTATGCTGTACAAACATGGTTCACGTGCCAATACAACTGCAGGGCATATGTTTATTTGAGTTTTGGGTTTGAATGTTTAAGCTTATATGCAGGATGTAAAAGCGCGACCTTATATGTGTCGGCTTGTGGGCATGAATTCAATATGAAACCTAAATATAATTTATCTTTACAACTTAGGTTGAGATTCGATAATCGAAGGGAATGATAAATCACACGTTTTGACAAAGGTAAGGTTTTAATTACTTCAAATGGACGAGTACATTATAAGGACTATTATTCACTATTTTGTTAATTCTTTCATGGTCGTAGAAAAAGTATTGTATGCCACTGCACGTAATTAGCCTTTGTAACACTCGTGCTTTCTATTGTGCCATTCGGCTGCGCCTCATGGCACAAACTAACACTCGTGTTACAAAGACTGTCATTACTAGGCAGTGGCATAAATAACTATTACAGGCGGGTTTTTTTTTCTAATTCATAAAATTGCGCTTATTAAATACGTGTCTTCTTGTGGGCAGACATTTAATATGAATTCTAAATATATCTAAAAAATATCTTTGCAACTTAGTAGATTCTTACTCCACTCATGTTATCTCCTCTATGCCTTTCTTTTATGATCAATCGCTGCCTTAGTTCTTGTTTACCGTATACGCTATTGAGAAAATTTTACATGAGCAATGTTTGCGTGTGTACTGGACCAATGTGTCTTATGAAAACAAGAAATTTATTAAAAAAATATTTAAAAGAACTTTCACATTATCGAGTTTTACGGTTTTTCTTAGCTCAGATTGTGTAGAATTTGATTCATAAGACAACTGCATGAAAAAGTCATATTTGACAAGATTGGCGTATACGATAAACAAGAACTGGGGGAGCGCAATATCAACATGGAAGCCATAAAGGAGAAGAATATTTCAGTTTGGTGAACATAATTATTCATGCTCCAATAGTTGGCGCTTCGCATTCCGCATTCAGCATTTCCACACTTTTCTTTTATCTTTTTCTTATTCCCACGCCCACGTCATATCAATCGCAAAGAATTCAGATTCGCAAATAATAATTCTTATCTATTTATATTCTCTCTAAAACAATAGGAGGGTTCCTCGTTATAAAAAATATTCTCATTTTTTTATAAATATAGATTTGTGAAGAGGAATGCAATTCTTCAACCTATTCTGCCTGGCCAGAAAAAGGTATTAATATCATCAATGAATAATTCATTTTTGTATATTTCAATGAATTCTGAATTAATAATTACCCAATAACATCTGTTGAACCAGGGTCAAAGTTATGGTCAAATGACAAAGGCGGGGATCGAATCAACGTTGTTCTATTCCAACCATGCTACAAAGATCGGCTCACTTGGCCCCCTCGGCCATAACACCGACCTTTAAAAGAAAATACTATTTTCTTCTTCTTTTTAGATAGCTCACTTTCACTGAGGCCGGGTTCACACCAGGAAAGCTGGTAAGACGTGGTAAGTACATTTTTATAATGTTGTACGAGTGTAAAATAATATAGTTGTCGTGTCTGGATAAGCTTCATACACGTGTGATTTTCTCACTGGCCTCGTACCTTTTTTTTAACCTTCAGGCGCCAGTTTGGGATTTAATGAAACAAAAAACCAACTGTAAAAATAACGTGTTGATCAGACATTTTCCTTGTATAAATATGTAATTATATGATTTTTTAAGCAATGTAACCGATTAAAATTAAAAGTATTTTATCTTATAGCATTTTCCTACATTTTTATTCAAAAAATATGCAAAACAGAACACTTTTTAGACCCTAATCTATTAGGTATTTCGTTTACATCGTATTTTTTTCGTATATCAATTTTACTATTAAATAATATGTTTTAGCCATTAAATCCAGCAAAAAAAATGTACGTAGAATCAAGTCTCTTTCAAAACCTGTATAAGTAATTTTACATGTAAATTAAAAGATGTTTATAAAAATACCTCCAATAAAATAATAAAGCATTAGCTTGTAAATAACTTGTAGAAATCACTGCCCTAAGTTGAGTTGAATAACATTGTGTATGCACGTGCTAATCACTCTTCATAAGGTGTTGTTTACATAAGTGCACTGGCGTCCACACTGTGCAAGTAGACATGACAGTAGTTTAGTGAATACTGATAATAACCGTCACCTATGATGATGGTGATGATTTTTTTTTTTTTATAGCGCCGTTTCGTAATCCCTATCACTCCAAGGGCGCTCGCTGTCGCTCGAAGTAGTGTGTCTTCAGTTTTGTTTTGAAATTTTCTGTGTTTGAGCCTCGGACTTCAGGTGGCAGCAGGTTCCAGGAGAAGGGACCCGCCACAGCGAACGCTCGATTTCCGAAGACTGTGAATACTCTCCTAGTCGGCTCGCTCACTAACGTTTTTGCGCCCTTATCCGCCGAACGTAGTGTGAGTCCTCTCTCATGTAGATCTCTTGGGTGCACCAGCTCCTGCAGGTACTCAGGCGCCATTCCATGAAGAGCATTGTAGATTGTGAGGCTTAGTTTAAAATTTATCCTCTGAGGAATTCTAAGCCAGTGGAGTTCTTGCAAGAGAGGCGTAATATGACAGAACCTGCTTTGCCCGTAGATCAATCTTGCGCCGGCATTTAGCACCGATTGCAGTCGGTTTAGTTGGAATTGTGGTTGTGCAGCATAGATGCCATTGCAATAATCCACTCTGGTCACTACAAATGCATTTACAAGCGCCTTCAAGGCCTTGAGTGGGAGGCAGCTCTTTACTTGCTTAAGCTGCCTATCCTACTAACTCTTCACTTAGGGCTAACTAGCGCTTAAAATGGTTTTTAATAATAAGCTAGGAGGACCAAGGGTAGTGTTCGTAGGATTTTTAAATCGGGGGTAAGTTATTATTAAATTGCCCTGTCGATACAAGCAAGCGTTTTATCTAATTTAAGATGAATAAGGTGTAAAAAGAATGAAACCAAAATGGATTTAATAACAATGGATCAGTTTATTCGAAAGCCGTTACTGGAATGACTGTAAAGAGAGGGAAATTTCAAATATTATGAAAGAGAGAGGAATAAAAGTTCTTTGTGTGACTGAGACGAAAATGATAGGAGATGGAGAAAAGGAAATGGTAAATGGTGAATTTTTTGTATGGTGTGGGGTGAAAGATGGATACAAGAGACAGGGTGTAGGTGTTATCATTGATGAAAAAGCGAAAGGTTGTATTACTAAGTATGAAAGAGTCTCCCCAGAATATTGTTAGTGAGAATGAGATTTGGACGGATGAAAGTTCTACTGATTGCGTGCTACGCCCCAGTTGACTCGGAATGCAGGGTAGTGAAAGAAGAATTCTGGGAGAAAGTTAACATTGTTATGAGACAGAAAGAAGAGAATGAAAGAACGATTCTACTAGGAGATTTTAATGGATGGGTAGGTATGAGACAAGATGATAGCGAAAATGTGGTAGGACCGAGTGGTAAAGGTGTAGCCAATGATAACGGTAGAGCGCTAATGAGCCTATGTATGGAGCATAGACTCTTTACGTCGAATACCTGGTTCAACCACAAAAGTATACATTTGTATACGTGGTAGAACAGAGCGGGCAACCGTACAATTATTGACTACATCTGTGTGGATGAAAGAATGAGAGGGGATGTAAGAGACTCTCGAGTATACCGTGGAGCTGTGCTGAACACAGACCACTATTTGCTGTGCTCGAGAATAATGATAGGAGATGTTAAAAGAAGAGCACTAAAGGAATTGGTGAGTATGAAGCGAATAAAAGTTGAAAAAATGAATGATGTAAGTATAAAAGAAAAGTACAAATGTGAGATGAATGAAAGACTTAACCACGATGAGTTAAAAAAAACAAAAGAAGAAGGATGTGTTGAAAAAATGTGGTCAAAAATGAAAGAAAATATGATTGAATGTGCGAAATCTGTTTGTGGTGAAGCGAAGGTCTGTAAAAGAAGAAGTGATGCATGGTGGAATGACGAAGTGAGAGAAGCTATTGAACAGAAGAAGAATGCTTTTAATAGATGGCTGAATGATAGGAAAAATCAAGCTCTAGAAGAGATATATAAGCAAGCAAAACGAAGAGCCAAAACCGTCGTCTTTGAGAGTAAGATAAAAATAGAAAGTAAGGAAAATGAGAGAGCGCAGCAGAATTTCCTCACCAATAAAAAATCATTCTGGAGCTGGGTACGTGATAAAAACGAAAGTCGCGGATCAACCACCCCAGGTATTAAAAACGCTGAGGGAATCTTGCTGTGGGACGAAAGTGATGTAAGGAAGAGATGGAATGAATATTTTAAAAATTTATATGGCCAGGGCGAAAGAGACTATTATGATGTTGAATATAATGACAGCGATGAAGAAATTGTGAAAGAGGATGTGATAATAAGTATAAAAGATCTGAAGAATGGAAAAGCTGCTGGGAATGATGGTGTGAATGCTGAGATGATCAAATGTGCTGGGGAATGCATGGTTGAATGGATGTTTGAACTGTGCAAGATGTGTGTGAAAGAGAGTAAAGTGCCGATGGACTGGAAAAAGGCGGTCATTGTTCCTATGTACAAAGGAAAAGGTGACAAAAAGGACTGCCAAAATTTCAGGCCCATCAGTCTTCTCAGTATAGCTGGTAAAGTATTGTGTAAGGTTCTCATAAAAAAAGTGAGACTGTCTACCGGTCATGGGGTTTCTGATATCCAGACTGGCTTTATGCCAGGAAGAGGGTATGTAGACCAGATCTTCACTCTCAGACAGATTGTTGAAAAACATCTGGCTGTGGGTCGGAAGGTCTACACGGCTTTTGTGGATCTCGAGAAGGCTTTTGACTCGGTGGACAGAGGTATGATGTGGAAAGTACGGTGTGAACGGCAAGCTTCTGAATGGAATACGCGCCAT
This sequence comes from Agapetus fuscipes, assembly GCA_951799405.1. Taxonomy (NCBI): domain Eukaryota; kingdom Metazoa; phylum Arthropoda; class Insecta; order Trichoptera; family Glossosomatidae; genus Agapetus; species Agapetus fuscipes. The sequence continues at coordinate 16,307,041 of OX637338.1, forward strand.
CTATGAAAATAGTTTGGCGTGTGTAAGAGTGGATGGTAAATGTAGCGAATGGTTTGATGTTTACAAGGGAGTACGACAGGGGTGTGTAATGAGTCCGTGGTTATTTAACATAATCATGGACAATTGTATGAAAGAAGCAGAAATTTCTCATTATGGTGTGAAAGTGGGTGAGACGAATGTTGGAGTTCTTCTCTATGCTGACGATGCCGTAGTGTTGGCTGATACAGCGGAGGAGCTCCAGATGATACTCACCAAAATGAATGATGCTTTTAGTAAGAACGGTTTAAAAGTGAATGCCAGTAAGACGAAAGTATTAGTGTTTGACAGGACTGAGGAATGCGAGGAAATTGAGATAAGACTGAATGAAACAAGAGTGGAGGTCGTGAAAGAATTTGATTATCTGGGAAGCAAGTTTGAGTCGAATGGGAAATTGACGAAAGAATTGGAAAAGCGTGCTAGTAGAGGAAGAAGTGTAATGGGAACGATTGGAAGAATTGCAAGAAATAGGAAACTTACGAAGAATATGAGATTGGCGGTCCACAATGGCATATTGGTTCCGACATTGATGTATGGAAGTGAGGCGTGGACAGTTAATGAATGTGAGCTGAGTAAAGTATGTACGGTTGAAATGGCTTACCTGAGAGCAATGGCTGGAAAAACACTGAATGATAGAGTACGTAATGATTGGGTGATGAACGAGTGTGGTATAAAAGAGAATATGAGAATGAAAGTACAAAAAAGTACGATGAGATGGTTCGGACATCTCGAAAGAATGGATGATGAACGACTAACGAAGAAAGTGTACAAAGGAAATGTCAGAGGAAAGCGCGGAAGGGGAAGGCCGAGGAAAGAATGGTTAGACCTAATAGGTGAGATTGCGAAAGAATGGAACCTGCAGAGTGAAAATAAGAGAAGAGTATGTATGAAAAAGGTGATGAATATTGAGGAAATGAAAGTGGTTTGTAAGGACAGAAAAAAGTGGAGGCGCATCTGCGGAGGTACCGGCCACCCCTAGTGGAACGGCGGCAGGATACAGTACAGTTAGAAGTTGTTTTCAGAAAATGATATTAGACTAATCTTATCGTTCTTTTTTATAATAATTTGATGTCAGAAATATTGAATTATTAATTATAATTATGTATAAATACCTTTTCAAGTGTTTTCGTATACATCCACGCCTAGATCAATCGAAGTAAGTTAATCAATCTTACAGCGGTTTATGTTTGTTTTTTTCAAATGTAAAGTTCCTTGACTTATAGGTTGGTGTGAGGCTGACCACCCATACTTTAAAAATGGTTCACCTTGCCGATGTCACCCCTGTTTCATGGAAGGTCGGCGAGAGTTGCAGGGCGTTCATTTAAGATTGGTTTTTATATTGTAATTCTACATGCAGCACATGTGTAAACGCGAACTTATTATACGTGTCTGCTTGTGGGAATGCATTTAATATGAATCTCAAATGATGTATATCTTTGCAACTTAGATTTAGATAGAAAAAGGAGTTAGTCAAAAAAATATTTCATAAGCTCGAACCACCATTTTTTTTTCGAGACGTGCGCTGTGTCGTACTACTTACATAAATTAGAGTGATTTGAGGGATTGTGAACGCCCTTGGAGTGATTATATTACGAAACGGCGTTATAAAGAAATCACCAAGGAGAGCTTGTATGAAAAAGGTTATGACTCTGGATGAAATTAAAGAAGTATGTAAGGACCGAAAAAAGTGGCGGCTGATCTGTGTAATGTAGGCGGCTAAGGCCAAGAACCAATTTTCATTTTTATAGATGATTTGTAGATTTTTTCGTGTTTGTTTGTTTGTATAACTCCCTCACCACACACAAGAGCTTTGCCTCTTTTTGGTGAGGTTCAGCTCATAGAACAATTAACTTATATGTTATAGAAATAAGCTTTATAAAAAAATTGAAAAAATGTACTAAAAAGTGTTATATTAAATAAATAAAAAATAAATAAAATAACTGAATGTAATTAATTGCTTGTATTCCTTGACTTATAGATTGGTATGAGGCTGACCACCCATACTCTAAAAAATGGTTCACCTTGCCAATGTCACCCCTGTGTCAGGGAAGGTCGGCAAAAGTTGTAGGGCTTATGTCCATCTGAGGTTTGGATTTTATTTGTAAGTGCACATTCAGCATTTGTCCTCGCGAATTACACGTGTTTGTGGGCATGCATTTGAGAACTTTAAATGAATATATCCTTGCAACCTAGATTATAGATTATTATAGACCTACTCATCATCAAATTGCCCGCCCAGTGCACTATACCTTTCCGGTTGTCCTAAATAATATTTTTTACAACTTAAACACTGTCCTGGTGGGAGCTGGGCGTCACGCGTCCGACGCACTGAAAACTGCACGCCTGAAATGCACCGGCGCGACATCGCGATTGTTTGCGCGCCAATGCTACACCGGGCGGGAACGCGGCCCGCCAGTCCGTGGGCCAGTCAGTCTAGTCAAAGCCTGGCAACGAGTCGCGCCGCAACTCGGTCCGCAAACGCGTAAAAACAATATTATGTCACCCTATGCGCAAAGCTTGTTTTCATCGTGACTGCTAGTAAAAAACTTAACGTTCAAACTCAACCAAAGCGTTTCGACAAAAAATGTACGAAAACTAAAAAAACACATCTAGTGTACGTTTCAGTTTTGATGCATTTTTCGTAAATTTACAGTTGAGTTTAAATAAGTTTTTTAAGTCGAGAAACAGTGTAAAATTTAACGTTAAGTAAAACGCTCAGTAGAGGCGTTGTTTTTTTGTTATTGTGAAGATTTATTTTTCGGTTTAGCACTTTGGTTGAGTGTAGTTTTATACTTGGGACACACAAGCAATCATAACACAAAACTTGTTGCAGAATCGGCAAAAATAATCTCATTTCTGAATCATAATAACCAGTGTAGTGCACTCTGACCTCATTGCGAACGGTTTGAACTGCTTTCTGTGAAATAACAACCAAGTGTTGCGGTATGGTGGACGCTGTTCTGCTCCTCATCCGGCCGTGACACCTCCAGGAGTATCGTCTCCCTAGATTCTGAGACCCCATTCCGCAGGTGTCCTGTGGCACTGTCTATGGTTCACTGTCTAGACGCAGGACAAACAGGGGATAGCATTACACCTTCATGGTGCGGTGAGTCAACTGTCTAACCGTGGTCTAACCATTATTTACATGCTTGAATTTGATCCTCGCGACGTCTGCAAATCATTTTATGTTTGTTGATTAAAAATATCCTGAAAATATTAATTACGATACTTAGGTCTAGAAATCAATGTATTTTTGTTGATTAGCAAAATCCTGCTTATATTAATCACGGTCCTTACGTTAATACATCATTTTATATTCGTTGATTAAAAATTCCTGAAAATATTAATTACGATATTCGCGTCTAGAAATCAATGTATTTCTGTTAATTAAAAAAAATCCTTATAATATTAATTACGATCCTTACTTACGTAAGACATCAGTTTATATTTGTTTTTTAAAAAAAACCTTAAAATGTCAATTACGAGATTCACGTCTAGAAATCGATGTATTTTTGTTGATAAGCAGAATCTTGATAAATTACTTACGGTTGAGTGAAGAAATCATTTTATATTTGTTGATAAAAAAAAAGCTGTAAATATTAAGTACACGGTGTGCTGCGTCAATTATTAAATTATTTAATTTAATTAATTTAAATTAATTATTTGATGTCATCACATTATTTCATATTGACAAACATAACATCCTTTATATCCGAACCGTCTATTTATATTTTTCAACTGTCAAATCTTTGGCATCTATGCACCTAGATTATTCGGGAAGGTTCTAACTTTTTATTTATTTGTTTCCTTGACTTATAGGTTGGTATGAGGCTGACCACCCATACTGTAAAAAATGGTTCACTTTGCCAATGTCACCCCTGTTTCAGGGAATGTTGGCAAGAGTTGCAGGGCTTATGTTCATTTGAGGTTTGGATTTTATTTGTAAGTACACAATCAGCATTTGTAAGCGCGAACTACACGTGTTTGTTTTTGTGGGCATACATCTGAGAGCTTTGAATGAATATATCCTTGCAACTTAGATTATAGATTATAGATTCTCCGATGTCTTCAGCAAATAGTTGTTTTTCCCTACTTTTGAAAGTCAGCTCTTGATTGACAGAGACACAAAGGACCCTGAGGAGTGATTCACACAAAAATTATGTATTTTTTTTAAATATATTTTTATTAACTTTACGATAACAAGCACTATTATACGTTCAAAATAAATACAATTAAAAACATCGTGAATTCCTTCGTGTTAAAAAATCTCAATCAGATCTTACTTACGCGTCAAATTTTAACTGTTAGTAAAAAAAAGTTAGTAGTATATGTATAATAATAAAAATGTTTGATAATCAACATTCTATGATTTTTTTCTTATCTGTCATCCATGCCCATCCATCAATTTTGTTGTTTTCGTAAAACAACAAAATGACAGTAATGATGTGCAAATGCAGTTTGTATAATAAAAGGTAAATATTATTGCCCTTTAAACAGAAGGTAAATAGAGTTGTTATTCATATAGAGGTGACTAACATTTGTTTTTTTTTAAATAGAAGATAAAATAGAAGGTATATTAGTAACTTAGATTTAGAAACGTCCGGTCGACTGCTCAGATAGTAGAGCGCTTGTGTTCAAAACTAGAGGGCTTGGTTTCGATTCCCACCAAGGGTATATGACACGATTTATCGTTTCGGTGTTTTCTTCTTACCCTACTCAGTACCGGCAAGGTGTACTCGGCCTTCTCATGAAATATGCGAAATCACCAATTCACGTTGAGTCATTGGCTGGAGGCAAGCCCAATTATCTGAGAAAATAAATAGGTTCCGTTTGCCAACATAACAAGAGACCGGTCCGTAGTCTAGTGGTAACGCTTCAGACTCGTAAATGGAGGGTTGTGGGTTCGAATCGCAGCGGAACACAAAAAAAATACCATGTATATTTTCAAATGCGCTCTTCGCCGGGTTGAAAAATTAATAAATCTTTACCAAAGACCGGTCACTAAAAGGTCCATTCAGCCTTACAGCAACTGGGTCTTGCTTAAGTATTGGCACTTTGTAGCGACGACCAAGCTCGTAAACACCTCTGCGGCACTACATTAAGTGTCATAGACCCCTAGAGTCTCTGAAATCTAGGGCGTCTCCCGCACAGTATTTCTTTTAAAAAAATCACAAGACTTGTGTAAAATCTATAAACTTTTTTATAAAAGCATAATCTATGTCTAACATTGTGAAAATTTAGAAAAATGCCCTTACATTAAATATTTTTATTTATAATCTAGGCAATTGCTCAGTGCTGTGGGTTCGATTCCCGGCGGAGCACAAAAAAATACCATGTACTTACCTATATTTTCAAATACGCTCTTCGCTGGGTTGAAAAATTAATAAACCTTTAATCAAAGACCGGTCACGAAGAACCATTCAGCCTTACAGCAATTGGGTCTTGCTTGAGAATTGGCGCTTTCTATAGCGACGATCGCAAGCTCGCAGAATGCTGTTGAGATGTGAATCACACAAAAACAGCGCTCACACCAAATACATCATCCTAATATTACGATTATAGAGACGCAGTTTTAGTTGTCGTACATTTTTTGTAAAACGCCATAGTGGAGTTTACGCGTTGTGTTTTGTACTCGGTACAGCGCGCGCACGCATTTTCCCCCTGAGGACAATTTGCGCGCGCTCACACAATAGCGTAATAACAGTGCCTACTGGTAAGTAAATAAATAAACATCACGTGTGATAAGAAAAGCGAAAAATAATACGTCAGTCATAAAAACACAACGGCATGCACGAGGCGGCTAGACTAATTTTATGGCTGTAACGGCGATAAGATGCTTTTCATTATAATGCTGAACCTCCTTTATTTACTTAAAATAAGTTTGTTAAGATGGTTCGGACATTACGGAGAGAATGAATGAGGAAAGACTGACGAAGAAAATATATGTTGCAAGAATAGATGGGTGTCGTGGTAGAGGAAGACCGAGAAAGGTATGGATGGACCAAATTTCCGAAATTGCGAATGAATGGAATATCCAGAGTTATAATAAAAGGAGAGCTTGTATGAAGAATGTTATGACTCTGGATGAAATGAAAGAAGTATGTAAGAACAGAAAGAAATGACGGTTGATCTGTAATGCTGGCGGCTAGGGCTAGGGTTTCTCATGTTCTCCAATTTTTTTGTAAATTTTAAATAAGAATTTTGTATTTCATTTTAATGTTTATCTATTTGTTTATGTCTAAAATGTTATTTGTTGTATATATTTCTTACTTTTAGGTTGGTATGCGGCTGACCATCCATGCCGTAGAAAATGGTTCACTTTGCCAATGTCACCCCTGTTACAGGGAAGGTCGGCAAGAGTTGCAGGGTGTATGTCCATTTGAGATTTGGTTTTATATCGTAAGTTCACATGCGGCATGCGCAAGCGCGAACTTGTACGTGTCTGCTTGTGAGAATGCATGTAATGTGAATCCCCAATGTTACTTAGATTAAGACTAGATTACTGTTTATTACTAGTCGTACTTCATTTCCTCGGAAAAGTAGCCTATAATCTATAATCTAAGTTGCAAGGATATATTCATTCAAAGCTCTCAGATGTATGCCCACAAACAAACACGTGTAGTTCGCGCTTACAAATGCTGATTGTGTACTTACAAATAAAATCCAAACCTCAAATGAACATAAGCCCTGCAACTCTTGCCGACATTCCCTGAAACAGGGGTGACATTGGCAAAGTGAACCATTTTTTACAGTATGGGTGGTCAGCCTCATACCAACCTATAAGTCAAGGAATACGAGTAATAAATAACATTTAAGTAAAAAAAACAACACAAAAAAGTCAAAAAATTATTATGCAAAAAATGTAGCAAACTAATAAACCAACATTACAAATCAGCATTGCAGATTAGCCGCCACTTCTTCCTGTCCTTGCATACTTCTTTCATTTCATCCAGAGTCATAACCTTTTTCATACAAGCTCTCCTTTTATTATGACTCTGGATATCCCATTCAGCCTGAATCACCAAAAAAGAAATCCCCATCAATCCATTTTTTTCATGAAGTTCCATGTGCTTCTCTTACTGTGACTTTGTACCGCATTTTTCAATGCCGCCCCGGTTTTGAAAAAAGACGGCAAGACTTGTAAAGCTGTGTTGTGCGTGCGTAAAAACGTGCACACTCACCCACAAGTAAGCACTTCACGTGTTAATTTGTTAATATGCATCAAGTGTGGATTCTGTCATCTTTGCAACTTAGATTATTAGCTATAGTGACGTCACAGTGAACAGTATAATCTTTATCACAAAAAAATATCATTTTTCTAGCAAAGGTCCATCCAGTCTTACATCTACATGAACTGGGTCTTGCTTGAGAATTGGCGTTTCGCAGCAACGACCAAGCCCGTAAAAAGAAGGTTCGATAGTTCAGTTGGTAGAATGCTTGCATTCAAGGGTTCGATCCCCTACGAGGGTAGGTATCAGAAATATTGTTCCCGTTTCGGTATTTATTTCAAGCGCAAAATAAATACCGGCAAGGTTTACTCAGCCTTCACAAGAAATGTAAACTAGCCCCCTCGGGAGCTGGGAAACCCACACTTCAACTGATGTGGTTGACGTGAGGCCGGCCCCCTTACAAGGCAAGAAGTTACACTGTATGTGTAGCTTAGATGCGTTTTTTTACCCCTGTTTCAAAGAAAGATGGCAAGACTTGTAAAGCTTTGTTTTGCATGCGTAAGAGCGTGACACACGCCCACAAGCAAACACTTGCGCGTGTTTTTTAATGAACGTCCATCAAGTGTGGATCATCTCTGCAACTTGGATTATAACTTGTTGTGACGTCACAGAAGGTGCTTAAAAAAATGACAAAGTGTGTTTGCTTACTAGTAAAACTGTTATTTTCGTTTGCGTAAGCGTTTGCTCGAATAATATAATTAACGAAAGGTATTTACGATCATCAATTAAATTCGCTGCGTAAAATTCCAGTTGTTTGCGCTCATGAAAATGCCAGATAAACAAATTTAAAATGTGTCAAATGAAATTCCATCCATGCCAATGACAATATTCAATTTCAATATGAAACAATGTTAACTTTCAGCGCGAATGTGCATAAATTATTGCATTCTTGTTTATCCAATATCCATGCACAATGACAAGATAGCAACCCAGAACACATGCACGAAAACAGATGCAATTGATACAATGATCTGAAGGAGACCGCACATTCAAATTTTCCTCGGCTAGATTACGTCACAGATTGTAGGTCTATATATCTATCTATAATCTAAGTTGCAAGGATATATTCATTTAAAGCTCTCAGATATATGCCCACAAACCAACACGTGTAGTTCGCGCGTACAAAAATGCTGAATGTGTACTTACAAATGAAATCCAAACCTCAAATGAACATAAGCCCCACAACTTTTGCCGAACTTCCCTGGCACAGGGGTGACATTTTTTACAGTATGGGTGGTCAGCCTCATATTAACCTATAGGCTATAAGTCAAGGAAGGAAGGTCATAGAAAAAAGTGGATCCGAGGAAATTAGAGTTTATTAGCGATAAAATCTTAATTCAGATCTAAAAGAGAACTGCCAAAGGTAGCTTGGAAAAAATACCTACGTTATTGCATTTTTTCGACAAAAAAGATTTTGCTGAAAAACCGTTGATTCTTGTTGGTAAATTAGTTATTCCGTAATGTGCAAAAAGACTCGCAAAAACATGTTTTGTTCTCCATTGAATAATTACATTTTGTATCGATGCAGGCAAAAACTGATGTGCATCATAGCTAATAGCATTCAAAACAAATAATATAATATGATGAATTTTGATGATTTGCCGGTTGCACTTCTACAATATGTTTAGAAATAGCGATCCCACCTCCGTAAACTATTTAATTTCTCGCTCCCTTACCGGGGAACATAATTTCGAGCTACAATTATAGGTCACGGAAAACCATTTCTATAATAATCTATAATCTAAGTTGCAAAGATATATTTACATTCAAAACTCATATCAAATGCATGCCCACAAGCAGACACGTGTAAGTTCGCGCTTACAAATGCTGAATATGTACCTATTTACAAATTAAATCCAAACCTCAAATAAATATTAAACCCTGCAACTTTTGCCGACCTTCCCTGACACTGGGGTGATATTAGCAAAGTGAACCATTTTTTACAGTAGTATGGGGGGTCAGCCTCATACCAACCTATAAGTCAAGGAATACTGATTAATATATAATTGCAAAATCATCCCAAGAAAACTCAAAAATCTAAATGGAGGTATTCAAAAACACCACTTTGTTTCTTTTTGTTTTATTAACAAACTGGTTAAAGTTCATTTAAAATTGCCATGATGATTGCCGATCTTCGATAGAACCATCACTGAAAGAAGAAAAAGCTGATGGCTCAGGTGGTAGAGTGCTTGCATTCCATGCCGAAAGCTCGGGTTCGAATCCCACCGAGGGTGTCAGAAACGATTTCCCGTTTCGGTGTTTATTTCAAACCCCAAAATAGAATACCGGCAAGGTTTACTCAGCCTTCACAAGAAATGAGTACCAGCACTCTCGGGAGCTGGGAAACCCCCATTTCATCTGAAATGGTTGGCGTAAGGCCGGCCCTCTTACCTGTAAAAATAAATAGGTTCAACTCGCCACATGCGACCCCTTCGAGGATAACGCGGCAAGAAGTTACACTATATGTGTAGCTTAGTTGCGTTAGTTGCGTTGCTTGTATTTTATACTTACATAACAAGTTGACCATATACGTAACTCTATCATCTTTCAAAGCGCCGGCTTTTTCGATGAGAAGCCATTTTACAATCATAATACTCGTAACTCATAGTTAAAGAATGTCATTCAATAACAAACCTAATTTAATTCTCACGTATCATCATTGCTCGTGATTTATACATTTTATTACATTGGGAAATGGGAGCAGTAACCAAATATAAGCTGACCGAACAGACTGAGGACATGCTAAAGAGCCATTGAAAGGAGGATGCTGGGAATGAGCCTCAGAGACAAGGTTCCAAACCTGGAAATCTCTAGACGCACGGATGTTATACAGTGGTACATACAAATGCTTGTCATAGACAAATGAATAATGACATCGTGGAAACAATTATCATTTGCACAATACAATAATAAGATAAGATAAAGTGCTCGGTCTACAAAGCTCCGCGAGAGGCTGGATGAAGGAAATGCACTCGGTGGATGCTGGTTCCATTGACCTCGTCTGATAAACGAGTCTTATGGAAAAGTCGTTAAACTGTTTATAAACAAGCGTCATAAACTTAAAGGCGTCGACAAGAATCATCGATAACCAATGGCCAATAGTTGTAAACCTTGTCTCTGATATAAATCACTTACATACTGTTACACATATATTTTAAGCTGTGCGGACAACGTTAGACAGTGTAAGTGCATCATAAATATACACCGTATCATTAAAAACTGAAAATTACACCGTTCACTATCAACTCATAATACTATGTGTAATACTGCAGGTTTGCGTTTGCTTTCCGAGATATCACAGCACTTTTATTATTGTCTTCTTTGTAATATGAATGCTGACCTCATTTCCCTTTACAGGAGTCGACTCCACGACGATTAACACAGTAAACTTTAGCATTTCTATACGATTATTCATAAATAGATTTTAGATGGCTCCTTTTGCGGCTATCATGTTTATCCCTTGGAAATGGGACAGTCAACATTCAACTTCATTTTCAAAATATAAATTTATCTAATGTATACAATTGAACGGATGTATGTATGTTTGTCCTGTAAGGACTCCTAAACCACTGAACAGATTACGATGAAACTTACATGAGTTCTTGTTTACATGCCAACTTAGTCTTCTATACAACAACAAAAAAACACGAGCAATAAAGGAAATGAGAGTAGGAATATGCTTAAAATATTTTCACCTTATGACAGGGAAATTCTTAGACTAAAAGTAGAGTGCTAAGACACAACACAGTGGAGACATTTCAATGGATATACTGGCCACCCCCAACAGAATGGCGGCATGATAAAGTAACAGTAGCCAAACGAGCCACCACAAGGTGTGGCAGGGTACAGCTATTTATATTTATACTGTCTAGACTGTATCTAGCCGTCATGTCACAATGTGACAAACTGGAAGTACCGCGAAAGATGCGTCTCCTTTTTGTTCTGTGTTTGCACACGCCTTTCATCTCTTTTTGCATTGTCTTCTCTTTTTATGACTCTAGTCACTTGCAATCTCTCTTGTTTAATCCATTATTTCTTTAGTCTTTTGCTTCCACGCTTACCTTCAATCTGTAAATTCAGTTTTTAAAGTAATTCTGTTAGTCAATAAAATCATCCCTGGAATCTGCTCCTCTTCTCTGCTTTTTTGTGAATCGATTCCCTGTAAGATAAAACACTTCAAATGCACAGGGTACCATTTCTGAGATCGTATTTTTTAGAAGTACGTAAGTGCACCCATTATTCAAGGCGTCTCGTATGTGAGGCACCTCTTATATTTGTCGTTATTCGATTACTAGTAAGTGACACTAGTCGATTGTAGCTGCAGCCTTCGTGAAGGCTTCTTTTTAATTAAAAAAACGATTTGCACAACCTTGTAGAAAATAGTCGTGTAGAAGCAAAGACGCCAATCTACGATATTTTTTGAAAATGAGGTAAACGTATGGAAATTATGAGAAAAAAAAATCCTGTGTTTCAATGAATTTAATCTCATTTTCGAAAAAAAAACCTGGATTTCCGTATTTGATTCTAATAGACTGAAATGATCCCTCTCACTTTTGCGTATGCAGTGAATTTATTACTCTTACATCACAACATACAAATTAGCACGTTCTATTTTAAACATTTGTTTTTTTTTTAATATTCTCTGATTACTTTTTAATGTGTTTCCTCTAGAAAAAAACATTAATTGCTTGTACCCTGTTTTCATAAAAGTTTATATTTTAAATTGTTGCATTATTTTTTTTATTTTTGTTCTTTAAAATTTAAGATGCTCCTCACAGAATAAAAACTGTACCCTTAGTACGAGTTGCAAAACTTGAGAAAAGTAAAGTTTACGGAAAATATTAAAGGGTCATTTCTCCCAAAATCTTCCGATTTTGTTTCTTACACTTTGTGGTCTTAGCAAAAGAGTTACAGTGATGAAGAAAATCAAGTTTAAACATAGAAAAAACGGCAAATTTTGGGGGAAATCACTCTTTAATAATTACCGTAAACTTGACATTACTCAAGTTTTGCAACTCGTACTAAGGGTACTGAAGATTTGAAAATCGTTACGTTTTGTTAAAATTTTCTTATGTTACAGAGATTTTTTGATATTAGGTTTTATTCTATCTTTGCTTAAACTTTCAGGATCTATCTATAACTTTAAGTTGCTAGATACAACAACATTTAAGATTCATGTTACTATTTAATGTACACCCAAAATCACACAAATACACATGATGTATGTGTACGAAATAATATCAAATCCTATGGCACATATAGCCGTCTTTACCTAAAACAGGGCTGATATTGTCTATATGATTTCGTTACAAATACAATTAATTTCACGACTAAATTGTTTTGTAATTGGACAAATGTATTTCAACTAAAAAAACACATTTTGGTCGTCTACAAACAGGTGTTTATAGCTAGAATCTAGAACACGTAAAAAACAGCAACTATAGAATAAATATTTGCCTATTTCAAAAGGTAAATCAAACAACTTCTTTAATCTTTAATCTAAGTTGCAAAAAAATATTAACATTAAATATTCAAATCTAATGCATACATAATGTATCGCGTTCACACATGCTGCATGTGTACTTAGATAATTAAAACCCAAATCTCGAATAAACAAAAACCCTCCCACTCCTACCGCCCTTCCCTGAAACATTGGGAAAATATTGGCATTGTAAACCATCTTTTACAGGACAATAGGTGGTCATACTTGAAGTATGTATGTTTAGGAATAAAATCTTACCTCAATTTTATTTTCACTAATCCAAATAATCAAGAATGTATGTACATTATATTATACAATTTATTGTTTTTTTTTTTTAATGTTTCAGCGGAAACTTTGTAAGTAGAACTCCATTTTGATTTAAAAAATGAAAATAATCTTTGTTTTATTCTACTATTATTAAACGTACATATTAAAAAAGTTAGCCTCTGAAGATGGACGGATAAATTCCGATAGCGCTAAGGCATTGTAAACTCAAAAAATGTGAAAAGAAAACTTTTTTTAAAAAGTTTTTTTAATTAAAATTAAAATTTATTTTCACTCTGTTTTTTTTTCAACTCTAGAAAATTAAAAAAAATTAATAATAATTAAAAAGATTAGAAACATGTATTATATTTTCAGCTCACATGACGCCCCTGTTTCCTCCTTACATTTTGATGGAAAAATTGTCGTTTACTGTACGTGGTATTGAATCCCTTATTTCGAGATTTTTCTACAAAAATAAACTGAGTAACTTTTTGTGCAGCTCACACGACGCTCCTGTTTCCTCCTTAGATTTTGGAAAAAAAAATGTCGTTTACTGTACGTGGTATCGAGTCCCTTTTTTTTAATCTCCATAACCCAACAGTGTTATTACCAGTTTTAGGATGCGGACGAAAAAGGTACTTCGGGCCGTATTTTAATTATATGCCTTGGCATATAGAACCAAACTGCATACTATAATCTATAATCTAAGCTGCAAAGATATGTTAACATTTAAGGCTCACATTAAATGCATGCCCACCGACAGGCACATGTAGGTTCACGCCTACACATTCTGCATGAGTGCATACAAATAAACAAAACCTCACATGAACATAAACCTTGCAACTCCTGCCGCTATTCCCTGAAACCGGGGTGGCATTGGCAAAAGTGAACCGATTTTTACAGTACGGGGGGGTCAGCCTCATACCAACCTATCAGTCAAGGATACTTTGTTTAGAATTGGATATTTTGGTACTGAATCATATTTTGCTTAATATTTATTTATCAGCTGCAAGATTCCTTACATTCCGGCGCATTCCAAAGTCAACTCCATACCTTCAGTACATTTAAACCAAGTGAATCAAAATTCAATTTACGAGCTATGACGTAGGTTCGCCGTGGATTTTCATGATACAATGTCAAGATTCTGAAAACACGTGAAGGTCTATAGGTATTTTTATACACAATTAATTTTTTAATTTATAATTTTTTGAATGAATTCAAACAAAACACTGTTTTAAAGATTTTAATCTTTTTAAATAAATTTTATTGTGAAAATAAACAGTGTTTTGTTTGAATTCATTCAAAAAAATATAAATTAAACAATATGAATTTTCACAGTGTTAATACACAAACAATACAAAATACAATTAATTTTCTTTGCGTATAGCTTTGTGTGAGGCTTACCCCCCATACTGTAAAAAATTGGTTCAGTTTGCCTAAGTTACCCCTGTTTAAGGACAGGTCGATAAGATTTTCAGGGCTTCTGTTCATTTGAGATATGGATTGATATATGGGGAAACGCTAATATTTTGTTATTGGTTTCTAAGGACCCTAGTCAAATCGATCTGAGACGTCACCCCGTCTGAAAAGAATCCTACCTGAAGAGAAAATATATCTTTAAAATATAATCTATTATCTAAGTTGCAAGGATATATTCATTTAAACTCTCAAATGTATGCCCACAAACAAACACGTGTAGTTCGCGCTTACAAATGCTGAACGTGCAGCATCATTTTTTATTGAGAATCATCCACATGTTCTTTATTTTTCAACTTCAACTTGCAACTTCAAGATTTCTGTCTCACTATGGAATAAAAATATTTTTTTTGGTTTCAGACCAGTTCCGGTCGAAAACTATCAATCAAACATATTTTCAATAAACCTACTGAGGTTGGCCTCAAAAGAATTTTTTTACTACGAAGTTGCGGTCTTTCATCTGTCAATGGGGCCTTCAAAATAATTTACGTTTTATTGTTTCCTTATAATTACTTTGTTCAACTTTGAAGAGCTCACAGCTGTATCCTGATTAGTGAAGTGAACGCCATCTTTCCATCTCATCTCAAGTTCTTGCTGCTTCAGTTTTCATGCATTTTTTGGTGAACGCTATATTTCAACGTAAAGTTGTACACCTGTACTAGTACGAGTTGCAAAACTTGAGTAATGTAAAGTTTACGGCAATTATTAAAGAGTGATTTCCCCCAAAATCTGCCGTTTTTGTTTGTTTGAACTTGATTTTCTTTCTTCATCACTGTAACTCTTTTGCTAAGACCACAAAGTGTAAGA
Organism: Agapetus fuscipes; assembly: GCA_951799405.1. Lineage (NCBI taxonomy): Eukaryota > Metazoa > Arthropoda > Insecta > Trichoptera > Glossosomatidae > Agapetus > Agapetus fuscipes. Next base: position 16,322,335 of record OX637338.1, read on the forward strand.
AACAAAAACGGCAGATTTTGGGAGAAATCACTCTCTAATATTTTCCGTAAACTTTACTTTTCTCAAGTTTTGTAACTCGTACTAAGGGTACTGAGGCCAGGTAATTTGTTTTTCTATTCATTAGTAGTATTTCATAACCGTATTTATTAATTTATTGCATTTCTCATTGAAATCACTTACATTTGTAATCACAAAAAATCCTACGAGTCAATTCTTAGCATCTAACGCAACGCAACTGAGCTACACATGTGTGTAACTCCTTGCCGCGTTCTCCCCGAAAGGGATCGCGTATGGTGAGTGTACAGGGTCAGCCTAGCGCCAACCACCTCAGTTGAAGTGGGGGTTTCCCAGCTTCCGAGGGGGCTGGTACTCATTTCTTGTGAAGGCTGAGTAAAACTTGCCGTTATTTTATTTTGCGTTTGAAATAAACACCGCAACGGGAAATCATTTCTGATACCATCGGTGGGATTCGAACCCGAGCTCACGGCATGGAATGCAAGCACTCTACCAACTGAGCTATCGACCGGACCGGATCCAATTGGTCAATTTACTAAAAACAACCACTGATCATCTTGACTGGCACGGCATTAGTCCTCCAGCCATCTTGATTTGGGTCTTCAACAGCCATCACTACAACAGCTATCTTCTGCATGATTGATGTTCCATTCGCTGAATACGACCCAGCAAAAGCAGTCTGCTGACTTTAACTGACTGAACCGCATCCAACTTCTTAGTACATCTGCGTATAGTTAAGAATTGTATCTTTTTCGTCAAGTTCCCGTCTTTTATTGGGTATTAAATACGTCTGAAAAAAACATTTCAAAGGTGTTCAGAGAGCACACGCATAGCACGTGTTATCCCTTAGCGTCGTTTGTGAATAACGCCAAGTTTTCAGTGTTTTTGCAGGTGTAGCTATTCAGTGTGACCTCAAGTTGATTGACACAATATTCTCGCTTTATGTGAATTGTTTCAGTAATCAACACACGTCTTGTCGTTATTTAGACAATTGTACAGCGGGCACTACATTTAATGGACGGCTAACGTAAAGTCTGTAGCCTCGTCTGCAACGCAATACCTAACCAAAGTACACAATAACATACTGAAAAACACATTCGGCTAGGCTCAAGAGAATCCGTACTAAAACGCGTCCAAATACTCCGAGTAAGCACTTTTGTGACGCAAGAAAGTCATCGTACATCACAAATTTTGATCGAAAAGTTTCCATCTCCTGAATTGTTACTGAAGAGCTCCACATTATCCGCATCGAAGTTTTTTTTTTAGAAATCCAGTGCTGAAGACTATATTGCAGAGACTCTAGGGGTATATGACTAATCTAATCTAAGTTGCAAAGGTATGTAACCATAGGGATTCACATTATATAAATTCTCACAAGCAGACACGTACGAATTCGCGCTTGCACATGTCGCATGCGAATCTACAATATAAACACCAAACCTCAAATGGACATACACCCTGCTACTCTTGCCGACCTTTCCTGAAACAGGGGTGACACTGGCAATGTGAACCATTTTCTACAGCATGGGTGGTCAGCCGCATACTAACCTATAAGTTAAGGAACATAATTCACAAATAATAATTAATATAAATATCAAAACAATTACAAATCACAAATTTCTAATTTAAAAATTAATCAAAACCCCTAGCCCTAGCCGCCAAAATCACAGATCAACCGCCATTTCTTTCTGTCCCTACACACTTCTTTCATTTCCTCCAGAGTTCATAACCTTCTTCATACAAGCTCTCCTTTTATTATGACTCTGCATATTCCATTCATTTGCTATTTCAGAAATTTGATCCATCCATTCCTTTCTCGGTCTTCCTCTACCACGACATCCATATATTCTTGCAACATAATATACATTCTAATCTTCGTCCGTCTTTCATCATAATTCTATTCTCTCCGTATGTCCAAACCATCTTAGCAAACTTCTTTTAATCTTCATTTTCACACTTTCTCTTGCACCACATTCTTCTCTTACAAGATCATTCCTCACCCTATCACTTCGTTTTTCCCAATCATACTTCTTAGATATACTGACTTTATTTTAATTAGTAGATGTTATCTCGCTCCAAGACGAATACATCTTGTTCAACATCAAAACGTATAATATACGTAACGTGAACTAGTATGACACTGACCGCTTAAACTAAACCATATCCTCACACCAAAAATGTATACAAATTTAAAACGCTCACTAAAAGCGCTGCTTTCATTCCCATATTTTTTTGGTATAGTCGTAAAGTTTTTTACTCGTGGCACAGTTCACACATCCGCAATACTATTGGCATTTGCATCACAACAACGCGTCATATCTTCTAGCATACTCTAGGTACAGCTAAAATACTAATTGAGCTGGCCTCGCAAAAATATCTATAATAATATCATCGAAAAACGAAGACAGCTTTAGCTAATGTAACTTCAAACTGAAGAAAAATCAACCTGCACGATTTTCAAAGTTTTTTTTTTCATTCCGTACAAGCTAAAAAAACTTTGATATTTTTGTTTCTAAGGGCCTGTTGCACCAAACTCCAATCAGACAAAAATCAAAATTAAGTGTGATTTCTCCCATTAAATAAAAAATTTGGTTGCATATACGTAAACCAACTGATGTACATCATCTTCCCTGTTTAAATTCCATCATGTTATTAACCACTTTTGAGAAATATTTAACCGAGGTCCTCACCAGAATTAAGCTATCAAATTTGATGTGTTAATCATAACACGGCAAGAAGTTACAGTATATTTGTAGCTTAGTTGCGTTATCGATCATCATAAAATATGTTGATCTATTATTGTGTGTTCATGGCACGTTTGTTACTATGGTAAGAAATTGACGTACGCCATTTCTATGTCCTTTATATTGAGCGAGGGTGTCGGTGTTACAAATATTTTCCTTCTTGTGGTCTATTCGTGTGAAATATACGTATTATCCCATATAAAGGCTGACAACCATGCAGGTCCTTTGTGCACAAAAAATTAAATGGCATGTAGCCTTAATTAAGCGCTAACAAGAGCACTTAATTGAATTTTCGGTGTCAAAATAGACCGATGGAGAATATGAGTCCTACAGAATCAAAGTCGACAATCTAGATTTTTTTTTTCAAAAATCAGATAAACGTATGAAAGTAATTTAATTCATTTCTCATTTATTCATTGAATTTTCGAAAAAAATCTAGATTTACATCTATCATTCTATTATTAATTATTCCTTGGCGTACCTATAAGTTGGTATGAGACTGACCACCCATACCGTAAAAAAAATGTTTCACTTTGTCAACGTCATCCCTGTTTCAGGGAAGGTCGGCAAGAGTAATGTTCATTTGATATTGGGTATTTACATTGTAAGTCCACATGCGGCGCAAACTCATACGTGGCTGCTTGTGCGAATGCATTTCATATGAATCTCAAATGTAATATATCTTTGCAACTTAGATTATATATTAAATATTCTACATGACTTATGTATCACAGAACGTTTATGTGGTGCAAGGCCATAAGATGAAAATACAGTCGGTGAATATGGGGAGACCTTTAAGATCAAGGAGATGAATCCATCTTATATCTACAGCTACAGTAGACCTGGCAAAACGCAACACATCTAAGCTGCATACATAATACAACTTTTTACCGTGTTGTCCCTTAAGGAGTCGAATGTGGCGTGTGGAACCCAATCATTTTGGGTTCGAGGGGGCTGAGAAGGCTGAGTAAATCTTGCCGGTATTTTTATTTTGGATTTAAAATAAACATCGAAATGGGTAAATTTTAAAGACACGGTGGGATAGGATTCAAGAGTTCTATTAACTGAGCTATCGACCAGAGTAATCCAAAGTTTTGAAACTCTTTCGGTGTTATTCACACAGCAAATCCATGGCTCAACGCCACCTACCGTGATTTTTCAGCATAAAAAATGATGAACCATAGATCGGCCATGTATCAAATGCGTTGTAAATAACCCTGTTTATACTAAAATTGTTCAACACGTTAATAAATTTTAATCTAAGTTGCAAAGATATATTGACATTTCAAATTCATATTAAATGCATGCCCACAAACAGACACGTGTAAGTTCGCTCTTACAAATGCTGCATGTGTAGTTATAAATTAAAATCCATACCTCAAACGAACATAAACCCTGCAACTTTTGCTGACCTTCCCTGAAACCGTATTGAAAATATTCAAAAGATTTTTGTTAAATATTTAGAGAAACGACAATACATTGAACACACCGACTACAAATCTGCCATAGAATTTTTCAATATTAACACACTACAAAATAGAAGGACTTACTTTGATCAATTACTTTTGTACAAAATATGCAATAATACAATTGACTCCCCTGATTTATTATGTTACATATCATTTCTTATACCAAACAGACATACCCGCTCGCAAAATTGATTTCACCTACCCATTTGTCATACCAATTACCGATACCACTCAACTTTATTCAGAATACAGCGTGACTATAACCAAAATTTAGATATTTTCCATGACTCATGACAAAGGTAAAGGTGACAAAAAAGACTGCCGTAACTTCAGACCGATTAGCCTTCTTAGTGTGCCAGGTAAAGTGCTATGCAAGATTCTTATCCATAGGGTAAGATTATCCACACAGGAGAAGGTCTCAGATATACAATCTGGCTTTATGCCGGAAAGAGGTTGCGTAGACCAGATATTCGCGCTTCGACAGATCGTCGAAAAACAGCTAGCCGTAAATAAAAAGGTCTACGCGGCTTTCGTAGATCTTGAGAAAGCCTTCGACTCGGTGGATAGAAGTATGATGTGGTGTGTGCTTGAGAGGTATGGTGTGAATAAAGCACTTCTGAACGCGATACGCGCCATCTATCTAAATAGCAGGGCGTGTGTCAGGGTGGATGGAGAATACAGCGAGTATTTTAATGTGTACAAGGGTGTGAGACAGGGTTGCATAATGAGCCCGTGGTTATTCAATATAATTATGGATCATTGTGTTAAACAAGCGAATCTGGAAGGGCATGGCATACAGATTGGAGAGAGAAAAGTCGGAGTTCTGCTTTATGCTGATGATGCAGTACTAATTGCTGATTCAGCAGCAGAGCTTCAGGCAATGCTCTCTAGTCTGAACCATGCTCTGTGTGTGAACAAGTTGAAAATTAATGCAAGTAAGACGAAAGTACTGATTTTTGACAGAACGGATGAAAATGAAGAATGCACGTTTTTGTTGAATGGTACGAAAGTTGAAATTGTGGATGAATTTAGATACTTGGGAAGTATGTTTGAGAAGAATGGAAAGATGACAAGAGAACTTGAGAATAGGGTGTGCAAGGGAAAACAAGTGGTCGGTGCAATAGGAAGAATAGCAAAGAACAAGCGATTGACGATGGATCTGAGAATGGCGGTACACAATGGCATATTGTTACCGACTTTGATGTATGGAAGTGAAGCATGGACAGTGAACGATAGCGAAATGAGTAAAGTATGTACGGTGGAAATGAAGCATTTGAGAAGCATGACAGGAAAAACTCTGAGGGATAGAGTTAGGAATGAATGGGTAAAAAAAGAATGTAATTTGAAAGAGGATGTGAAAGTTAAGGTACAAAAGAATGTGATGAGATGGTTTGGACATGTGGAAAGAATGAATGATGATAGACTGACAAAGTATGTATACAAAGAAAGTGTGAAAGGAAAAAGAGGGAAGGGACGACCGAGAAAAGTATGGAGTGATCAGATTGAGGAGATTGTGAAAGAATGGGATATACAAAGTGAGCGTAAAAGAAGAAAATGCATGAAAAAGGTGATGGATATGAATGAATTGAAGGAGGTATGTAAGGATAGGAAAAAATGGAGGCAACTCTGCAGAGGCTCTGGCCACCCCTAGCGGAATGGCGACAGAGTTACAGTTACAGTTACTCATTAACAACATTTCGCAATAAATTGAGATATTTTTCAACTCTGTCCCTTAACTCCCTCAATCAAGCTCCTTCACTTACGTAATAATCCTTCCTTTTCCTCATTCCTTTCCACTTTACTTTTACTTTAATTTATTTTCTTACACCTTGTTTCTTTTTCTTTCTTTTTTGTTGCTTGACAACTTGTGTCTTTTTGTTTTTTGTTTTGCTCTCTTTTTCTTTTTATTTTCTTGTCTTCTCAATTTTCTATTATATATCAATACTAGCTCAGCATACTGATCAAATTATTATTCTATCTCTATAATTTTAAATAGAAGAAACAATTTTGGCTTATATTAATTTTAAGAACACCATTGTAATCATTTTTATAAAGCTGTAGTTTTCTCAAATAAATAAATAAAAAAATTAAAAAAACAGGGTGAGCATCGGCAAAGTGAACCATTTTTTACAGTATGGGTGGTCAGCTTTATCCCAAACTATAAATCAAGGAAACAAAATATTATTATTTTATTTTTTTTCTAATAAAAAAAAATGATTTGTGAAGAGGAGTGCACTTCGCCAACCTATTCTGCCTGGCCAGAAACAGGTATTAATATCATCAATTAATAATTCATTATTGTTTATTTTAATGAATGAATAATTACCTAATAACATATTATGTTGAACAAGGGTCCAAGTTTTGGTCAAATGACCCAGGCGGGGATCGAACTAACGTTGTTCTATTCACGCTAGAAAGATCAGCCCACTTGGCCCCCTCGGTCACAACACCGACAATAATAAAAATTATAAAAAAAATATGTAGGTAGGTATGTTTGTGAAACGCAAAGTCGGAAAACTCAACCACACGTCTATTACACAGTATACCTGTACGTTATCTTTTCAAACAAATCCATCATAATATAAAGCAAATTTTCTTAGCGAAAACAATCATAGTAATGACAACGTATAAGCAAGAACATATAGCATGAACATTTACATAGGTGGGCTTACAAAGGAAAACACAAATATAACCTACCTTACTAACATGCCGTGCAATACCTACTTATTATCGGCACTACACGCTGCCTTTACGGTGTCATTGGGGTACTCAATAGAGATGCCGCGAATAGTTGTCGTGGCGAATAGTCCAATACCAATTAATCGCCATTCGCTGTAACGAATAATCGAATAACTCGACATTCTTATTCTATGTACAAAAAAAAAAGAAGATAAGAAAATAAATTATTTGATATTGATTGATAATTGCACGCTTAGTAGTTGTCTTGATTTACAAAATCATTATTTTTTATAAGGATAATTTATTTGCCCTCTGAGAGCTTGGTCGTCTATAGAAAGCGTCAATTCTCAAGCCAGACCCAGTTGCTATAAGGCTGGATGTTTGGTGACGGGTCTTTCGTAAAGGTATATGAATTGTACAACCCAGCGAAGCGCATATTTGAATTATAAATGTTATATATTTTGCGCACGGACCGGTCAACTGTAATGCAAAAAAACTAAGATTATGATAAAATTTAACCATTTTCTGAGGTAGATTTTATTTTTTTTAAGAAATCCTGTGCGGGAGACTCCCTAGATTCTAGAGACTCTAGGAGTCTATGACACTTGTTGTAGTGCCGCAGATGTGTACGAGCTTGGTCGTCGCTACAAAGCGCCAATACTCAAGCAAGACCCAGTTGCTGTAAGGCTGGATGGACCTTTGGTGACCGGTCATTGATAAAGGTTTATGAATTTTTTAACCCAGCGAAGAGCAAATTTTAAAATATAAATGGTATATTTTTTGTGCTACGCTGGGACTCGAACCCACAACTTTCCCATTCAGAGTCCGCAGTGTTACCACTGAGCTACGGACCGGTCAGATTTGATATTGATCTATCAAGAAAAGCGCGACCGACTTTGTTCAGAAAAAAAATAAAAAATTTCACCACAATCTACCCTTTGGACTTATCATAGAAAAAGCCTAAATAATAAATTTCATTATGATATTCTGAATTTTAACTAAAAAAGATATTATGTTTATGATCAAAAGTACTTTATAGTTTTTTTTGTTAGATATATTGAGTTAGATATACTAGTTATTATTCGGTATTTGACGAATATAAAAAAAATGAAGAGTAATGTCGAATACCGAATAACAGCGAGTATTCGCGGCATCTCTAGTATTTTTAATGTTAAATAAGACCGCGTTACTGTAAAACACACTCCCATTGTGGGCAACAGCTGTTCAAGCAAATTCAAACTTAATAATTAATGTTGAGAATTTACCTACTTACCTGGCTGTAGTAATTATTTTTATGAAAATGCTTGTTTTGTTGTTGGACGATTAATCAGGCGAGAGACCGTATTTGCATTTCAATGTTTGACGTTTTTATTCGCTTACAATAAAGAATAACTTGTGAATTGAAAGCAAACCTGTGTAATTTAAAATAACGGTATATTTATAATAATCGTATTGATTGGTACTAAAAATGTCTCGGCAACTTTATAACAAGGAATAAAGTCACTTAAGGGGGTGCTTTTATTTTATTTTCTTTTAAGGTAAAAAATAAATAAAATATTTGCTTATTAAAAAACGCTATTATGCTAAACATATTGTGTAATAAAAACTTTATGGCGCGGTTCCCGCGAAGGGGTTGCATGTGGCGAGTGGAACCTATTTATTTTTACAGGTAAGGGGACCGGCCTTACGCCAGCCACTTTAGTTGAAGTGGGGGTTTTCCAGCTCGCGAGGGGACTGGTGCTCATTTTTTGTGAAGGCTTAATGAACCTTTCCGGTATTTTATTTTGGGTTTGAAATGAACAACGAAACGGGATAATAATTTCTGACACCCTCGCCTCGTTGGGATTCGAACCCGATTTCTTTGCATGGAATACGAGCACTCTACCAACTGAGCTATCGACCGGACAATATTCATTGGTTCATTTTATTTTAGGTTCATTATTCAAGTTGAAAAAGAATGTGAAAGTAAGGATGCAAAATAATGTGATGAGATGGTTTGGACACGTAAAAAGAGTGGATGATGAAAGACTTATAAAGTGTGTATACAGAGAAAATGTGAAAGGGAAGGTAGGATCGAGAAAAGTATGGCTGGATCAAATTGGTGAAGTTTTGAAAGAATAAGATATACAAAGCGAATGTAAAAGAAGACAATGTAGGTATATAATTGAATTGAAAAAGGTATGCAAGGATAAGGAAAAATGGAAGCAAATCTGCAGGGGCTCTGACCACCCCTAGCAGAATGAAGACAGAGTTACAGAATCATGATTTTGGTTCTTATTTATACTCATAAAAAATATCCACCTTACGAAAGTATAGCGCCCCCTTAAAGGTAAAACTGATTAAATTCTAATTCACCGAGTTGAGAAATCGTGGATGAATTATTTTATTGTGGGTGAATCACAATAAATGAACTAATTACGAGGAAGTGCCCTTTGACAAACTTATGAACTAAGAGATTTTCAAACTTTGTTAGTGTTTTCTCTCGTAGAAAATAGGGGAAATGTGCATTTATCTGAGAACCCCATGTCAGCTTAGTATGTAACTTATTCAGTTTTACCTTTAAGGTATCGATATATGTGTTGCTTGTCTACACATTCGCCACGGTCATGGCGTCGGGCAATGCCACAGACAACATGATCAGCGAATTTAAGAAGCACACAACGCCTTTACTGTGTATTCACACTACCACCGATGATGGTCACACTTGCCCACGAATATGCAATCGTGGGCATCCCACGGTTCCACGACAAGATGCCCAACGACAAAATGTCCAACGACAAAATGTCGAACGACAAAATGTCCCCGCGACATGATGTTCACGCGACATAATGTTCACCGACGAGATGTGCAACAATGTAATGTTCACATATGAAAACTACAGGGTAAAAACAAGGAATGTCAATAAAATTAAGAAAACAATCTACTAATGCCACTTAGTGGTATCTGTGTGTATCTAAAGCTCTGCAAAAATTGTGATGCAACAACAGTCGCTATCACAGTTTATGGTATTTCCGGTTCTTTGTGACAGGCAATAACCATGAGATATACAGACTTTCAAATTTATAATTTTGATTTACTCAAAATTTTCTTCAACTGACATTCCTTGTTCCTCCCCTGTAGTCTTCATATACGATGGACATTTAGTCGGTGGACATTCTGTCGATGCACATTTTGCCGTGGACATTTTTATCAAGATTTACTCAAAATTTTCTTCAACTGACATTCCTTGTTCTTTCCCTGTAGTCTTCATGAACGATTTTTTTTTTTTTAAATAGATTTGTGGAAAGGAATGCAATCCACCAACCTATTTTACCTGGCCAGTTGTCTTCATGCGAAAGCAGAAGCTTGTGTGCATGCAACGGCATCTGTTGAACCAGGGTCGAAGTTATCGTCGCGGGATTCGAACCAGCGTTATCCGGTTCCAAATAACCTGTCTTGATCCCCGCGGCTATAACACCGATTATGTATTATGATTTTGAATACATTTTTTCGGTGGACATTATATCGCTGGACATTTTGTCAATGGGCATTGTTTCGGTGCACATTCTGTCGATGCACATTTTGTCGTGGATATTATGTCGCGTGGACATTTTGTCAATGGGCATTGTTTCGGTGCACATTCTGTCGATGCACATTTTGTCGTGGATATTATGTCGCGTGGACATTTTGTCAATGGACATTGTTTCGGTGCACATTCTGTCGATGCACATTATATTATGATTTTGAATACATTTTTTCGGTGGACATTATATCGCTGGACATTTTGTCAATGGACATTGTTTCGGTGCACATTCTGTCGATGCACATTTTTTTTTTTTTTTTTTTTTAAGGAATCCTGTGCGGGAGGCTCCCCAATTCTTGAGAGTCTTGGGGGTCTATGTCACCCTGGAAGGGTGCCGCAGAGGTGTTGCTTGAGTTCTTGGTTCTGTCATGAGGCGCTGCAAGGAAGTGGTGATTGATGTTGGTTTTGAATAAAACCGGATTAAATTGGGAAGGGAACACAGATACTGGTAGACCATTCCATAAGCGGGCAGTTTGGCAAAGGAATGAGTCATGAAAACGCCAAGTTCTCATAGTTTTGAGATCGACTGCAAAGGGATGAATGAGAGTCGTACTACGAGTTTCCCTTTCTGAAATGAGAGGGGGAGGGATTAATGAATGGAGCTCATTAGAACAAGCTCCGTGGTAATATCGATAAAAAAGACTGAGCATTCCAACCTTTCTTCTGTGCTGGAGCGGCTGCAGATCGGATGTCAGAGAAGGATCATTGATCAACCTCACTGCCCTCCTTTGCACAGAATCAAGTTGGTCACTCAACTTCTTGGACATACCACACCAGAGATGGCTGCCATATTCGATAATGGGGCGGATTTGGGATTTATACAGAGTCAATAATTGGGCTGAAGTAAAAAACCTACGAGCTCTGTATAATATGCCGAGTCGCCGGAAAGCGGAAGTTGTGCGACATTATGTCGCGTGGAAATTTTGTGCATCCCACGTCCTCTCAACACGCTGAAATCTCCCGAGCACGCACGGTCCGCTTACGTTGAAACAAATAATTAACGTGCTATCAATCGTTTCATCGACCTTTAATGTCTATTTAATATTAAACTTATGTTTCATAAAACAAATAAACATCATTTATCTGAGAGGATAGACAATATTGTGGAATCTAGTTATCGAACTGAAACCAGATAAATGCTTGTTTTCCACAAGCAGCTTGTTAGTATTATAATAAAAGATTTTATCGTTTGCCCTCATGATCCTCGCCATTTGATTCAACAATGCGCCATTTCGATATTCTAATTAATGTATGCATTCCCGCTTCGACATCTTACTGCATGTAAATAATCAATTTATATTTTTTCTTGAAAATAGAATAAAGTTCTTGACACACTTACAGAACTGGAAAACAGTGCTTATCTTCTAAAGCCATTTATTACTAAGTTTTCGTCTTCTTGATTCCTTGACTTATTATAGGTTGGTATGAGGATGACCACCCAAAGGTAAAAAAAAAAAATGGTCACTATGCCAATGTCACCCCAGTCTCAGGGAAGGACGGCAAGAGTTGCAGGGCTTATGTTCATTTAAGATTGGATTTTTATGTTTTAAGGGGCATGTGCAAGCGCGAACTTATACGTGTCTGCTAATGGGAATGCATTTAATCTTTTTTATTTTTTTACTTTATTATGAATTTTACATTTAATATGAATCTTAAATGTAATATTTATTTGCAACTTAGATTATAGACTTGTAAGGCATGTAATATGCGTTCATCTTCTAGTTGTAACAACTTCACAGTTTTGTAAAAGAATCTAACCACAGACACTTTTAGAAGTAGGTAAGGAATGAAGTCGTAACATTTTTGAATTTGGAACATTTTTTCTGGCAAGCAAACTCAGGTCTTTTATGGGACTACAGTTCTTACTTCTTAGCAACCAATAAAAAAAATTATATGTTTTTTACTAGCAACCCAGCAGAATGACGACACGATATTTTCTATGCCAATTTACGTGCGGACAAAAAAATTAAATCTGTTAAATTAGCAGCTATCTCTGATGCCAAAATAAACCAAAATATAAAAATATTGCTTCCCCTGAAATTTGAAAAAAAAAGTATTTAGCATCTTCCTTGCAGGATCAAGGATACGTGTCAGTTAAATATATGTACCTAAAACTGTTATAAAAATAAATATTTAAATAAAGGGCTGTTGCATATTTGCTTAAAGTATTTAGTTTTTCAAAAACAATAATGTTCTTAAATAACTGTAGAACAATTTATGAATGTCCTCTTTGTGTAGTTTCATACTTATTTATTTTTAACTGTAGAACAACCCAAAATATCTCATTCATGATTTGGAGGGCCCTTGAGGTGTGACACACACAAAAACTGCGCTCTTTTATCATGTACTAGAAAATAAAATAAATCATCCTCATACATACATATTGCATTTTTTATTATCGCCCTTTGTTCCTTGACTTATAGGTCGGTATGCGGCTGACCACCCATACTGTAAAAAATGGTTCACTTTGCCAATGTCACCCCTGTTACAGGGAAGGACGGCAAGAGTTGCAGGGCTTATGTTTATTTGAGATTGGGTTTTTATATTGTAGGTCCACATGCGGCATGTGTTAGCGCGAAATTATACATGTCTGCTTGTGGGAATGCATTTAATATAAATCTTAAATGATAGATATCTTTGCAGCTTAGATTAGATTATTAGATTATCGCACATAATGTGCTGCATTGATGCATCACTGTTAAACCAAATCTATTGTCATTTTTGATGCTACAGTTTGGTGTTTTTTCTTCTTCAGGAAATGATTGTCGGTGACACAGCGCATCTGCAATGGCTGCGCGCTCTGCATCATCGACTCCTGCAGTTGTTCTGTTGTCATTGTTCTTGATGATTGATCTGCTGATGGCATCCGATGGAAGCAAATGCTTGTATGAATCACGGGGTAAGTTGCTGATGCTGTGCACCAACTGATGAAATGAAAATGCAGCCTTTCTTATTTAAATGTCTCAGTTCTTTAAATAGTTAATACAACTCCACAGGCAGTACGTTCCAGGATGTTAAAAATGTCATCCCAAGGCCTGGATCACCAAAAAGACTTGAAGCGTACTATGATCTTAGGGTCAATTCTATCAAATAGTAAAACTGAACCCCCATTGAAGAAAAGAGGTGCCATACACCAATACACTTTCAAGAAAAACGTGAGGCGAAAAGTAAAAAAAGTTCCATCATTGTTTCTTTGTAGCTAAGCCTTATTTCCTCTGCTGTTGGTCTGCTATTTCAAGTAATTTTCAATCATAGTCTTGAACAACACATATCCACTCCTTACTTATATCTCTTTTATAATGAACCAGAGAGGTATTTCTCGCATTTACTAGATCATTCCACCACCAGAACATTATGTACACACACAATCATCATTCCAAGGCACAAATACAATCATGGACTACTCCTAGATGGTTCTTTATTACGTGCATCACTTTGGTTTCATAGTCCGTCATATGATGTATGCATGTATAAGCGCACATATTTCAAGATGGACCGATCAAGTGAAGACAGCAGCGTTCGCTACAGTATCAATATAAGATCATATTATATGCTGGAGAAAGTGATAACAGACTGTCTTGTGTTAGAAGGATGGAACTAGAGAAGGACAGGCAGCGGCGGCTACAGTTAATCATAGTGACCAAGAACCAGTCCAGGTGGTTGCACCAGTGATGATTATTTGACTGCTATTTTCTTCATTTCAGATGTTGAATCCCGCATCGTTCACATTCAAGATTATCCTGTTGATTTGACCATACAGACATCCAACGTCATAAGTCACCAGCTGACGTCAGAGGTGCTGAGAATATTATTGCATGAGAAGTTGGGATATGAAAGGATTAAAATTATACATAACGACACGCCGGCCAATTTTGATGAGATCCTAGAGCATTTCTTTCAAAACAACTCAAGGTTAGGAAGCACTTATACCACTTTCTATAAATCCTTACGGTGTTGAAATTAAGACTTTTTTAATAACTGGAGGTTTATTTAAGGATGTGCGCTCACCCTTGACTCAATCAGCACCTCCTCTTTCAAAAACACTTCAGAAACTGGAATTGAAATAAAATTGCTTGTTAATTTTTAACTTTACGTGCATAATAAAGATGTTGCATGTTCTGCCCCTTCTAGCCTTAGCGATAAGGAATAAACCAAGTAAAACATTGAATTATTTCAAGAAAAAAAATCCTGAGAGAATACTCTTAAAAATAAATCTTGTATTTTGTCTACTGCTTTTTTCCAATTATTTCTGCCCAAAAATAGTAAACAAAATTTACATGTGCAAATTTTTGCAAACAAAAACTACCTACTATCGGAAAAAAAGATGGTAGACTAAGAGCACTTACAGTGTCTTGTAATACTTACTAAAAGTTAAAATATTAAATACATATTATGTCAAGAAGGCAATATCATTCCACTAACTTTGTTTGCTACAATCAGATTTAAAAATCAGTAGATTTCGACTTTGTTCGGCATTTTTTCTTTCCATTAGAAAATTTCAGTGAATCTGAAATTATTAACGATTCTTGCACAATTTCCAGAGTTCCTAATTGGATTATCAATCTAGAAGTGCCTATACCACCAAGGTACGATCTGGCACATGAACACCAGCTGCATATTTCTGAAGAAGACTTGGAAAACTGTGGAGAGATATCCCCTCCGGGCCGCTTTGGTTGGTTCATTCCCAAGAAACTGGCCTCCTACGAACCTAAAGCAGAGTATTGGAAATTCTTCAAGGTCCCAGGCAGCCAACTATTTGATATCCAAGATGAAACTGACTTGGCATATTTACAGAAAAATGCACGGATAAATACAACAGAAGGGTGAGTCCAAGAAATTCAATAATTTTAAAATCAATTTACTTATTTAAAAATTCAAATGGGTAAAACACAGTTTTAATTCACTTATTTAATATTAAAAAGATGGACTTTCACTGTGTTAACAGATTAACACTAAAAAATATAATCAAATCAATTTTATTGAATTGATTTTAATATTATTCTAATTTAGGCAAAATGTAATTCATGTCACATAACCTGCCCCATTTATTATCACATTTTAATAATACTTCCTCACAATGTTTTTTTAATGAAAAATTTAATGTGCTGTCTATTTTATGAAGTATGTTTTTTTTACAGATATTTCTGCGATTCGAAGTATTGTCAAAATGGTACATTTACTCCGGAGCAATGTATGGGATTGAGAAGCAATCAGTCATGTGCTCTGATGCTCACTTCCTTTCCTGAAAGAACCGCATTCATAATGGATCATATAAAGGAACTGAAGCTCTACATGAAGGTCATCTGGCTGGGAGACAACCTGAAAGATGTGGTGGATTACTTCACCTACAAGTATATTCTCCATAACACAAGAAAAGCTGTTGTCTTCTTGGAATGGAGTCCAGGTTACTTCACAGTGCCCAAGGAAAAGTTAGCTACTGTTGCCCTCCCGAGCTGTGATTTTTTCAAGTCTTCGGTCGCAGGTGGTTGCAAATATGAAATGACATCAAATCGCAAGTTAGCTTGGAAGGCTTTACCAAATAATGCAAACCCAGTGTACCAAGTTGTGAAAGAAATGAAATTCAGGTTGTCAGACTTTGAAAATCTTTTGATTGCATACAGTCCGGAACGTGGATTGTACGAGGCTGCTTGTACATGGCTAAAAAACAATAATGACACTTGGCAACCTTGGATACCTGAAGAAAATTATGTGAATGATATTTACATTGGAGGAATATTCCCTCTGACGGGGGCGTTCTACAATGCACGGGGGATGGTGAGAGCCCTTAACATGGCGCAGACTGCCGTCAACTCCGACACAAGTATACTTGGAAACTTCAACTTGAAAGTTCAGGTGCGTGATGGAGAATGCAATCCAGGAGTGGTGCTGACCACTTTCATTGATTACATCTTCAGCACAGAGCGTTCAAAGTTCATTGGCATCCTTGGTCCGGCTTGCTCGGAGGCCGCTGAGCCAATTGCTGCTATCTCGAAGCACTATTCCACAGTAGTGGTGGCTTACAGCGCTGAGGGCTCCACCTTCTCCGACAGATCTACATATCCCTTTTTTTTTCGTACAATTGGAGAAAACAGGCAATACATTCCGGTATATTTACAGTTGCTCAAAAGTTTTGGCTGGAAAAGAATATCTTCCCTGACGGAAGACGGGCAAAAGTACACAGAATACATATCTAGTCTGGGCAGTGTGCTGCAGACCCACGGCATATCATACATCCTGAACGCCAAGTTCCCCAGAGATAGGCAGAAAGCTTCACTAGCAATGGTAAGCGTGTAAAGATACAAGTCTACAAAATATCAGGAACTTTTAACAACTTCTAACAATCAAATTATTATTTCAGTATCTCCAAAATTTAAAACAAAAGCGTTCTAAAATAATAATAGCAGATATTTATGATGGCGTGGCCAGAGAAGTGATATGTGAAGCATACAAACTAGAAATGACCAATCAGAACGGTTACGTTTGGTTTCTTCCTTCGTGGCTTGCAACAGGATGGTACAACATCACTCACTTCAATAAATACTTCAATGAAAGTGTAACGTGTACTACGGAGGAGATGATATCTGTGAGTATTTGCATAGAATTCAGTCAAGCGATGTAAAAGTCTTAAGTTAGCGGTTTAAAAATATAGCCTATAGGTAAATCTTTATCTTAACCATTTTACTCACATCAATCTTGATGACTCGGCTATACATCTGTATAGCCGAGTTGAAGTGTCCCTGACCTCTTCATTTCTGAAGGGATATTATCATAGAAGCTGACACATCGCCCTTGCAAGCCTAACTTGTTTTGAAAGCTGACTCCAGTCATTCTTCCCCTCCCAAGATTAGAAAGTCTGGCTGATATCTGAGTTATAGTCATCTATGAAATGAATTTAAGCTGAATTTAAGTCATCTATGTAATATGGAGACTCACAAACTTTGCTTATGGTGTACGCACATCCAAAATGTACCTCAGATTGGTAATATCACAAGTTGTTTTCCACAGTGAATAAAAAATCTCAGACTTTTTATTTTTCCATTGTGAAATATTCATCACATCTGATGACAGATGTGATAAGCAAGCATCTTTGCAATCTACCTACACAATATTGTATTGACGTAAAGCTGTACGTCCCTAGTCATATTTTATTTTGTATGGAAGACAGTGCCAGGGTGGTTAGTTAGGAATTAAGGTCCTTAGCTCCAGTCGCAAGTGCCTAGCCACCCGTCCAAGTGAAATCCCTCCCATTGAAATGTGCGGACACCATTGCAGCTTCCATTACTTTGTTTTCTTTTCACATTACTTTCCGACCAAACACAACTAAGCTACACATATAGTGTAACTTCTTGCCTGCGTTATCCTTAAAGGGGTCGTATGTGGCGATTTGGGACCTATTTATTTTTACAGGTAAGGGGGCCGGCCTCGCACCAACCACTTTCAGTTGAAGTGGGGGTTTCCCAGCTCCCGGGGGGGCTGGTTCTCATTTCTTGTGAAGGCTGAGTAAACCTTGGGATTGAACCCTTGCTCTCGGCATGGAATGCAAGCATTCTACCAATTGAGCAATCGACCGGACTTTTTATGAGCTTGGTCGTCGCTACAAAGCGCCTATTCTCAAGCAAGACCCAGTTGTTGTAAGGCTGGATGGACCTTTCTTTAGATGACCGGTCTTTGTTAAAGGTTTATGAATTTTTCAACCCAGCGAAGAGCAAATTTCAAAATATAAATGGTATTTTTTTGTGCTCCGTCGGGATTTGAACCCACAACCTTCCATTCACGAGTCCGGAGTGTTACCACTGGACTACAGACCGTTCTTCTATATTTGTTCTGTTTCAGGCATTGAATGGTCACTTCACATTGAGCTATGCTTACTTTGCACCCAACGACACAATAATGCAAGAAAATATAACTGTCAAGCAATGGATTGATAACTATCACGCCATACCATGGACCAATTCCAACGATGGCAGTTTTAATATTTACACGGCATTAGACACAGATGATTACTTTTCAAGATATGCCGGCTACGTTTATGATGCCATCTGGCTGTATGCGTATGCATTTGACAGATTGGTGAAGAAACATCCCGGGGCTTCTTTCAGTATCCACATGGAATACTACGCAAGGTATGCCAGCACTCAGGATTACTGTTAATTAAGATAACAATAACAATAATTAAGTCATTGCAAAACCAACATCTGACCTGCTTCATTTGAGCATGATGTGCAACATTCAAAGCAAAGATCTTCACAAACAAATATGCCATCGCAAACTTAACATAACCACAAAGAAAATCTCAATTGATACCTGTGTTAACTTCAAACTGAATACATATCGAGGGTTAAAGGAAGTAGGGCATAAGCGAAGTTTTGGTCAAAAATGATTTATGAATGCTATCCTACTTAAAAAAAAACACTCTTTCTAATGCGCTAACTCCCAAAGCTCTATGAGATTTTTTGTTGTTGTTTATGTCCAAGCAAACAACTGCGTTTCCAAAATGTGGTTTTAGAGCTGTTTTGATTTTAACGATATGATAACAAATAAACAAGTTATGCCATTTTTCTGCAATCTCAAACTTTAAACTGCTCTCCTGAGTTTGTGAATTCACACACAGTGAAAATCCATTTTCATAAGAAATTATAAAAACTTAAAAAAACACATTTCACAAATTGAGTGTTTATTTCACCTCAAATACAATTCGACTTGTTCACGTCATTATTAAGAGGACACTCCTCTTGATGTTTGAATACAGTCTCACCCTACCGCTAAGGTTTCTCTATAATGAAGTCGGCACATCAATTGACACAGACATTACTGTGTCGTCATCCAGCGGGGTTGCTAGGGAAAAGGAAAACAAGTATTTTTTTTGGAGGTTGCTAAGGACTGCAACCCATTCAAGGCTGACGTTTTCTTGCTGAGAAAAAAGTTCAAAATTCAAAAATGTTTCCAGTCCATATTGGCCCTATATCTAAATTTTTGTTCTTTTTCAGGAAATTTGTGGACATAATTGAAGAGATTGATTTTGTTGGTGTCTCCGGCAGAATAAACTTCCGCGGAGGTCCTTCCAGATTTTCCACGATAAACATCAACCAATGGATGAATGAAAAAGTACACATTGTCGGGGAATTTGTGCCAAATATATTCAAAAACTATTCAGATCATATAGGTGGGCAGTTGCATTTAAATACTTCAAGCATCACATGGTTAACACCCAACGGAGTGCAACCAGATGATGGGCACAGCTCAGAAGATGAATGTGTTTTCCAAAGTCTCTCAGAATTCCTACAAATCACATGCACCAACTCTGTAATCCTGGTTTATGTAGTCAGCTTCATAACCTTAAGCATGTGGCTATTTATCATAGTTATTATAATCAAAAAACGATACGATAAGAAAATGAAACAAACAGAAGATTATATGAGATCTATCGGGTTGGACAAAAATTATGCCATCAAAATGTCAAACCTCGACAAGTGGGAAATGTCACGAGACTGCGTTGTGCTGAACAGAATGCTGGGGATGGGAGCATTTGGCACGGTGTATGGTGGAGAAGTGCTGATGGAAGAAGAGAAGGGCTGGGTTCCTGTAGCTGTGAAGACCCTCAAGGCAGGATCCACAACAGAAGCCAAAGTGGACTTCTTATCAGAAGCAGAATCCATGAAGCGATTTGATCATAAAAATATTGTCAAACTTTTGGGAGTCTGTACCAAGAGTGAGCCCATATACACGATTATGGAGTTCATGTTGTATGGTGATTTAAAAACATATCTTCTTGCTAGAAGACATTTAGTGACCAACAAAATTGCAGACATATCTGATGAAGTATCAAGCAAGAAATTGACAAGTATGGCTCTCGACGTGGCAAGAGCATTGAGTTACTTGGCTGAAATAAAGTTCGTCCACCGGGATGTGGCGTGTCGAAATTGCTTGGTCAACACTCAGAGGGTCGTCAAGTTGGGAGACTTTGGGATGACTCGGCCTGTGACGGATAATGATTTTTATTGCTTGAGAAGGAAGAGCATGCTGCCCGTTAGATGGATGGCTCCAGAAAGCTTAGGATTAGGAATATTCTCACCGGCCTCCGATGTTTGGTCATTTGGAGTATTACTTTATGAAATTATTACGTTTGGAAATTTTCCCTTTCAAGGCTTGAGTAACCGAGAGGTTTTAGAATTTGTCAAAAAGGGTAATACATTGACAATACCTCCAGGAGTTAAACCACAATTGTAAGTTGTTTTGAAAGAATCAGTATTTTTTTATTTAATTTTTACATTTTTATAATACGTTGTTACTGTATTCCAGAAACGGGTTGATGAAGTCATGCTGGAATAGAGATCCCAAAGCCCGCCCCAATGCATCTGAGATAGTCAACTTCCTCGCAAACAATTCCAGGCTTCTCACTCACTGCCTGGACGTTCCCGTGTCATCTGTAGACGTAGAGTTTGATTGCCAGTTTGATGTGTTACCTGAACTGATGGGAAAACGTAACCCCAATACTACTCCTAACCAAAAAACCAGTGACAACATGACAGTGTCTAATGTGACTTTGCTGCAGACTTTACAGATTGATAACAAAGTTTCAAATCACGTAACACCAGACATAAGCTCTCCACCTTACAGCAGAACAAGAAAATATACTGGAAGTGACTTTGTGGAAGAGACAGATGATGAGTCGTTGCCTTTTGTATAGTGATTGTGTTGCCTGAGACAACTATCAGCAGTACTGTGGAAGATATTAACATTAAATTGCATTTATCAAATTAATGGCTCTCAGATCAACTCATGTACTCGTACAGTCTGTGTAAGAAAATCAAGTGCAAATATAAATAGATATAATGAAGAAAAAAGATGTCTGAATAGTTTTGATACTTTTATGTACTTTTTTTAATGGAATTCAATCATGATTTGAATTCATATTTAAGATACTTATTAGTAGTAATATGAGATCCACTATTTGCATTTCAAAATACAACGTTTTTCTCATAAGTTTAAGCATGTGATCTATTGTTCGGCACTAATATGACTTATATATCCAGTCCTATGAAGTTATAATAGAGCATTCAATTTATTTGTTGAATCCTAATAAAAACCAAAAATTGTGATATTGTATTGTTCTAAGATTAACTTTAAATGTAAATAGTATAAATACTAATTATAGTTAATTATGTTTTGTTATTATCATAAGGTGTGATCAACAAATATGTATGTAAACAATTTTCAATTTAGTACTATTATTACTAAGTACTTTTTTCACTTTGAAGGAATTTCAAAAAAGACCCTTGAAATTACTTTTTATTAAAATAAAAATATTCCTCTCTCTGTAAATGGCAAGCATTTTGAGTCCTCTAGCTGATTTTTTTTTGGCATGCTAACATTCTTAGTCAGTACCTATCCACTACAAAAATATTCAAAACCCTTTATTTGCATAAATTCTTAATAAGCTTTAATACTCCTACTTTAAAAAAAATAAAAGACAAAATTACTCAACTTCAGTTTAACTGCCTATTGAATTATGTTACTTGAACCAAGATTTTTTGTTGTGTTTCAACCAAATGCAATTTAGCAATATGAGAAAAGGTTAAAACCAGTGAATCTGACATTCCCTGGAAATAACACTTAGACCCGGTATTTTCAATGTTAGCATAGTGACTTTATACTGTTACATGAGCTAGCGTTGAAAATACCGGGCCTAAACTACTCGCAAGTCTGATATTATGGTAAAGAGAAAATTAGTAAATAACCAGTATTTACCATATTAACCTAAAATTATCTTAAATACATACTAACTATGTAGAATGAAGTGCAAAAATAATTATTTAAGTTGTGAAATAAATTAGTCTTTGTCATAAGGATTTCAATCAATTGTATGAATAATTTACAAGAAGTTAATCAAAATTTGTGCTATTTTCATTTTGATGAAAGTAGGAAAACCTGAAATTTGAAAAAATATCATTTGTTATTTTTCTTTTTTATTCGCAACGCAACTAAGCTACACATATAGTGTAACTTCTTGCCGTGTTATCCCCGAAGGGGTCGCATGTGGCGAGTTGAAACTATTTATTTTTAAAGGTAAGGGGGCCGGCCTTACGCCTACCACTTCAGTTGAAGTGGGGGTTTCCCAGCTCCCGAGGAGTCGGGTACTCATTTCTTATGAACGCTGAGTAAGCCTTGCCGGTATTTTTTGGGGTTTGAAATAAGCACCGAAACTCATTTCTGACACCCTCGGTGGGATTCGAACCCGAGCTAACGGCATGGAATGCAAGCACTCTACCAACTGAGCTATTGACCGGACTAAAAACAAATACGTGGAAGCCACTATTTCCTAAGTTCTTCAAATCCTCTATAAACAACTTATAATTTAACATAACAACACATAATTTTTTTAAATCAAATTCAATTTGTTGTAATTCACTTTTTAAGTTTATTTTGTACACAATAAACTCAAAAGTGAATAATAACAAAATTGATTTTTGAAAAATTTATAAAAAATAACATTCACAAAGTTACTGCCGAAAATATAGTTAATACAACTTTTACCACAGCTTTAAGTAAGCCAATCATTTTTAAATCATAGCTAGATGTAGAAAATGAGCAATTTTATTGATGAAACTTATACGCCAACTTGTACGTGTCTGCTTGTGAAAATGCATATAATGTGAATCCTCAATGTTACATATCTTTGCAACTTAGATTAGATTAGATTACAAAAATGCAGAATTTAATTCCTAATCAATAAAAAACTTCATGAAAATGCAAAAAACTTAATCAAAATACTCATTGTACTATTTTTATTATTGAGGGGCAAGTAGGTATATTTATGTATTTATTTGTAATGAAATTCCATGTTAGTGTTTACTTTTTACTTTTCAAGTAAATCTAATTTAATTTAAAATTACTTTTATCTAATCTAATCTAATCTAAGTTGCAAAGATATGTTACATTGGAGATTCACATTACATGCATTCTCACAACCAGACACGTACAAGTTCGCGCTTGCACATGCCTCATGTGAACCTACAACATAAAAACCAAATCTCAAATGGACATACACCCTGCAACTCTTGCCGTCCTTCCCTGAGACAGGGGTGACATTGGCAAAGTGAACCATTTTTACAGCATGGGTGGTCAGCCGCATACCAACCTATAAGTCAAGGAACACACACACACGACAAATTACATTTTATCAGTGACAAAATGATAGTCTTGCTTTGAAATTAAGAGCAGTGGTTCTTAACCATTGTCCACAAGAGCCTTGGAAGTAGACTAGGAGAAATCTAGAATTCTAATACAAGTTCCACACGGCAATAGATGTAGACAAAATTGTCACGTCACACGGCCGGGCTCTAATTGGGCGAAACTGAGCTAACTGAGCAAAGGCTAACTAATATGTTCTTATTGGTTGCCAAGAACCCTAGTCAGATAGACATGTGTCTTTTGTTCAGTGCAAAAAAATCTAAATTTGAGTCCATAGCAACACTAATTTTACATAAAATAAAAATATTTTTTCTTAAACGTAGTTTAATTTTCACAATAATATTTTATATCTCGAGCACTTTCGACCATCAATATTCAGGTCATTATCAAGAGTGATATAAAAAATTATTGTGAAAATTAAACTACGTTTAAGAAAAAATAATTTTATTTTAAATAAAATGAATTTTAATGATAAAAGAAAAACAGCTTTGTTTTCGATTAAGTACGTGAGTATTTATTTTTATATACCACAACCGGTTTCAAAAACATCGGTTTGCATCGTCAGGTGGATGGTCATGTTGTGGTATATAAAAATAAATACTCACGTAATCGAAAACAAAGCTGTTTTTCTTTTATCATTAATGATGAACGATTACAAAGTTAATGCCTCTACAATCAATATAATGAATTTTCACTGTGTGAATACACAAACCCTAAAAAATACTAATTTTACATTGCATATTTAATGTTTTTTAAAGTAACCTTCCGTTTTCCAACCCCCTCTCCTCCTGTTCACAATTTTAGTTTGCAGGGTATTTTTACAAGAGATTAAATGTGTAACAAACCTTCATTTCCTCAAGTTCAGGTAGTGGGAAATATTTGATGCTATCAAATCATGCATCCAGTAAAATACTATTAGATGTAAATATTCTAACACAAACTTTGTAAATACCAAATGATGTGTACATAGTTCCTATCATTCAAAATATTTCACCATCCTAATAATCCTATTTATAGTAAGTAATATTATAATTAAGTAAGTAACACATTTTATAGAGAATATTTTTGTATGCAGACAAAATATTATTGATGAATAAAATTTATAACTGTATTACTAAATGATTGTTTTAATTTACATGGGTGTTATTCACACACAGCAAATCCATAGCTTATCCGATGCTTAGTGTGAATTCTCCATTAGGACAAAGAAAACAATCGGTGGATCATCTCAGGATTAAGGATTTTGTGAATAACAGAAGAAGTCAAGCTGAAATCAATTTATGTATGAGAATAAATAAGTGTGAAATTAAAAAAAAAATACAATGCTTACCAGAAAATAGATTTCTTCCATGCTGAAAGCAGATTTAAATACTTAAGATATTCAAGTCAAAAAAGAAATTCAGATTTTTATTATTTTATTTTTTATTGACTAAGTTTGTAAACTAATATTTCAATAAGAACATGAACATAATAATAATTATTGTTATCATAATGAAAATACAGCCATAACTCCTACCAGCTGATTAAATATTACAAATAGTATGAGTCACCAACATTAACTGCGATTCTCAAGTGTAGTTTGCCCAAAATAGTTATATTTTTTAACTTGACAACACCAGCTTACACAACACAATAAAATAACATATTAATTGACATTGAAATAACAAATTTTAATATTGTCATTTAAATACTTTCAACATTACTTTCACAACTAAGCAAACCTTATGACTGTGATGTGTTTACAGGAATAAAGTTAAACGAAGTTCAAAGGTAGGGCTGATTTCAGGTTGAAAACAATAATTGTTCATCAGTACAATCAGTTACAATTTGACAGGACAAGATGACGCTGTATCACATAAATAGGACAGCTGTTTATTGTGTGTGTAAATAAGGTGTCCATTACGATTACCACTAAACAAATCACTAAACAAATCATTATTTCACTATAATATACCAATTTGCACAACACACCAGTCACATCAATATTTTTAATGTTTATAACAATTCCTTTGCAGCACAAAAACGTCCCAATGAATTAATTTTAATCTACCTCGGATGCAAAATACAACAATTATTATCAATATGTTAAAAATAAGGGTGTGGTAAATGAAATTCCCGAGATTTCCATCCACTATCCTGGGTGTTCCCGCCAAATGCTTTTGGATCATTTCAGAAATGGGTTGATTATTTTTCAAAATAGAGCAGAACAAGGTTATGGTCATATATCTTGCAAGTCGTTGTGTAAAAAGGACCAAATTCTTTGACTGTGGTTAGCTGTCCCTCTAAAATGCATCATACTGTTAGGGTAAATATTTTTCGACAATAAGAAACTTCAGGAATGAGTCAACATTTTCAAAAATAATTCTGATGATATATACTTTTATAAGGAAATAATCTAAACTATTATTTCAGTGCATCTAGCCTCAAATTGTTTTTGTCATTTTTGGAATGAAAATGTTTAAATAAATCAACTTTCAATGCAGAATGTTCATATCAGCCTTAACCCTTGGAGCGCCCCTAGTGGCGAAATCTTGTTACCTCTGTGTGCCAGCCATTTGCAGCAGTAATGCAGCAACACAGGTCATGTGTTTGATATCAAATATCTCGAAAGATATAAAACTTACCTCATTTTGGATTATTGATTTTAAAAGCTAGTGAAATAATGCTTTTATTGGTATATAATTTACAAAAACAGCATCAGTCGTATATTTACTACAAGGCATTATCTCTTATGAATCGGAAAAAAATCATAGTACTTTGGAAAAAGTCCTGTAATATAAAAGCAGTGACTTGAATTTAAGTTTTTCTGGATTTATCATATCCTTAGATATATTGTGAACTTGATTACATAATAAAATGATTTTGGCTGATGAAGAAAAATGAAAAAAAACGAGTTTTACTATTGTCATTTTTTGGAGTATTTTCAAGGCCACATTATTGTCCGCGCACGTGACCTGTACTGGGTGTTTGAGATAGAATATGAGAAAAGTTAAGGCAAGCTATAATTCTTTATAATAAAAAGTTTGTATATTGTTTATAAGGAATATTCTTTTCCTAATTTATTTTACAAAAATTTTACAAACCATGATGAGTCATCCCATGTCAAGAACCTGTACCTACCTGCAGCAGGTGTACATTTGGGTTGTCACGTAGGCCAAAAGCTAGGAGAATAATAGCAGGTAGGTGGATGTTTACAACTAGGGGTGCATCTTTGTGTAAACAAAACCTTCATTTTTTTGTGTACTTGGGAGTGTGTACAGTGTGGATAGGAAATATTAATGTTTTAAATTGTTTTTTTTTTTCAAAAATAGCAAAGCATTTTTTTTATTATGCAAAATAATATGAGATGCTGTCTTGTTTTCTGTGCAGTCGTTTTTATTTCATTTAAATATCTTTACTACTAAAATATCTTTGCTTCTTATTATTTTAACGATAACAAAAATAATCTTCATTTGCAAGTGAGAAAAGGGAAATAATAAAATAAAACACAATTTAAGAAAGTCTGAATAGATCTAGTATCTACAACCTATATACGAAATTCACGCTTACACATGATTTAATTTCAGCCTCTTTGGAAAAAGTGAAAAAAAAAAGAAAAATAAATAAAAAAAAAACACCACAATTTAAGAAACACTAAAGACTTGGTCTGTACAAATTTCACGCCAACATTAAATTTCTTTTTTGCTTCTCTAAAGTGCAGGTGAAAAGCAGGTAAAAAAAAATTTTAAGAAAATCTAAAAAGACGAAATACATACGAAATTCACCCTCAAACGTAATTTAATTTATGCCTCTTTCGAGTGCAATAGAAAAAAAAGACGAAATAATAAAAACACAATTTCAGAACAGATCTAGTCTGTAGTATAAAACTTACTTTTGGCTTTGTGCACACTGTGTCATATTTTACCACTTACTAATTTTTAATGCATTACTTAACAAATATTTGACGGAAATACGTTTGGGCATACAAGGGTCAAAATGTTTCGAACCAGCCTGTACCTAAACCGCTCGGCCGGAAGCGCAGATCTGCGCTCTGACGGCTACCTACAAGTTTCGACAAGAATTTAGAAAAAAATACTCTAGCTTGCTTCTATTGTTGTATTTCAACGAAATGCTTACAAAATTATCTTCAAAACTGTGTATAAAACATATTCACGGTAGAATAAGAATATGAAGAAATAAAATATTCAAAAGTACCGTTGCTCTGACTAACAGTCAGTATCAAAGTTTATGTTGATTTATCAAATGATTTTACTTACTTATTCGTAATATTTTTATTCAATGCTATTAGGATAATGATCTAAATATAGAAAATATAGACTTTACTTACGTTTTTCAAATGATGTATTTATAATCCGTAAACTTTGAGGTCCAATGCACGTCCACTCACGGCGAAAACTTTCGAACTTTTGAATATTTTCCACAAGCCCTTCATAACCGAAATGAATGCCGTGATTTGATTAGTTGATGGCTTCACCCAATAGGAACATGTTGAGCGATTTTCAGTCTTATTGCTACACAAAAACTAAAGAAAAAAAATAAAAATCGCGATATGTCCTTCGAGCGCAGATCTGCGTTCCGGCGCTCTACGGGGACAGCGCAGATCTGCGTTCCGGCGTCCCAAGGGTTAATACTAATTAATTCTTTAGGTCTATCATCACCCAAAACCTAACAATATAATAATACTTAAGTGAAACAATAAATTGGAAAATAACTCATGAAATCTGATGTGGATTCATAAAACCACAAGAAAAAATAGAAAGTGATATAAAATTGTATCAGGAATTGTAATCTGCATTGCGGTAAGCCCAACAACTTATTTTTAGATAACTAGAAACATTAGTAATCATTACTAAGGATAATATTTATTGCTTAGATAATTGTATCATTAAAATGATTTTGAATAAAATGTTCAAACAAACTAAATGCAAATATTTTGATAAAAAGACAAGCCTGCTTGTAACTGAGATGATTAAATTAGTTTACATGCATTGTTATTATACATATAACATTACATAGAAAACAGCTAAAATTATTATTCTTGGTTGATAATATTTAAAATAGTATTTGCGAGTTTGGGTAAAATTTCAAGGAGAATTGTAATTTATTGTATAAAGTTCTATCAAGAAAATATTATATTTTAGATTGGATTACAAGACTTTGAAATTCCCTATTTCTTTGGTTAAAGTAAACAAAGCCTCAGTAATCTGAACAAGCCCAAATAATAATGCAATAAGTAACTGGTACTTTTAAATTTTATTGATAAATATTGATAGTCATAACAATAAAATCTAATTTATTTTTCATTAATTTGAATGGACCTTATTTTGTATGGGAAAAAAAATATTTTTA
This sequence comes from Agapetus fuscipes, assembly GCA_951799405.1. NCBI lineage: Eukaryota > Metazoa > Arthropoda > Insecta > Trichoptera > Glossosomatidae > Agapetus > Agapetus fuscipes. The sequence goes on from OX637338.1 coordinate 16,351,344, forward strand.
CATAAGGAATTAATCTTATTTAAGTCCAGAGGAAAATAAATAAATTGCTTATGAAGATTTTTGAAGTTCCTCCTCGTACTTCAGCACATCGTCAAAGTTAACAATTGATAATTCCTGAACATTCTTGCCCGCAAACTGTGTGAACCTCACAGATGAAGAAGGATCGGCGGATCTTTTGACCACTGGAAAAATAATCACATGATTTAGTAAAAAATATCATAAAGATGTAATGGCTGTTTCTCGTAGCGTGCTGAAAAAATCATTGGATATCAGTTCTTTTTTACGGAAGAACGGATACCATATTTTCTGGAATTTTGTTTATTTGTGATCAATTCCAACTAGCCATAATTCTTAGTTAACCTATAGGCCAAGAAATGTTTTTTTAAGGAATCCTGTGCGAGAGAATCCAAAGATTCAGAGAATCTAGAGGTCTGTGACACTTGTTGGAATGCTTTGGCATTTGATGTTCTGATACTTTGTAGCATGGCTGTTAGCTGCATAGTGTTGAGTTGCCTTTATTTTGAGACACATAAAGGAAATGGCGATTGATATCGGTTTTGAATAGGATTAAATTGAGGTGTAAATGTACGGATCGACACGGCTTAAACTGAACGTGGTGAATATCAGAACAAACATCGCCATCTTGAAAATCGTCCCTTTTGATAGTTCAATGTGAAGTAGCATGAATTGCTAAAATCTTAGTAGTAGGTTGTTGAAGAAAAACAAAAAAAAACATTCATTTTAAAAATTGTACAGCCCTAAAGTCATAAAAGTGCTGTCCTTTAACTGCCATCTAAATTTAGTCAAAGCCATGAGCATTTGTATAAAAATATAAAACATTTGAAATGATTACCTGAGCGCACAAACTTCTCCAAGCGGTAAGTGGGGAAGTCCTTGCACTCCCTGGTGATGTAGGGGCCGACCTGTGAGAAGTCTTGGATCTGCGGCAGGACGGCTCTCATGTTCTGCTTGACCAGGGTCATGTCCACCTTGTAGTAGCCGCCCCACATCTTGTTGAGCAAGTCCACGAAGGAGCGCGGGGGCAGCACGGTTTCACGGTCCAGGGGCATGATGAAGCAGCGGTGACCCTGCATGTCCATTATACCTGCAATAAAAATAACACTGGTCAACAAAGATTTTGTTCTATAGACGCTGTTGGGAGATCTTGCACATGCTTAGATTATTTGTATAATGTGAGTGTTTCCAACAGGATATTTCACAATTTCCAAACGTTTTCAAAAACTGCATACAAATCTTTTTTGGTACACAAATCGGCTCAGATGCTCCATCTATATCTTTTATGCCGGAGAGATGGGAGAGGGACAGGGGAGGCCTGTGTTCCGCATTAGAAAAGAATGACTGACTGACTAAGTAAGTAAATAAGTTATATGAATTAAAACTCAAAGCCTAATGTGAGCTTAGTCGCCGCTATAGAAGGCACTAGGGAATGCAATCTCGCGAGATTTTAGACCTAGCCGAGATCTCACAAGACCGTAAAGCCAGTCTCGCGAGATTACGAGATTTCCGAGATCTCGCCCAATTGGGTATTTTTACTAAAAACATTCGCTAATACTATTAATTCCGTTTATTGTTTTTTAATATATAAGATATATCTAACAAAAGAAATATAACAAAGATCAGCCTTCTGCAGTGTTAAGAACAAAAAACTCAAAATAAAACAAAAAGAACACTTCGAAATATAACAAAAATCATCCTTCTGCAGTATTATGAACAAAAAACTTAAAATAAAAATAAATAAAAACTTTGAAATATAACACTAAATCAGCCTTCTGCAGTATTATGAACAAAAAACTTAACCCTACACTGCATACTGTTACATATTTGTAACATCTCTTTTAAATCCTCCTATCACTGTGAAATATTTTTTTTTCTCACTTCAGTGCTATTTTTTTTTTAGGTTACATCTCCCTGTCCATTGTGGTAAGGTTCAAACTTGCTCAACATAAACATTCAGTGTGAATATGACTTCTTTATTGTGGCTTGACAAAACTTCTAAAAACGTGCTGCGGACGCTCTTGGTTTTTATTTTTTAAAAGTGGTTAATTCACAGTTAACAGCGATTAAAAGTATTTGTTACGACGAACCAAGATACATCAATGAGTAATCAAATATTTTTATAATGATTACTAAGTATTTTGATGTTTGAAAATGAACCTCTTTTCGGCTGTTACAAATATGTTAACTTGTACACTAACGTGTGATTGCAGAAAAATGATTTCATATACAATAGGCAAAGTAGATTGGATAGATTTTGAATTTATCACTGAAGTAGAACAAAAAAAAACATTGTGGCGGCCTTTCCTGGAAGTGAGGATGATTTTGAAGACTCAGATGATGAATGGTTACCACCCCGTACACCTACATAAGACTTGGATGGAGAATCGATACCGGTTGAAGTAATTAATGATGGCAGGCAATATTATTTCTATGAAATATAAACGCAAGACATAAAATGTGTTAGTTGTTAGAATTTACAATGAACCTACCTTTAAGTGTCACGTTTCGAAAGATAAAGAAGAAGAAGGTGCAGTGATGTTACCCGTTGAACCAGAGGAACAGCCAGTACCATTGAATTCAAAAGAAGCGGCCAAGAAACTCAAAGAAAAATATTCCCGACTACTTTGCAAAAGCAAAAACCTTATTCTAAATGAGGAATGTAAGAAATTCAGAGTGATTCTGTGATAACTGATAAGTGATTCTTTGTTTCCACCTTCCATCAGGGAGTTGACGACACTTTTTACATTTTTAAAGTATTTTATCAATGATCATTTGATAGATAGAATAGTGTCAGAATCTAATGTATTTTCAAATCAATTAGATCCAGCAAAGCCTGCAATCTCGTTTTTGTCAACTCCTACTGGCAAAGAGCCTGTAAAGACTGTAAAAAGTTTGATAGAATTTAAAACAAAAAATTAGGCACATATTGAGGCTTCCAAACTTGTAGAGGAATTTAATAAGCATATGAGTGGTGGTAGCCTCACGGATAGTTTGATGGAATGTTATAAGATAAAGATGAGAACAAGAAAATGGTACATGAGAGTGTTTTAACATCTTTTAGTTATGGAAATCATCAACAACTGGCTGTTTTACAAAACAGTTTCAATAAATGAAAAAAAATGCCTTTGGTCGACTTTCGCGCCAAATAAGCCTATAACTTGTGCCATTGTGGTTACACTAAGACTAATAAACGTGGGTGACCCAGTACATCATCAGTTGAGGTAGATATTTTCAATGAAAGACTGAATTCAAGTACTACTGCCTATGTACCCTGAAAGATGTCAGAACGGACAATATTGGGCACTGGGTGGTATTTGATGATATCAGAATGAGATGCAGGTTACCTGGATGTAAGCTTTGCCTTCTATAAATGCGGCATATATCTCTGTGCTGATAAAAAATAATAATTGTTTCATGAAATATCACACTTCATATTTTTTTCATCAAAAACCTAGTGATAATTAGCCTCAGCCATTCTTCAACAAGATTTGCAAGCCTCGAATATATAATCAGTTATAGTTTTTATATTATTTTGTTTTTATTGTATATTTTATTAGTATTCGTAACTTAAACCTTTGCTATTTGAACTGAAAGTATTAATTATTTTATTAATAGTAATTGTTCAGAACATGTTTTATGACGCCCGAAAATGATGCCTTGAAGTACAAGTTAACATATTTGTAACAACTGATTTTTCTACAATAAAGTACACAAAAAGTGTTTTTTGATTTTTTTTACTATTTTTCCCATTACTTATGTGGGATAATACATCCAAATACATTTTTTATTTCCATTTACAGAAAATCGTGCAGTGTAGGGTTAAAATAAAAATAAAAAAAACTTCGAAATATAACACTAAATCAGCTTTCTGCAGTATTATGAACAAAAAACTCAAACCAAAACAAAAAAACACTTCGAAATAATTCGAAATGTAACACTTATTCAGCTTTCTGTAGCATTTGTAATTTTTAAGGATATGTAAGTATTATTAAACAGTGTTATTAAAAGGATAAGTTATTTTTGAAAGTGGCTTCTCAAAAAACACAGCTTATCAAGGGTTTCATCTGATAGACGACTCCTGATTTTACAGGCCAAGTACCCCGCGGCCGAAAATGCTCTTTCTGCCTCTACACTAGTCGGAACCACAGTCGACAAACAGTTGTGTACAAACTGAAGGAGTTCACCTTTAACCCCTCCAGCTTCATACAAATTAATCTCTTTTTTAATGAGTATCTCCAATGAATTTACAGAATTTGTTGAACGATTGGGCTTTTTCAATGCTGTCAACAGTGTCAACGATTCTTGTAGCCACGAGTAGTGCCTACAGCATGCGCAGAGCAGTTCGCGCGCAACCGCGCTACGATACACACACCGATTTTGCTGCGCCACTCAATCTCGCAATCTCGCGAGATCTCGTACAAAAATTGAACGAGACTCAGTCTCCCAAAATATGGACGAGATCTCGCGAGATCCCGATCTCGCGAGAACGAGATTGCATTCCCTAGAAGGCACCAATTCTCTAATAAGACCCAGTTGCTGTAAGGTGACTGGTCTCGAATAAAGGCAGATGAATTTTTCAATCTAGAAAAGAACATATTATTTTTTTTTGTGCTCCGCTGGAATTTGAGCCCACTATCTTCTGAGTACCAGTTAACCACTAGCCTATACTGCATAAAAAATCTACGTAAATTCAAAATAAAAATACAAATTTCTTTTTAACTAACGGTGCAACTAACCTGTCATATTGAGGTTGAAATCATGAACAAATCGGCCTTGTCTTCCATCTAGGAAATCAGGAACATCAATTTTTTCATAGTTTTCCTCGTCCAGTGAAGCCTCCACAAATTCTTTCAAGTACTTGGCAAAGTCATCAGACGTCATTTTGTTGAAGAAATCTTGTTCCAGGTAGCTGGCCTTGAGTTGAGCTTCCTGTGGCATATCCAGCTGCAATAGTAACACTATTTAAGTACCTTTTTTTGTTTAATTTTTGATGTCATAACTTAGCAGCACTTTCAGGGCAACTTTTTACCAAATTGTCCGTGAAGGGATTGCATGACGAGTGGAGCCAATTAAATTTCACAGATAAAAGAGACCAGCCTTATGCCACCAACTATTTCACTTCATATGGCTGTTTCCCTGCTCTTGAGGGGCAGGTTCTCATTTGTCGTGAAGGCTAAGAAAGTTGAAACATTAAAGCGGGAAATCATTCCAGACCCCTTTGGTGGAGATTTTCACCACATTCATTACAATCCGTGTAAGAACATCAGATTATAAAGGAGTATAGGTGTTTCCAATAAGTTTTCTCCAATATTCTGATAAACTGTTATGACTCATGTAACATTTATACAATAATGAATGTTGACACTTATAATAACTTATTATCAAAACTTTATTGTCCCCTAATCATTATTTTGATGTGTCACATTGCATGTAATATTATCTTTTTATTGATTTGCAGTGACAAAGTGTACTTTAGACACTTGTTGAATATTTAAATATCACTGAATTTTAAGTTAGAAAACCTGTTGTTGGTAGTCAAAATATGACTACTGAGATACATATACAGTTTTGATTAACAAAACTATTCAACTTATTAATTAACTAACATAATCAGAATAAGATTTGAATATCAGAAAATATTAATCAAGAATATTGACATGACAAAAGAGCGCCGTTTTTGTGTGTGTCACACCTCGAAATATATCCGAAAACACACAAAATATAATTTTCTGTGTTTCTATATTCTAACTTCATTTTCAAAAAATACTATATTTTGCTGCTTTTGGTTCTACACGGCTCTCATTCAACACTTAATGTTGATATAGCGTTCATAATTATATTGTGATGGAAGTATTTCATAAATGCTGTTTAAATACTGCAATTTACCTAAATCACCACTGCTTACGTTACACACAGATCCCCTTATCTCGCGAGTCCAAATATTTTCATTATGTATCACAAAGTCAAGTCAACATGTCAAAGGATTTTCAACAATATTTTACTGAACAATTCTTTTTTCAGAAATAACATCAAAAAGTCAGAAAGTTCAAGTACGTGCTTGCCCACAAGTTTGGTCAATATGGTCAAATTGGGTTTGTCCCAGCATTCGTGATTTCCTCTTACACAGCAGGAAAAGCTGTCTACTTCGAATTAAGTGGTTGGCTCTTATATGTGAAGTATAAGCGTCTTTTCACACAGTCCGGTTTGGTGTCGGATTGGAAGTCTGTAGTGTGTGGGGATGTATACTGGATCCAGGTATCTCATACATTTCAGGACCAAATCTGAACTAAGTGAAAAGGTGGTAACAGGTCAACACATGAATGCTACCCCATGGAGAATAGAGCAAAAGATAATCAAAAGTACAACTTCATTTTTTCAAATGAGTAGATAAGCATTTAATCATGTGGTTTCTCTTGGCCTTCCCAATCCTATGCCGTTGACCATTTTATGACCATTAGAGACCATCTCTCGCCTTCAGGACAAAGGGGTGCTCTGGCGGCCAGTTATGACTTGCTTGGTTTGAGATTGCTAATGACTGGAATGTGTAGTGAAAATAGAGAAGCCTGCGTGAAGAGAGTGATGAATTTCGAGATGAAAGAAGCGTGTAAGGACAGTACCCTGAGTATGAGTTGCAAAACTTGAGTAAAGTAAAGTTTACAGAAAGTATTAAAGAGTGATATTCCCCAAAATCTGCCATTTTTGTTTGTTTGAACTTGATTTTCTTCATCACAGTAACTCTTTTGCTAAGACCATAAAGTGTAAGTAACAAAAACGGCAGATTTTGGGGAAAATCACTCTTTAATAATTTCCGTAAACTTTACTTTACTCAAGTTTTGCAACTCGTACTAAGGGTACAGAACAAAGTGGAGACGCATCTGCGCAGGTACTGGTTACTCCCAACAGAATGGCAGCTGAATACAGATACAGTTGCTTGTATTGTTTGGTTAAGAGATTAGGAGTGGGTGAGGAATATGTGAATTTGATAGAGTAAGGAAGAGGAACAGTGTCCCGTATAAGGAGCGGCATATACAGAATAGCATGTGGAGGTAGGATCGCTAATCGCTAGTCTTCACTGTCTACATCAGAGAAGTGTATGTGCCGCCGTGTATAATGATAATTTCCTACGACCAAAATTACTGTGCAGCAAGCCTTTTCATTTCTCTATCTGAACAGTAAGATTTTCAGTAAGAATTTAAAAGACATTATTTTATTTTTTAATCCAAGAGCCAAGCTCAGGCCCGCTGCACGGAGTCAGGATGAGATGGGAGTCACAGGACTTACGACCTGTCTCTGGTTGGTTAAGGATCCTTTCGTCATGACAACGTCCCAATTCCTCCCAACTCATCCTTCCTTCCAATATGTAAGTCCGATTTACTACATTGCATGTCCAGAGGTGTCTGGGCTCTCAGATCTTCGTAGCCAAATGTGGTATGATCCCGAGATGGCCGCCTTTGTTAGTCTTTCCAGAAATCCATTTATTTGGGATCTATTCAGTCCCAGATCCTTAAGGAAAGTATATACCGATTTGGCCGGCAGTCCTCTCGCTCCCACCTCCACTGCATAAAATCTTGTGGTATATCCATTCTTTGTGATTTCATCCACTAGTCCTTTATACCTATTTAGTTTGTAGGCATGGTCCTTAGGGATGTTCATCTCCCAGGGCACCGTTAATTCAACCAAGAGTACTTGCTTTAGTTCATTTGAGTATAGAACTATGTCGGGTCTCAATGCCGTAGTGCATAGTTCTCCTGGGAAAATGTATCGTCCTGTGGTGGAATCCATCACAAGCCTCCAGTCCTTTGCCTTTTTTATAATGGAAGTCTGGGTCCTGGCCGTTCGCTCTCCCTTTTCTCCAGGCTTAACAAAAAATATTTTTTCACTAGACTCTCCTGTCAAATCTTTGTTTGCTCTGGAAATTGTTAGGCTTATACTCTCCCTTAGTATTTTCAGTACCCAGTCGTGTCTGTAGGTATATCATTTTCCATTTTCCATTTTCAAGAGCCACTTTGCACCCTGTTATAATATGCCTTGCCGTGCATTTGTCAATGGCACAGAGATCACAAGAAACAGTTATTTTTTTACCCCATTGTTTTAGGTTTCCAGGGTCAGGGAGCGAGTTTTGAAATGCATTTAAATAAACTTTAAAAACGACTTACATTATTTCTGCCATAAGGAATGTTGTACCAGCCTTGGAAATGATGGGAATGAGCTCTGCCATACTGATCGTACAAATAAAGGCCTCCAATAAAGCCAAAAGTCATTACGATCAAGGCAGTGAAAAACAGATACATGGTGGTGCAGTAGGAGAAACCACAAACACCCTCGGCTCTCTCAGCACGGTCTTCCTCATTTGTGCCATCATTTATGTTCACAGTCACCTAAAACATGAGAACCAGTCAGTCTACTATGTAGTAGCATGGGTACTGAAGCAAAATGGAGTTGGAACATGGTTGCAAAATTAAAATTTCACAGGTCTATGAGAATAGTGTTTAGCAAACTGAAACAAAATATTATTTAGCTATACCCCTAGCAACCCAGCCAGGTGACGTCACAAAAAAATGTGTTGACTCTTTTGTGGAAGTGGAAACACGAAGTAGATAGTATTCGCCAAAACCTCTAGCAGTGAGTAATTCAAAACGTATTCGTTTGATTTCCGATCAATCATTTGGATTAAAACTTGCATGATAGTTTACAGGTTTTAGTTTTGTATACTAACGTGAATCAAAATGACAACATAATGTCACGGGCAAAAATCAAAGGGCATGTTATGCCTCCTAATGTATTTTATTATCAGAAACACACAAAATAAACAATTTCATGATATTATTATACGTGGAAAACATTCCCACAAACCAACGCTCCATCACACACACTTTATCGTGTTTGATACGCCTAATTAAAAAACTGCTAAGCATCATGCAAGTACAATTATTGTTGAATACTTACGGAATCATCGGATACCAAGGGCAATCCTAATTTGTCAGGCTTCTTTTCCAAAATCGCTTTCGTAATAATGGTCATTTTGTGGTGTTTGAAATTTCACTATTTTAAATTGAAAATAGTAATTTTTTAAGAAAATACAGCGCGAGAACACTACACAACGTCCGTCCAGATATTACGCACAAAATAATATTATGGAATTATTATTATTACAACATTTTGTTCGAATGATCCGAATCTTTGAAGATTGAAAGCACTTCTGAAAATGAAATCTGCATACCTACCTGTATTTTTGTTGATCATGGAAACAACTTTGTTGGGTCAATATTCCACTTAAAAAATATTTTCGTTTTCTTTAACAGAATATTGCAAAAACGTAATCTTACCAAAATGATGGATAAAATAACGCTCAGCCCCTTCGCTCAAAGACGTTACATAGATCACAAAAAAAAGGTTGTAATCTGTTTTTAAAAATCTCTTCATGACATATTTTTCTCATTTTTTAGCATGATAAAACAAATTCATTACGATATATTTTTAGATATCTCTCGCAACTCCTGCCATTGACAATCAATCGCCGATAAAAAGAAATCATGTGACATCCAAATTGAAAAAACAATTGTGGGAGGAAGAGAGGATTTTAAAAATCCAGAAGGAAAATTTCAGACTGATACAAGAACTTGGACGAATAATGCAAATAAATAGATTAGATAATAAATTGTGAAGTATTGTGATTAAAAAAAGATGACTCGATGCACTTTTAGAATAAAAAGCTGGAAACAAAGAAATAGAAAATTAAGTACTTGATACACCAGTGGCTTACTTGTTTATCAAGTAATTAAATGTGGTTTCATATTTAAGGGTTTTTTAACCGTACAAGAAAATATATTTGCTAATAAAATGTGTGATTTACGTCGTCAAAAATATGTTGTTATTTCATGGCTCATGGTTACCCTATTTCAAACTTGGCCTACTTGAAGACCGGAGTTGTACCATAGAGTAAATTTGGAAGCAAAAAATCTATTATTATTTGTCACACATGTTGCGGAAAATAACCTCGAAAACTTATATTGACTTCTCTTTCCAGTTTAAATAAAACATTTAATTTCAAAGTACATAAACATCAATCATTAAAACATGGCCAAGATAAATAAAATGAAGTCAAAAGCCAAAAAAATCCAAAAGTCTGTTGTGAAAGTATCTAAAAGCAAAGTGGATCTGGAAAATTTATCCACTGATGGGTTCATGTCGGGTGCTTTTCAAGATTCCGACTCCGATGTTAAGCAAAATGAAAATGATTCTGACATTCAAAATTCTGATGATAATGGTGCACCTGAATCCGGCGAAGGTAGGTTATTTATCCTTAGCAAATTTTAAAACCTAGTTGGTTTTGGGAGGCCTACTACCTAAAAGGCCTCTTCTCCACGTTTTTCCGATGAAACAAAATATAAATACTCCTCCATGTACTAAGAGTATCTGTATCAAATGAACTTGAACGTTCTTTACCAGTCTGCAGAATTAATAATCTAATCTATGGATAATCTAAGTTGCAAGGATATATTCATTTAAAGCTCTCAGATGTATGCCCACAAACCAACACGTGTAGTTCGCACTTACAAATGCTGAATGTGTACTTACAAATAAAATCCAATTATATCATCCATATTTTCTTGTTAGCGCTAGCGAAGTAAGTTAACTTTTATATGTTTCAAGTAAAACAGCACTAGTTTGATTCTTGTCAGACCCTGTGCTTACAGATGTCATGGCTAATTATTTAAAATTGATGAAGTATAAATTGATAATATTAATATCTGTTTCTGGCTAAGAAAAAATGGGTGTGTGATTTGCATTCGTTCCCACAAGTTGCTTTTATTTTTTGTATTCTTACAGACTCTGATGGGGATTTGGATCCTGAGGCCCATGCTAAATCCTTATCCAAGCTAAAAGAAACTGACCCAGAGTTTTATGCCTTTTTGGAAGAGAATGACAAGAAATTGCTGAATTTCCAAGTAAATTCTGACAACGAAGATGATGAAAATGAAGAACAAGCTGGTGATGAAAAGAAGGAAGAGACTGTCCATAAACCTGATGAAAGTCTCCACGAAGGAAGTGATGAAAGTGACTTTGAGGTTAATAGATATTGTATTTTTGTGTACCGAAAGCCCCACTTTTAGCACGTGAAGTTTATTTCTGCTTATTGTTAAAAAAAATGCCTAAGCAAGTAAATTTTCTATATATTTAATCACAATGTATAATGCCTTAATTCATTAGATGGAGTAGTCTAGAATTCAAGCTAATAGCTTTACTATTCTAGTAACTATGTTTTCATTTATTTTAAAGGATGGTGAAGTCATATCGGATCGTAAAATAACCCTGAAGATGGTAGCTGCCTGGCAGAAGGCTTTGCAGTCTCCTATTAAAGTGGAGTTGTCAACAATATCCACCGTTGTTAAAGCATTCCACGCCGCATTAATGACGGTCACGGTTGAGAAATCCCAAGAAAAAACTGATTTTATTATTGAAGGTAAAGTATTTTTGACTCGCTAGTAAAATGCATTGGTTAACAAATAGTCAAATATCTTAATTACTTAATAACAACAACATTTTTCAGGGTCTGGTGTATTCAATGCTGTTGTACAGATGTGTGTCTTGTATCTTCAACCTGCTTTGAAGAAAATCCTGCGTTTGGAAAAGTCAAATCGCGATCCACAAAAAGCTAAACGTTGGATCAAAGTCAAAGGAACACTCAAGTCATACTTCATCGACATGTTCAAACTCTTAGGGGGAGTAACATCTTCCAACATTCTCACAGTCCTGCTCAAACATCTCCATCAAATGTCGCCCTTCTTGGGATGCTTTCCCATTCTGGCAAAAACTCTGTTCAAGAGATTAACTAACCTGTGGAGTACTTCGGAAGAAACAGTCCGAGTGTTGGCATTCTTATGCATCCTGCGTATAACACGTAACAACCAACCGATGTTGCTGGAAAATGTCCTTAAAATGATGTACATGACATACGTTAAAAGCAGCAAATTTGTCAGTCCCACAACTTGGCCAAACATAAACTTCATGAGGCGATCTTTGATAGAAATGTATGCCCTGGATGTGAATGCGTCCTACCAGCATGTGTTTCTTTATATCCGCCAACTAGCCATCCACCTTAGGAATGCTATTGTACTCCACAAGAAAGAAAACATCCAAGCTGTGTACAACTGGCAGTTTGTGAATTCTATGCAACTGTGGGCTGAGCTGCTGACTGTGACGAGGTCTAAGCCGCAGCTGCAGTCCCTGGTGTATCCTCTCGTCATGATAATAACCAACACCATCAAACTGGTGCCGACTGCACAATACTACCCCCTGAGGTTCCATTGTGTACAAATACTACTCAACTTGTCGAGAGACGCAGAGGTCTTCATTCCCATCTTACCATTTGTACTTGAGGTATTACATTTACACGTTCTATTGAACTTTATCTGATTGATATTTATTCACTCCCATTTTGACATGACATGTTTTTAATTTTCTCAGGTTTTGTCTTCCCACGACTTTGGAAAAAAACATAAAAAAGTATCCATGAAGCCCATGAGTTTCACCTGTGTATTGAGGCTGTCAAAATCACAGCTTGCGGAAAATGGATTCAAAGATGCAGTTATAGACAATGTTTATTCTCTACTACTAGAGGCGTTGACCGTGTATTCTCACACAATATCATTCCCCGATATTGTTATACCCTGTGTTATACAAGTAACTACCATTACTAATGTTTTCAAAAAACATATCATAGTCAATTATCAAAACCATTAACTTATTTCTGTTTTTTTGCAGTTGAAACAATTTTTGAAGAAATGTCCTGTAGCAAATTACAACAAAAAAATACGACAGATTGTCGAAAAGATTGAAGAAAACTCTCAATTTGTCGAGAAGGAAAGGAGAAAGATTTCATTCCAGCTCAGCGATATTAAATTAATCAATGCCTGGGAAACTACTCTCAAGAACAAGGGCACTCCTCTGCAAAGCTACTTTGACAATTGGAACAAGTTGAACACAATACAGAAGAGAAAGCGTGCCACCAAGAGTGATAAATTATCCGACACCCTACCTGTGATCAAGAAAATCAAGAAGGATACCACAGCTGTTAAAGCTAAAGATGATGGACCGGTGGATCTGTTCCCATCTGACAGTGAAGATGAAAACAAAAACGATCTTATGAAATCAATTGATGATGATGGTGATGTTGAGGTCAAACCTAAAAAGATGACTAAGAAAATGAAGAAAAATAAGAAAGCTGTAATGAATAACACCGCAGAGTTGGACGATGTCGCTGATCAAGATGATGTCGTTCAAGACTTTAATATTTCAGATTGGTAGCGAAACAATTGAAATGAGTAAATCTCTCCTTGAAGAAGTTACACTCTGAATATTAAAAAATGTTGGAGTATGTATTTTGCAGTGAGTAAATCTGTCTACTTGCATTTAGTTGTATTAATTGCAATATTTTATACCCAATGGACTTAAATAAATACAAGTAAACTGGATTATTGCTTTTTTTTTATCAATAATTTTCCCCCTTCAACTAAAGTAGTCGGTGTAAGACCGGCCGGCCCTAATCTAATCAAAGTTGTAAAGATATGTTACATGGAGGATTCACATTATATGCATTCTCACAAGCAGACACGTACAAGTTCGCGCTTGCACACGTCGCATGTGAACCTACAACATAAAAACCCAAATCTCAAATGGACATACACCCTGCAACTCTCGCCGTCCTTCCCCGAAACAGGGGTGACATTGTCAAAGTGAACCATTTTTTACAGCATGGGTGGTCAGCCGCATACCAACTTATAAGTCAAGGAACGTACCTGTAAAATTAAGTAGGCCCCACATGCCACATGTGATCTCTTTGGGGACAAGATGGTAGGATGTTGCACTATATTTGAAACTTAGTTAAAAGTTATATTGCATTAGTTAGTTAGATTAGTCATTAGTTGCTGACAAAGTAGGTAGTGCTCAAAAGAATCTGAAAGTAATTATCTCCTCATTTGTTGACTGAAATCATTTTTACACTCTGGTATAGAGAAACTAGTTATTTGCTGCTAGCACATGCTGTCGAGAATGTTCATTGCCTATGTTTATTACTCAAATGCTCAGGGCTGGAAGTCTCATCACCACGGTAATACTTATCTACCGAATATTTGTATGAAGACCTGTCAATCCAAGATGGCCGCAAGTCAACAGCTGATTAGTCTTCATACAAATATTATCGATATTCGATAGGTAAGAATTACCGTGGTGATGAGACTTCCAGCCCTGAGCATTTGAGTACAATAAACATAGGCAATGAACATTCTCGACGGCATGTGCTAGCAGCAAATACCTAGTTTTTCCATACCAGAGTGTAAAAATGATTTCACTGTATGTTCAAACAATCATCAGTGCCCGTAGTCGTCGATAAATAAGAACTAGATGTCCAAGAAAGAAATACTTTGGGACTTGGAATGAGCTAATGCACTCATTGGAAAAAATCTAAATTCAGTCTTATCGGTAACCTTCCAATAGTCAACAGTGAACAGGTGTGTAACCTAATTGTAAAAAAAATCAGAGTATCATTTAACTCATAAATACCAGATTATGTTTATATTTGAGTAAATTAAATTGGTTTTGTGTCTGCAGAAAGCAACGGCCACAATTCCATAGTTACGCTCGCAAACTACGGCCATTTTCTTTCATAGAGATGTTCTGATATTGTGTCTGATACTCTGACGTATGAACGGAACATTTTGTAACATGTATGTATTTGAAAGTAATGGAACATTAGGTATAATATTTAAGTTTATGTAACACAAGCATGGAAAAGCATCAGATATTTTATCATACCTTTGACAACACTAAAGTGTATTGTTAAGGAATATAATAACAATTTTTGTTACCATCAAACTAGGAACATGTATTGAAGACGAAGTAGAAACACATTGCGTGATAGAAAAGGGCAAAAAACATTTTGTCTGTCTTGCAAGCAAGACAAAATGAGAAACAATGCCTGGTGAAATTAAAACTTTAATTACGGATGTCTCATGTCATTTGAAACTTAATCAAACTTATAGCCTCTCCATAGAATTACTAACTCCATGCCCTAAGTATAAAAAGTGTGTCAACTCACCGAAATTGCGTAAATCCAAGAAATGTACGAAAAATAAATCACTCTAGGAATGCCATAATTTATTCCATAAGTTTTAGATTTACGCAATTCATTATACTCGGGGCACTGGCCCAGCTATCAACTTATTTTGAGTGTTAATAATTGTAGTTATACTATAAAGAAAGAAGGAACACTTGAAGTAATAAATTATATTATCATAAGTTCACATTAATCGTAAAACTCACATGCTCTTTACACTTTTATAAATATATAAAAAACACAAATTCACAAAATATAAACTATACATAAAACACTAATGTAGGTAATTACCAAAACTGCACATTTCATTTGAGCAAAAAATAATGAAGCAATCTTACACCTTAGCCAGCAGTGGAAGTTCGTAATGGAGAAGTCAATTAAATAAATACTTATGTTCACCAAAATTTCACAGATAAAACACCAATAAAAACTTTAAAATCACTGAATAGGATAAGAAAATCCACCAAAAACTGGACTGAATGTTTCAGTGCCTCTTTATTTTCATGTGGAAACTTTGCAACAATAATATTGCATGTTCAACTCATTGGTCGAGCCGTCAATGAATTAGCTGTCTTTGGTATTGTAACAATACCTTTACAAACTAACCGTAAATTTAATAAGTGAACTCTGCAAAAATAATGGATCTTAAATAAAATAATATCAAAAATATACAACATAAAAAATAATGAGATGAAATTTCAATGATGTTGATATGAATTAATTTTCTCAAAATATTTGTCTATGAGTATTCAGAGAAGATGAGTATCTGTCACTTTTATGCTTTACCACAGAATGTGATGAAATGATACGGCGCAACAATGCAATGACCCACTGCACCCCCTTCAACTGATGAAATCCAACATTATCCATTAATTTACTAGTAATACCGTACAAAATAAGGCAAAATTGTCATTACTTACATTACGGGTATAGAAAGTGGCAATGCTTGAACGATTACAGTTTGCTTTTTGTGTTTACTAATCCATATATCCTAGTTGTATTATGCATATTCATTATTTAAGATTACCATGAGTTAAAACAAGCTTATAAAAAACCTCTGACTAGTAAAAAATTTCATTGTACAGTTGCCAAAACAAAATAAAAGTTTAAAGATAATTTATACTCGCTCCTGGGATGAACATATTATGTAGATTATAAAAAAAACATTATCTTCCACAATTTTTTTAACTTTATACAATGCAAAAAAGTGGAGGGTACCATTCAGATAAATATAGAATTTCTGTGACACAGATAATCAGGTTGTACAAGTGATTTTTAAATTCACAATGTAACTCTTGCATGGTACGTATCAAAAAGTTTTCTCTTTCATTCAAAAGAGCATTCCTACTTTAAAATAACATCTCTAACACACTGTTTTTTTCATTAGACACAGATGCTATCATTAAATATGGAAATTAATACAGTCACAGAGAAAGACGTGACAAAATCTTATAATTATTTCTAACTTAAGAAAAATTATCGACAGTCGGAAAAAGATCAAATCTAACAGTAAAGTATAAAACATGTGGTGCACACTACTTCAGTTTTTCGATTTGTTATATTTTATCTAAATAATCATTCTCATCTCAAGATGTTAATTTTAATTGAGCTAAAGTATTCTACAATGTATTATACAACGCCTTATTTCAATGGACATATGAATAATGAACAGTGGAAGTTGCGAGAGATTACAATAAGAAATATTTCCTATTATCTACTGTTAGTAATGCCATTTTACATTATTGGTATATAAGGCTTAAACAAAGAAATACTAATCCACACTATTAATCCTTTAGGCACAAAAGGAGAATTATTATAGATGTAGAAAATTAAAATACAAAAATAATCAATCAACGGTCTAAATACCACTTATTTGAGATATTTAGATAAAAAAAAACAAACACAGACAAAGCTTATTAGTAAATGTGGGTTAATTTCAGCAGTAGTTGGAGAATTAAAAACACAATATCTCCCAGATTTCTATAAGTAGTGTGGAAAGTCACCATTTTCGTGTAACCTGGTGTCTATAATCTAAGTTGCAAAGATATATCAACATTTAAGGCTCATATTTAATGCATGCCAACAAGGAGGCACATGTAAGTTGCCCTTACACATGCTGCACATGTACGTACATACAAAATATACCAAAATCTCACATTAACATAAACTTTGCAACTCCTGTTGCATTTCCCTGAAGCCGGGTGGCATTGACAAAAGTTAACTAAGTGTTTACAGCATGGGGGGTTAAACTCACACCAACCTATTAGTCAAGGAACAAGATGCACCTAATCGAATATACTTTATTCTGAATAATCATTAAATTTAGAAATTCAATGGTGAAGAGTTATCAACAAAATAATTATGCTTTGAAACAAAAGGGAATTACTCTTTGCTGAAAAATAAAGAAGTTGATTGTATCTCTGGCTTCTATTTAACAGGAATAATATATATTTTTATTGTTTACAATGTATGTATGTGAATAATTCTTATTTAATTGACAGCCTTTGTAAACTTATGTGTGATTCTCAAAAATGAATGAATACAGCTGCAAAATATAAAAATATAGAATAAAATATAGAGAATAGGACATTACGTCAGAGTGATTCGGTATAATATGTTACACAATTATGGAATTACATTCATGGGTAATATTGTGATGATTAGATTTATCAATGAAAACACATGTGTTGTATCGAATCAAAGACGACAATCTAGACTTTTTCTAAAAATGTGACAAAAATATGGAAGCACAGAAATTTATATTGTTAGTTTTAGGTCGGAATTACAGTCTTTTGACATATTCACAATAAAAATAACGACACAGTATAAATTTATTTATCGGATATTAGACGAACCGTTGTAAGAGAACTGAATAAAAAATATATCATTCTCGACGTTTCGTTAGCGACATAGCGGATGTCTTCAGGAGACACCTCAGTCGTCGTGCAGAGAGGGTGTCTCCTGAAGACGTTAGCTACGTCGAGAGTAATGTAAGTTCTCTTATAACGGTTCGTCTAATATCCGATAAATAAATTTTAGCTGTATAGTTATTATTATTGTGAAGAAATTCATATTGTCTGTGTTCCCATGTAGGTATTCATCATAATTCTAAGATTGTCGTCATTGATTCTATCCGACTCATATTTGCCTTAGAACCTACAAGACATCGAAGCTGGTAAAAAATATTCTAAAACAATTACCACATAGTCATTGCCTATTAAAGTTAAATTATGGAATACGTTGATATATTATATTATTAGTAAGCATACTAGTTATCAATCCCTCAACAGTCACATTGGAATTCCCGCGCATGGGGCGGGCACGGCGGATAGTCTGATTCACATTGCCGGAGGGTTCTAGCAGGAGTTGTTGTTGGGCAGGGGCCTCACCAGGTAGAGCTTCTCCCCCTGCTTGTTGGTGTAGATGGGCGCGCGCTGGTAGTGCGCCACCAGCTGCTCCAGGGCGTGGAACTTCCGCTGCCCGATGCAGTACAGCGAGCCCTCTACGTGCACGCGGAAGTGCTTGTTGCGACCGGGGGCTTTTAACGACACAGAAAAGTCCCCCATCTGCAAACAATAACATACAACATGGTAAATATTCAACCTTATGGAACATACCGAGTGAGAGACTGTTGAGGAGATGAAGGAAGTGTGCAAGACAGAACAAAGCAAAGACACAACTGGCTGCACCAAGCGGAATGACATAGTACATAGTAAAGCCTATTTTCAATACTGTGATAAAAACTTAGAAGAGATATTATGATGACTGCAATCTAATTAACAAATCGTTTTGTGTTCTTTCAAGTTTGACCATGTTCTATTTGCAGCTCCTACATCTGCCGACGTTTCGCTTTCACGAGCAGAAAGCATCCTCAAGGCGAGTTATCAAAGCGCCCAAAAGAACACAAAAACAATTTGTTAATTAACACCAGCCATGAGAGTGAAAGTTTAAAACTATAATCTAAGTTAATAAGATATGTGAACATGTAAGATTTACAATCAATGCACGCTCACAAGCAAACATGGACAGCTCAATACTTACAAATATTGCATT
The DNA here is from genome assembly GCA_951799405.1 of Agapetus fuscipes. NCBI lineage: Eukaryota > Metazoa > Arthropoda > Insecta > Trichoptera > Glossosomatidae > Agapetus > Agapetus fuscipes. The sequence continues at coordinate 16,370,530 of OX637338.1, forward strand.
TGTACTTACAGAAGAAAAACCAAACTCAAATGAAGATAAACTCTGTAACTTTGCCTTTCCCTTAAACAAGGATGGCATTGGAAAAGTGAATTATTTATTACAATAAGGGTGATCAGACTAATCTAATCTAATCTAATCTAAGCTGCAAAGATATATATCATTTAAGATTTATACTAAATGCATTCCCACAAGCAGATATGTATAATTTCGCGCTAACACATGCCGCATGTGGACCTACAATATAAAAACCCAATCTCAAATGAACATAAGCCTTGCAACTCTTGCCGTCCTTCCCTGAAACAGGGGTGACATTGGCAAAGTGAACCAATTTTTATATTATGGGTGGTCAGCCGCATAACAACCTATAAGTCAAGGAACATACATGACAAATTACATTTTTTTAAATCAAAGAATAAAAATAACAATATATACATGGACATTATTAATTTTAAATTAATCTCCACAATGTCAATCAATACACAAGCCCTTTAACTTTTACATTAATTTGCTATTGTTAAACTTAAAATATGCCCAGAAGGGTTCTCAAACTAGTACACATACAAATTTCATATTATAAAGAAAGAAAAATGATTGCGATGCAATGGTATCTCCATTGCATGGAAAATACTCAAGATGTGTAAATATTATGCTAGGAGTATGAAAGACAAGATAAGATTGTTTTTATGTACAGAAAATGCGTTTAAACTAACAAAACAATTAATAAAAAAAATACAGAGTAACTAAAAGGTAAACGAGATTCTAAAATACAACTACTATAGAGTACCTATAATGCTTTGTTCAGCTACAATTAATGTTTATTTTACAACAGCAAGAAAATCTTGGGATGCTCAGATTAGAATTAACAGTACGGAGGAGTTGACATCATGAAACTTTAAAAAATAATGCAACAGAATGTGCTCCGAGATGACCACGTGATTTCATACTATTTGCAGCAGGTTATAAGTAAATGAAAGTGACTTTAAATTGAACAAAAAGTACCTTTACTTATATTATCTTAGCCCTCTTCAGTTTTGGTCCAGTACCCTTAGTACGAGTTGCAAAACTTGAGTAATGTAAAGCTTACGGCAACTATTAAAGAGTGATTTCTCCCCAAATCTGCTGTTTTTGTTTGTTTGAACTTGATTTTCTTCATCACTGTAACTCTTTTGCTAAGACCATAAAGTGTAAGAAACAAAAACTGCAGATTTTGGGAGAAATCACTCTCTAATACTTTCCGTAAACTTTACTTTCATCAAGCTCCGCAACTCGTACTAAGGGTACAGATCCTGAAATGTATAATATAATTTTATAATTTTAAATAATATCGGCAGACAAACCACACCTGGGATGGGAGTCTTAACGGCCGCCTTTAGATTTTACCGTATCTATTTGACGGAATAAACTAAAGTCCGGTCGATAGCTCAGGTGGTAGAGTGCTTGCATTCCATGCCGAAAGCTCGGGTTCGAATCCCACCGAGGGTGTCAGAAATGATTTCCTGTTTCGGTGTTTATTTCAAACCCCAAAATAAAATAACGGCAAGGTTTACTCAGCCTTCACAAGAAATGAGTACCAGCACTCTCGGGAGCTGGGAAACCTCCACTTCAACTGAAGTGGTTGGCGTAAGGCCGGCCCCCTTACCTGTAAAAATAAATAGGTTCAACTCGCCACATGCGACCCCTTCGGGGATAACGCGGCAAGAAGTTACACTATATGTGTAGCTTAGTTGCGTTTGCGTTTGCGAACTATGGGTAGTGCCTGAACACCTGAAGTGCTATTCTGCTAAATTCCTTACACTTTGGATATCAATCCAAATCGGAGCTTGCTAGCGCTTGCGAAAGAACTCCATAGATAAACAATCACAGTGCACCTTATTTTAGGACACAAATCGCTATCTCGTTGCCATAAGGTCGTAAGGAATTTAGCAGAATAGCGCTTCGTTGTTCCATATAAAATGGATTAGCTGTTGATAAGTCGCCATGTTTTATGTCGGCCTATCTTCAAATAGATACAGTAAGATTTATCGACAGTCGTCGAGACTTCCACCCTAGATTGTGTGAAAGCTAACATACTTCCCGTGCCCTACGCAACTTCAGATCCGATACAAGAACAGATCTTGTGAAAAGAGACATACAGATAAGTTTGTTCTTTTCAATCGGTAAGACTCATTCCAATTTATTAGTTAAGGAAGTGTAAATAGATACAAATAACACATATCCTTCAATGAGGGTTTTGTTATTGTTTTTGTTTCATAAATTATTTTGCTTCAAAGCTCCACCAAAAAAAACATGTTTAAACGCAATGGTAGGATGAAGCAATGAGTTGAGAATGTGTCCTAAGTTTTTTTAGGGAATTGTGTTTTTTTTTTTTTTTTAAATATTAAAATGTTATTTATTGCTCGTATTCCTTGACTTATAGGTTGGTATGAGGCTGACCACCCATACTGTAAAAAATGGTTCACTTTGCCAATGTCACCCCTGTTTCAGGGAATGTCGGCAAGAGTTGCGGGGCTTATGTTCATTTGAGGTTTGGATTTTATTTGTAAGTACACAATCAGCATTTGTAAGCGCGAACTACACGTGTTTGTTTGTGGGCATACATCTGAGAGCTTTGAATGAATATATCCTTGCAACTTAGATTATATATAGATAGATTATAGTGTGAGAGACTCCCTAGATTTCAGAGAATCTATAGAGGTCTGTGGCACTTGTTGGAGTGCCGCAGAGGTGTGATACAAGTAGTGTCCGCATACATTAGTTTCACTATCTCTGATGAGGAAATCTCCATCGTGTCCGTGCTGGTTGAGAAGCTGGTCACACTGTGTGCGGGTGATGGGGCCATAGTACCACGGCTTGCCCTTCAGGGTGGAGCCCCCGGGCAGGGTTCCGGCCGCAGAGCGAGACATGGACTGGGACATGCCCCCCACACTGTCCCCGCCCGCGCTGCCATTGCCTTCGCTGAAAACAGAAAACAACAATATGCATTCCAAGGATTTGTCTCTTTCATCTTTGTTTTGCGAGAAACAACACAACTAACATGTGCTCAGCTTTATGATGGCTGCCAACAATTATTATTTAAGAAGGTATATTAATTTATTATTAAAGATACAGAGAAAATGGAGGGACAGCAGGTGTTCACTTCTCTCTTTGAGATGGATAAGAGCCGCAATTCGCCAGAGGGTTGTGAAAAAGTAGAAGGGAGAAGAAATGGATAAAAACATGATGTCTGCACGTGAATTGGCATAGACAATATTATGTCATCACCCGGCTAGAGAAAAGGCATACAAATATTTTGTTATTGGTTGCTAAGGGTGGCAGTCCCATACAAGACTGACGTTTGCTCGCCAGGGAAAATAGTTCCAAATTCAAAAATGTTCTGACCTCATTGCAAAATACCGTACAAGTTAAATTTTGAAAATAATTGATTCTCGCAAAACTTAGAAAGTACATTTCTAATCAGACTACAAATGATAATGAAAAAGTTGATGGCAATTTTGTGGGATTTTCTACACTAAAATTTATACTCTATGTAGCAACATATCCTTACTAATTTAGATGCATGCTTGTAGACAAAAGTTAACCAACAAAAACTATTCAATAAGATTTGTCGCTACATAACTACTGTCGCTTAATAAATTTTGTAAGATACTGAAAGTATCTTTTCAATGTAGTACCCCAAGTACAAAACTTAATGTTCAAACCCAACCATATCGTTTTAACAAAAATGTATGCAAAATCAAACGCCCACTAGAGATGTTATTATTGTTTCCATACTTTTTTGGTAAATGCTATGGTTGTGTTTAAGCGTAATGTTTTACACCACGGGTAAAGGTATAAAATAATAAGTAAGTCCTCCAAATGTATGTTATAAGAGCATCATGATGGACGCTGTTACCCACCGGAAAGCAGAGAACTTATGGGAGTAAATTAAATAAACAAACTTGTAAGGTTGAGTTAGGTACTCTGAGAGCTCCTGCAGATAGTTCCTGGGCACCAGCCCCACGTGTCCTTGGCCGTTGCGGGCTCGATACCACTCCGGATCCGCTTGCGGTCTCTCCACTATTTCTAGACGATCCCCTTTCTCAAACGACAGCTCTTGCTCGTTGCTGGCAGAAAACGAGTAGAGAGCAACCTACAAACACAAATTAGAAAAATTAAATAAGTATAGATCATGACTACGATCAAAATAGTTCGGGCAGGTACAGAGGCTGCCAGATTTTTGTGTCACAAAAAATACTTCTGGGTGGATGCCCAGGTGGAAGAGGACTGGTGAAGTGAAGCCCAGATTGTGCCGGAAGAATGGAGTGAGTAGAGATACCACACTGCTTCTCCATGTGGCAAGTCGAAGAACGGCTGCAGGAAGCAGGAGTTGGAAGGCGCAGCATTTGTAGGGCCAAAGTTCGACTTGGGATGTAGAACGATTGGCGAGAGATCACAAACAGTGAAAAAAGTTTAATTGTAATTCAGAGGTGTAATCCAAAATCATAATTACCACAATATCGAGGACATTTTCTGCCATAGCATAAGTGTGCACTGTATCATCTGCATCACCTTCTTCACTTGTGTAGTTCGAAGGAAACCTGGAGAATTATAAATTTAATATTTAATTTAACTGCTAGTGGCTGATGATGCTTGATTTGATTACTTTTTTATTACTTTTTGATGATTTCACTTATTAATGGTGAACATTTTTCATTCAAGTTTATAGTAGGCAAATAAAAAAATAAGGCAAGTTAAACGGTCACCGTAGCCCTCCTTGAAAATATAGCATCTCACACCTCATGTGCTATGATTTCATGGCCTCTCTACCCTGACAAGGTCTTATTACTAAAATGACAATGGGTTATAGTCATAGAGAAAGACAACAAAATGGACTTCTAAAATCCTCGATGACCATGCCATACAAACAAAATAAGTGTAAGAGGTCTGTTGTAGAGATGGTCTGTAAATTTATTGACAAATGCGTCCTTTTCATTCAGCATAAAGTCGCTATGCTAACATTGAAAATAACGGGCCTAGAGTCTATAAATGTTTCATACCAGCCAGTCTGCCCCTGATACTGTCCCCGCCACCAGCCGTCATTGCTCTTCTCAAGGATGAGGATGCGGGTGCCCTTGGTGAGGGAGAGCTCGTCAGGCTGCTGGGCCTGGTAGTTGTACTTGACCACAGCGGTTCCGATGGCCTCGGAGGGGTCGGGGGGAGGGCGGCGGGCGCTGCCCCCAGGGGAGCCTCCCCCGCGGGTCGGAGAACCACTCATCGGTAAAGTCTTGGAGCCAGTGCCCTTTTTTACTTTTTTCTTTATGCTGTAAATGTTTTCATTTCCGATTAAAGTAATTCATAAAAATACAATACATGCACCATTAGCACCATTGAGTAATAATATTAATGGACACTTAACAATCATGTGAAATCCTATATTTTCTTGCTTGTTCCATCTTGTGTTTTGACCCCAATGACATTTGCCATTAACTTTAATGATAATGCCATTTTTCCTTCCAAATTGACTAATTTATCGACCATAAGAAATGCTTGCGCACAATTTACGTACAAAAATACCATTTTAGTAATGCCAACAATGTAGTTTTTTTAACATCTATCCCTTTTGCCTGTTGACAGTTTGGTGACTTTTGAAAGATCTTTGTTCTCTTTCTAACTCAGGAAGATTTGTGTTGAGGTTGAAATGGATATTACGTCTACTTGCGTTGAAATAGTTTCGGCTCCACTATATTATACCTGAATGATTAGTATAGTAATGCTATGGTGTTCAAATTTACAAATGAATACTGTCTAACTTTTGACAAATTTCCCAATTCACGGTAAATGCAAATTAGTACGTCAAACTTTAACGGTTCTTTATGCTTTGTGATTAAGTTTTTTCTGTATATTTTCCTGACACAAATGTTTAGCACAATTAGGTAAAAATTGCTAAAACAAACATTTTGCATTACCTCAACATACTTATAAGTTCAAAAAGTATAAAAACTCAAACATTGGAATGCAAAAACCTCAGAACAAAAGCTTTTAAATAATCACCTTAATAAATTGCTTAATTTTTTGCAAAAGCTGGGCATTTTTCCCTTCTCTGGGTAAAGTGGGATCAACAGCTTGACTATCTTACTTGAAGCGGAACGTATATTATACAGTTTTTTAAATAAACACAATCATTACACAACAATTAATGGGAACAAATAATGTACCTATTTACTTATATGTTCTAGAACAGCGGTCGCCAAACTTTTTGACCTCACAGACCAGTTAATTCATAATTTAAATCCCGCGGACCACTTATAGGATTTTTTAAATGGTAAATATATTTATAAAAAAAAATTGTGATCAAAGAACACATAAAATGTACCTAGTTAATAGTTTTTATAACTTGTCACGTATTGTAATGAATTGAATTATGTTTTAATGCATCTTAAAACATAACTGAACATGATGAGTAAGTATATTCCACATTTTTCTGAGGACCAGCGAAATTTTCTCGCGGACCACTAGTGGTCCGCGGACCACCACTTTGGGAACCGCTGTTCTAGAACATATAAATAGGATGGGAAATGATAGGATGCCACGTATCGCGTTTGAAGAGAGCCTAACTGGAAAAAGACCTCCAGGATGACCTCCGAAGAGATTGCGTGATATAGTCTAGATCACAGTAGGAAGTAGTGGCACAAACAGGTCCTTCGGATCTATGAAAGGGAGAAGCCTTACAAAAAATGGGTCTTGTTTGAGAATTGGCCCTTTCTATAGCGAAGACCAAGCTTGCAGAAGGCTTTTGATGTGTGATTTACACAATAACAGCAGCGCCCACCAAATAAATCATCCTAATATTTTATTTAAGAAGAAGAAACAACGCACCTGTCAAATAAGGAGGGTTTTTCCTTTTTGACATAATTACTAGGTACATATCCTGACTGGTTGCGGGCGTTCTGCACCCTCCACCAGTGCTTGGAGTCGTCCACCAGCAGGTAGCGCTCATTCTTCCTGAGGTCCAGCTCCTGAGAGCCCTGCGCGGCGTAGTCGTACTTGGCCACCACGTAGCAGGCGTCGTCCTGGCCGCCCTTGTTGTGGCGCATGCTGGCCATGAGGGAGGCGTGCGGCACTGCCAGCGGCTTGCTGCTCCACGAGCTGTCTCTGAGGGAGCGCGTCTCCAACATGTCCCGCACCCCCGCCCTGCCACTGCCCCCTCCTGCAGGAGCACCCCGCGCTCACTTCACAATCACACACACTTGTAGCGGCACTCTTTCAATTTAACAATTCTTTTTTTAAAAGATTAGCACGTAGGTTGGAAGAGATTTTCCTGCAACAACAAAAAATATACACATTCATTTATGCTGCACTCATTAAAAGCTTGTTTAATGGAGTCTATTATGTATCATTGACAGTCAATTCTCAAGTATGTGAATTCAAAGATATAATATAAGTAAGTACATTGTTTGTGTGGATAAGCAGGAAAATATATGATAATCCTCAGCATTTCTCTGTGATAAGTACGAACAGTAAGAAATATTTTGAAAGTGTGCTGTCACTATGAGAATGATAATTATTCGCAAGCATACCTATTGTGGTTAATTATTATAAAAACAAAAGGACAACAAGTATATTAAAAATATATACTACATTTTAAAAAAATATACATATTTTTTTTAACAAATATATTAATCAAGTAAAAAAAAAACATCTGTGAAAGAGTAAATAATTATGGTTCATATTGTTTACTCTCTAGAGGACATCCTTTTTCTTGAAAGCTATATTATTATTTCCTTGACTGATAGGTTGGTATGCGACTGACCACGCAACGCAACGCAACTAAGCTACACATATAGTGTAACTTCTTGCCGCGTTATCCCCGAAGGGGTCGCATGTGGCGAGTTGAACCTATTTATTTTTACAGGTAAGGGGGCCGGCCTTACGCCAACCACTTCAGTTGAAGTGGAGGTTTCCCAGCTCCCGAGAGTGCTGGTACTCATTTCTTGTGAAGGCTGAGTAAACCTTGCCGGTATTTTATTTTGGGTTTTGAAATAAACACCGAAACGGGAAATCATTTCTGACACCGTCGCGTCGGTGGGATTCGAACCCGAGCTTTCGGCATGGAATGCAAGCACTCAACCACCTGAGCTATCGACCGGACAACCACCCATACTGTAAAAAATGGTTCACTTTGCCAATTTCACCCCTGCTTCAGGGAAGGTCGGCAAGAGTTGCAGGGCTTATGTTCATTTGAGATTGGGTTTTTTATATTGTAGGTCTACATGCGGCATGTGTAAGCGCGAAATTGTGCATGTCTGCTTGTGGGAATGCATTTAATATGAATCTCAAATGATACATATCTTTGCAGCTTATATTTAGATTTAGATTTATACATATCACACATTTGGAATAAATACATTTAGAAGTGCCTACGTCTCTGAAAATGTTACAACGGTTTGATGTGTGGGGCTTACACTGTTCGGACAGAGAGTGAGCAGGGCAGAATTTAAATACGCTCCTCCCACTGCTCCTGCTCACGTCGACGTCCATCCCAGTGATTCAGGTTTTGTCGGACTTCAAATGACCCGTGCCGGAGAGATTGTTCTTTGCCGTATTGCTTTCTTCTAAGTTCCTCTGCCCAATATTGCCCACAATGGCAAGAGAAGAGGCAGGAGTAGGGGCAGTGACCTGATGTTAACGTACTCTAATATATTTAGACTTTTTTCACACCCAATAAGAGTGTAACAAAAATGGGTTCAACTATTGCTAGTTGTGACATTTATATACCCTGGAATGTAATCTATAATCTATAATCTAAGCTGCAAGGATATGTAAGCATTTAAGGCTCATATGAAATGCATGCCTACAGACAGGCATATGTAGGTTCGCGCCTACACATTCTGCATGTGTGCATACAAATAAAGAAAACCTCACATGGACATAAACCTTGCAACTCCTGCCGCCGTTCCCTGAACGGGGTGGCATTGGCAAAAGTGAACCGATTTTTACAGCACGGGTGGTCAGCCTCGTACCAACCTATCAGTCAAGGAGCACTTCTCTAATTGCTTTCATAAAGCTACATCTGTTTCTTCTTCCTTTCTTAGAATATCTTCATCCACGATATTTGGATCGAATTCTAGTTCAAATGATTTGTGTATATTTTATTTGTTCTTTAAAATCTTTGGTTGTAAGGAGAGAAAGCAGCTTGAAGACCAATCTACAACTTAGACAAATCAAGAGGGTAAAATTACCTAAATATTAGGAGTGTTGGCAGTTCGAAATGTAGTAAATGATACGAAAGAATTCGTTATATTAATTAATTTATCAATGAAAATAATAAGAAGCAGAGATGATTGCCATACAATACAGAGAAAAAATGACCAAAAAAAGTAGTGAGAAGAAAGATAGAACAGTCACGGGCTAACACCCCTCCCCTGTAGTGACATTACTTTCATGGATAACGAGTCAAAATTGGGAGTAAAATCAAATAATTACGACAATATGCTAAACCATCATATTGGATTTACTGCAGCGGTGCATTCACACAACAGTATTAGTGCAATAATCGATTGTAAACAACTTTCCGGATCTTTTTTCCCGGTGTACATGCCGACTTTCCATATGCATATACTCCCATAAAACCATTAGATCTAAATTAATTCCATGCAGGGAAGTCAAAAACGTTTTTAAGAAGTGGAATACAGGAAGTTTTCAGTAAGTATGTGACCACTTACGCGATAAAACGAAAACAAGAACACAAAATACACAGCAAAATGTCTAACTTCAAATTTCTTTCTTGGCTTTCAATGGATTTTATGTAGTGGCAACACATCTTTTGTCGTTCCATAGACAATTAGTATGGCTATTATGAAAATACAAACTATGGTTTTAGCCTACCATGATTTAATTACATTCTTAGCCTACCATGTGATTTTTTAAGTGGAAAATATTTTTTAATGCTAGTTCAGAGTGTAGATCGGGAAACCGAAGTGGGGATCGTTTTTTCGCATGGGATTTTCTCTCGTGGTCAGAGTTGTGAGGCGTGTGGTGTCGATTTACTTTTGATCGTAAATAGTTTTTGACGACTTGCAAGAGTATGTTTTCAAGAAAATACCGTTAATAATGTGCTAAATATATTATCTGAGCTTAATTTTATAACATTTACATTGTTACTTTATAGCTGTTAATAAAACTCCCTTCGTAGCATTATAAAAATGGCGTCACCCGATCCTTCAAAGAATCGAATGCAAGCATTCAAGAACAAAGGAAAAGATCAAGATGTAAGTTATCTTATGACTTTAAAATACGATTTTGTTGTTGTTATTATAATCTTACATAGTGTTCAGATGTCCTCCATTCGTAATTGACTTCCGTTATTATTTCAGGAAATGCGAAGAAGGCGCAATGAGGTAACTGTCGAACTGAGAAAAAATAAAAGAGACGAGACCCTGCAAAAGCGACGAAATGTCCCGATAACAGACTCAACTGATGAAGACGATGCGGACAAGAACTTGGTTCCCCACGACCTGGCGCGACTTGTTGCCGAAGCGGCACAAACAGAAAACCCTCGGGTTCAGTTGGAAGCTGTGCAAGGGGCAAGGAAGCTCTTATCCTCAGACAAAAACCCTCCCATCGATAACCTAATACAGAGTGGGATCCTGCCGATTCTCGTGCAATGCCTCACACGCACGGACAACCCGGCACTGCAGTTTGAGGCGGCGTGGGGACTCACCAACATTGCCTCTGGGACATCGCAGCAGACTAAGCAAGTGGTTCAGGCTGATGCTGTTCCATACTTCCTGCAGCTGCTCATGTCTCCTCACCAGAATGTCTGCGAACAAGCTGTGTGGGCGCTGGGAAACATCATCGGGGACGGGCCCGCTCTGCGAGACTATGTGATAGAGCTGGGAGTAGTGCAGCCCCTGCTGTCCTTCCTGAGGCCGGACATTCCTGTGCCATTCTTGAGAAATGTGACTTGGGTCATTGTCAATCTGTGTAGGAATAAAGACCCCCCACCACCAAAGGAAACCATCAAGGATATCCTGCCAGCTCTTCGAATGCTCATCGGTCACAACGATATCAATGTGAGCATACTGCCCAAATATTCTCAACTTAAATAATGATTACATATTTCTCTGCGAGAGTACTTTTGGTTCACGTTTTTTCATTCTTCATAACATACAAGTAATTACACCTATTATTCATATTATGCCTTTATTCAGAAAGTCTTAACATTCAGCGTACTCCACGCCATTGTAATTTTACCTGTTTTCTCAAAGTGCGTGTCATGCATTAATTAGTATTACGATACAGCTGTCCCTTGATAATCTGACATGTACAGGACGGAGGTGCGCAGTACGTAGACAAGCTACAGCCATAACGTTTATACAGTGAAGTTCCCTAGTGATAATCATCAAATATTTGGGATTGTATAAAAACTCACAATGAAGTTAACAAAATTGAATTTATACACGACACATGAGTCACAGTGATTCATTTCACTGCATGCTTGGTTTGTTTCCGTTGACAAGCCTTCTGTCAGATTTCAAAGTGTTGGATTATGTATGGACAGCTGTACTTAAATAAAGTGAGGTATCACTAACAGATGTCAATGCAGTTTTGATTGTTAAGTGTATGATATTGTTATGGTTTTAGTTGGGTTCTTTTAATTAAACTGCAATTTGTTTTTAAAGATTTATTTTACACTATGTTGATTTACAATGCACTGATTTCTAGCTCTTGGTTTATCGACTTCACGGCACAGTGTTTCATTCGATACTCTGCCTGCACACAATTGCGGCTTACATTTATATACGTTCGTACGGATGTTTCTTGATTGTTTCCGAACATAGTGGATGATTCCAATACCAGAGTGTTGTACCACCAGCGTGATAAAGATCACATATGCACTGATACTACCATACGCTCGTTACAATATATTTTTAATGTTTGTTTTAGATCCTGATAGATGCCATCTGGGCCATCAGCTATCTGACGGATGGCGGGAACGATCAGATACAGATTGTGATAGAATTTGGCATCGTTCCCAGGCTCATTCCCCTGTTGTCTCACAAGGAGAGCAAAGTCCAGACGGCAGCTCTGCGGGCAGTTGGCAACATCGTAACAGGATCTGATGAGCAAACACAGGTCGTGCTCAACTGTGATGTCCTGTCACACTTTCCCGCCTTACTCGAACATCAGGTATGCATATTTGGTTCAACAATCGTATGAGCTAATGAGCGTGTTTACAAATTCAAATTCATTTATAACTGGGATACTTGACTAACGGTTTTTGGAAAACTTACTTTTGAGATATTGACAATATCTCATAGTGCACGTCGCATTGCATCTGAAAGAGAGCTATGCTAACCTTTAGTTGTATAGTCTTGATGCTTTTTAAATTAAAAATCAGGGCTAGAGTCATTAAGTAAAGAGCATTCAGGTCTTTGAGTTTCAATTTGCAACTCAATATATTTTATTTTCACCTGCAAGATTAAAAATAAAAATAATATTTTGTATTTTCACTATCTTAAAAGTAACCTTTGTTCAACCGTCACTGATAGCATAACATAAATTAATATGAAGCGATAACATGTTGTCACAAACTTATTTTGCAGAAAGAAAAGATTTGTAAAGAAGCTGTGTGGTTCTTGTCCAACATAACTGCGGGCAATCGCTTCCAAGTGCAAGCTGTCATCAATGCCGGCCTGCTGCCCAAGATCATCAAGAACCTTACTAGCGGAGAGTTCCAGACAAAGAAAGAGGCAGCATGGGCTGTTTCAAATCTTACCATCAGTGGAACCAAGGAGCAGGTGGCTGAAATCATCAAAGCTGGAGTTATTCCACCCTTCTGTAACTTACTGGAATGTAAAGACCCTCAGGTTATTAGCGTAAGTAAACAAAATATTGAAAAAAAATTATATTCCCTTATCATCATTTTTTTTCTGCTTGTATGTTTTAATCTATTGTTTAATTTAGTTTGCTCAAATACGTTTCAATAGCCTATTCATATTGAAATGTTTAATTATTGTAAGTTTTAACATTTTTTGTAGATGGCAGAAAATCTCAAAAGAGAACAATTTTCCTTAATTTAAAACACTTTTATTTTCACTATTATTGTAAATATTAATAATTACAAATGTGATCAGTCCTCAGACCATCATGAGGTATACAAAACTATTGAAGTTTCATATGCCTGATGTTTTCTTCTCAGTTTTATTAACCTTTTCACTTCTGAATATTCTGGCTGTATGAATACCCCCAGTGCGGAATACTTTTTCAAGCACATATTTTACATACTTATTGATTGACGATACTTCAAACTATGTGAACAGTCACGTGTATTAGTTATTCTTGAACACAGATGTCAGGGATAAGTTCAAAGTTGGATGATGTCTATGATTGACAGCTGCACTGTATGCAAGTTTACACTTGACGCCTATGCGTGTCACCTGCAGTAGAAGTGTTAGGGCCGGTCTTATAAACATCCGTTAGTTCAATGTCGTACCAAATTTACCAAAATAACATACGCACGTCACATTTTTCGTCTTATAAGAATCCATTTATTTTATTTCGATCTACAGATCTAACCGACAGCCGACCCATCGATTAATAGCAGATACCGGCTGGTTAGTTAAGGTTTGAGGTTAGGTTAGCTGTCAAAAGCATCATTTCTTTGCGGTGAGTTTTGCGTGTCATTGGACTTCTACGCTCTATCCTGTTGAAGATAATTTCTTCCGACAGTGATAGAGAATTCATTAAAATAGGGCTGTATCAGTCGTTTTCGTGTTTGTCATACGCAACTTTAGGTTATGTTTCTTCTCTGACAGCAAATGGATGACATATGTTCATGAATGTACGCAAAAAATCATCAAAAATACGAGTGCATTATTGAGAACTAACGGACGGTTAAAAAAGCTTTATAGGACTACCATCGGTAAGATCAGTGTGTAAAGGTCCATCCGTTAGTAAAATGAGGATTTACTTACGGATATTTAGTCCAACGTTTATAAGACCGGCCCTAAATAGATCTCTTTTTGTCATCTTCCCATTTCGCACACTTAAGATTTCATGCTTAAAAGAAACTTTGTGCTTAACTATTTCAATTTATTGCAGGTCGTCTTAGATGGAATAAACAATATCCTTAAAATGGCTGGGAACGACGTGGAACAAATAGCAACACTCATTGAAGATTGTGGCGGACTTGACAAAATTGAGAGTTTGCAAAAGCATGATAATGTGGATATTTATAAACTGGCATATGAGATTATTGAGCAATATTTTGGAGATCTGGATTATGTAAGTATATTATTTTATTGATTTTTCTAGTTATCTGAGCCAGCTAAGTTGTATTTGACTTCATTCCGACAGCAGTTATTGTAAGCGTTGACATCTCCAATGCCTTTACAGCGAATCAGACATAATATTTATTATTTAACGTATTTATCCATATTGTCATGATTCAAAAAGAGAAGAGCATGCATGAAGCGAGAGATGAATGTCATGGAGATGGAAGAATTGAAGACACATCTCCACTACTGGCCACCTCTAATGGAATGAATGGTGGCTGGAAACAAAAACAATTCATAAAGAAGACCCTCAGTAAGAAAGACTCCTGCATAAAGCGAGGCATTTCATGACATTATTTTACGTATTAAATTTATTGCATCAATTACCCTCCATTGCACTCTCATTTTTAAATTATTCAAACTTTTGATTAGTATATTTTTAATGCTTTCAAAGAAGTGATTCCTAAAATTGAAATAATTTATTAAGGCTAAGGTTCTTTAGTGTTTCTTATACCCAGTGTGACATGAATGTTTTGTTTATGGTTGCAGTTGGACGAGGAAGTGCACATAGATACAGGTGAAGGCAGTTTTCAGTTTGATCCGGCTAACAACCCTCAAGATATAAATTTCAAATTTTAATTGATTTAAATTATAATAAAATGATATAATCAAATATTATTAAGTTGTTGATATTGCATAAATAACAATTCTTGACTATTTTGACAATGTTTAATTTTATTTGGTTATGAAAAATTCTCAATAAAATTATTTAAAATTGACTCGCTACATCACGGCAACTTGTATCTTGTGAATCATGCTGCATCTCTTGTGGCGGAAAGCACTACTTGCGTCAAATTATTGACAAAATGAAATTTTCATGTTTTTTAGTTTCACCTGCTATTTGTATATACATAATAGTTCTGTCATGTTTTTCAACCCACAACTCAAATTTGCCATGTAAATCTTTACATCATTTATGGAAAATTAATATTATACATACATACATTAGGAAAATGTATTATTTTGAGGATAATATTTTTTTTGATTGTACCACTTACATATTTTTTTATTTTATGATTGTTAATACATCCTAATTTATCCTTACATTGTTTTACTTTATTTCATAACGGCGATGTTGAATTTTTTTTATTGCATCAAATATTGAAGCCATGATCTTCATCATTATGTTTTTGGTTTGTATTCCTGCTAAATAGTTTGAAGAGTGTGCCTAATGGACTATAAAAGCACAAATTTGAATGTTTTCAGAACATTTTTGATTTGAAACTTTTTTCTCAACAAGAAAATGTCAGTTTTTTACGAGACTGGATTCCTTAGCAACCAGAAACAAAATACTTGTATGCCTATTCCCTAATAAGCCGGCCGGGTGACAACACAATATTTTATAAGCTGATTCACGTGCAGACCTGATTGGTAATGTCTTTCCCTGGGAGCAAACGTCACTCTTGCGTGGGCATATTTTCGTTAGCAATCAGTAATAAAATATTTGTATGACTTTTTCCTAGCAACCCGGTTACGTGATGACACAATTTTCTCTGCCTCAATTGATATGCTGACCTCATTTTAATGCAAATAAACTGGAGTGCCAAAAAACATGGTAGATATTATAATGAGATCAGAATATTTGAAATGCAAAAAAAGTACACCCTAAACAGCCGGGCTACTTTAATGCCCGCTTTCCACTGCGAGCGGAGCTGACTCCGTACGGACTCCGCTCGACTAGCAACAGTAAATTTCATAGAAGTGCTTCCACCGACAGCGAGTCAGCGGAGCGGACTGAGCGAGTACAAAGAGTTACGAAAGTGGTCGCAGAGTTGAGCGAGTTTCCAGCGGACTCCGTACGGACTCCGCTCGACTAGCAACAGTAAATTTCATAGAAGTGCTTCCACCGACAGCGGAGTGAGCGGAGCAGGCTGAGCGAGTAAAAATGACTCCGCTGTGTCATGGTCTCGGCCGCTAGTTTTCAACTGACTTCGCTCCCCCGTGCCCCCCGCGCCAACCCGCGTAGTTGCGTGACAGCGATAAAACACATCATACATGATTTACAAAAACACATCATACATTATTTTATTAATTTGAAAATATTAAAATGTATGTTTTATTTCAAACATCTACATTTTATGTTTAAAGCAAAATAATACATTACTTTTTATGTTTCGAAACAAAAAAAAAATCTTTTATTAATAATTGAAACGTTTGATCTGGGCGTAGGCTGCAACGAGCTGTCACACACTGCACATCATACATTATTTTATAAATTTGAAAATATTAAAATGTATGTTTTATTTCAAACATCTACTTTTTATGTATTAAAGCAAAATAATATATTACTTTTTATTTTTCGAAACAAAAAAAAAAACTTTTTTTACTAATAATTAAAACGTTTGATCTGGGCGTAGGCTGCAACGAGCTGTCACACACTAGTTGGCTCCGCTAAGCCAGCTGTAGATGGAAGGCAAACAACTCTTTCATCTGACTCATCTCATTTCTCGCCTAGCTCACTCCGCCGAGCTCGTTAGCTGTGGAAGGCAAATACCATTATTTTTTAAAACTCTTTCGCAATGGAAGGCCAAAACTATTTCACTACGCTCCGCTCAGCTATTTCCCGCTCCCGCTCAGCTATTTCCCGCTCGCAGTGGAAAGCGGGCATAAGGGGTGTTATAAAGCCAAATATGCCATTTTTGTTTCTTACACTTTATGATCTTAGCAAAATAGTTACAGAAATGAAAAAAATCAAGCATGTTTATTAATTTTTTAATCTTAAAATATATAACTTAAGAATTGCCACCATAAAAAAATATTTAAAAAAACACGTTTTTTTTACATTTTTAGCTTTTTTTTCGTGTGTACCTACTGTATTTTGGATTTTTTTTTTCGCTTTTTAAATACAGAACTATACATTGTTTACGTTCCGTACTCAACATTTTTTTTATAATGTCAATAGTTTTTGAGTAAATATGGAAAAACTGTGTTCTTTGATCTAATTAAAATTGAATTCATTAAGTAGTTTCAGTTTTTCTATATTTACTCAAAAACTATTGACATTATAAAAAAAACGTTGAGTACGGAACCTAAACAATGTATAGTTCTGTAGTTAAAAAGCAAAAAAAAAAATCCAAAATACAGCACACACGAAAAAAAAACTAGAAATGTAAAAAAAACGCGTTTTTTTAAATATTTTTTTGTGGTGGCAATTCTTAAGTTATATATTTTGTTCAAGCTTTATAATTAAGATAAAAAAATAATAAATATGCTTGATTTTTTTCATTACTGTAACTATTTTGCTAAGATCATAAAGCGTAAGAAACAAAAACGGCAGATTTAGCTTTATAACACGCCTTAAAGAGGAAATATCAAGAAATATTATTTGTTGTGGGTTGCTAGTTACATAAATGTGTTATTTTTTTTTTAGAAATCCTGTGCGGGATTAGATTTCAGAGACTCTAGGGGTCTATGTTACTTGTTGTAGTGCCGCAGAGGTGTTTACGAGCTTGGTCATCGCTACAAAGCGCCAATACTCAAGCAAGACCCAGTTGCTGTAAGACTGGATGGGCTGGATGGACCTTTTAGTGACCGGTCTTTGGTAAAGATTTATTAATTTTTCAACCCAGTGAAGAGCAAATTTGAAAATATAAATGGTATATTTTTTGTGCTCCGCCGGGATTCGGACCCACCACCTTCCCAAAGAGAGATAATCTAATTTGAAACATACATGTAAGTGACATTCCGACTCCATAGAGCTGAAAGGTTCGTATTGTAAGCATGGGAGCAATATTTTATAACAAGGACTATTTGATGTAAAAAAATGAACTCAAGACACATGAAAAGGCATACTAATACTTTAATAGTTGCTAAGGATGGCAATTCCATACAAGACCCGGTGGTGTGTCGTGTGTTATGGCCGAGGGCGCCAAGTGACCGATCTTTCTAGCGTAATTGGAATAGAATAACGTTGGTTCGATCCCCGCTTGGGCCACTTGACTATAACTTTGACCCTGGTTCAACAGATGTTATTGGGTCTAATCTAATCTAATCTAAGCTGCAAAGATATATATCATTTAAGATTTATATTAAAAGCATTCCCACAAGCAGATATGTATAATTTCGCGCTAACACATGCCGCATGTGGACCTACAATATAAAAACCCAATCTCAAATGAACATAAGCCTTGCAACTCTTGCCGTCCTTCCCTGAAACAGGGGTGACATTGGCAAAGTGAACCAATTTTTTTTACAGTATGGGTGGTCAGCCGCATAACAAGGGTAATTGATAATTTTATTATTTATTAATTTATATTTTCTTGTATGAAAAAGGTTATGACTCTGGATGAAATGAAAGAAGTATGCAAGGACAGGAAGAAGTGGCGGCTAATCTGCAATGTTGATTTCTAATGTTGGTGTATTCATTTGCTACATTTTTTGCATAGGAAATTTTTGACTTTTTTTGTATAGATTTCTTTGTAAGGTTTTGTTCTTTTTTGTATTTAAATGTAATTTATTATTCATATTCCTTGACTTATAGGTTGGTATGAGGCTGACCACCCATACTGTAAAAAATGGTTCACTTTGCCAATGTCACCCCTGTTTCAGGGAAGGTCGGCAAAAGTTGTGGGGCTTATGTTCATTTGAGGTTTGGATTTTATTTGTAAGTACACATTCAGCATTTGTAAGCGCGAACTACACTTGTTGGTTTGTGGGCATACATCTGAGAGCTTTAAATGAATATATCCTTGCAACTTAGATTATAGATAATTCATTAATATAAACAATAATGAATTATTAATTGATGATATTAATACCTGTTTCAGGCCAGGCAGAATAGGTTGGTGAATTGCAATCGTCTTCACAAATCTATTTAAAATTAAAAAAAGACCCACACTGGCTTGCCGATAAAAAAGTTCCAAATTCATCATTGTTCTCTGTCCGTTAACAGCTTGATGCACATCACTTCCACTAAAATGTTGGCAGAGAAGGGCTCAGAATCAGAGTGGCTGGAAAAATCGCAGAGGACTACCCCCTCGAGCGCCCGAACGTGGATCTACGCTCATAGTATAAATGCGATTTTTTTCATTTTTCTTTAGTTGTTACACAGCAATAAGATCAAAAATCGCATGAAATACTGCTATGCCAGAAAATCACTGGCACTCCAGGGGCTACAGCCAATCGCATAATATTAGCTTTTAATATCAAAATTACTCTCTAGAATCTGTGAAAACTATGTGTTTCTGGAGTGTATGTCTTCCATTTTTATCTCCGTGTGATGATTTCACAAGTCTAGGCGAATGGAGTCTTCAGCGACAAATTATTAGTTTTATTAGCTTTTTCCCTAGCAACCTGGTTGAGTAGCACCATAGAGTAGTAGTCCCAAAACTTCTTTCCAAACTCGTTTGTCTGACTGAAAATTACAATTTTTCTCGGCGAACGGCGGACATGTCACAGAAAAGACTTTAGTATTCTCAACAATGATAAATATTTTTTTAATTACTTTCTACTAAGTAATCCGGCCGTGTGACGTCACAGCTTTTTTGTCAACGCCCTTTTTCTGTTTTAGTTTTGATGTCCACACATAAAGGTATTCAGTAATTTATTGATTTAAAAAAAAATGTAATGTGTAATGTATGTTCCTTGACTTATAGTGTGGTATGCGGCTGATCACCTATGCTGTAAAAATGGTTCACTTTGCCAATGTCACTCCTGTTTCAGGGAAGGACGGAAAGAGTTGCAGGATGTCTGCCCATTTAAGATTTGTTTTTTTATGTTGTAGGTTCACATGCGGCATGTGCAAGCGCGAAACTGTATGTGTCTGCTTGTGAAAATGTATGTAATGTGAATCTCAATTGTGACATATTTTTGTAACTTAGATTAGATTAGGTATAGATTTTATGTATCAACGGGCTGCAAACTTCTATTTCATGGACAGCCGTAAAAAATGAATTATTGTCTACGCCCATCAACTGTCAAAATGACATTGTTATTATAATAATATGGTATTTTTCCTGCAAGTTTCGATAGATCGATCGATATCATCGAAAATATATTGCTGGTACTCTAAATATGGATATAAATAAACAGTTAAAAAACATTCACGGAATATGAGCTTCATCTGAACAACAGGTAACTATACATTATCAATAATTCACGAAAATAATATGTGAGTGTAGTTCTCTGTTGAACTATGATGATTGTACTTTTTTACATCTTGTTCATTTTGATCTTATGGCTTGAGAGAAGATTGTATTTTGTGCAGTATTCCATTATAAAGTAACGCGTTGAATTCCCACATTCCATAATTTGTTGACCCATATGGAAACCGCACTGTCTATTAAATAGACTGTATCGCAATAAACCTTAAACAAATCAAATATTCAACCTTGTGTACCATTCCCTTGTCTTGTTGTTTATTTCAGAGTTTTGTATCTAATGAAAATATTAGAAAGGTTTTGTTTATTTGTGTACAACCAGTACTTACTTGACCGAGAGATTCTTTCAGAGAAGTTGAAATCTTTGTATTTTGTTTTTGCAGTCTTATGCGGCATCCTCAATAGATGTCTGGTCTTTAATGCTTTCAGTACGGATTTTTTTCGCAATGTACTCGAAACAAATACAATAGCCAATAATTGTGATGTTAAATGTCCGGGTTGCTAGGGAAAAGGCAAAAAATATTTGTTATTTACTGGAGTCCCGTAGAAATACATACCGGCGTACTTGGCTTGGGCGTACCCAAGATCAAATCTAAGGGGGGACACGTTTTGGAAAATTGAAGATCACCGTCACCAAAATATATCGCCGACCGTGGGGAGGGGGGGGGGGAGTAGAACATGATCGAATAATGGTCATTTTAGTAATTTCAATTTAATAACAATTCAGAATTATTTAGGTTAATATTTCTCTTCCAGGGGGGGGGAGGGGGGGCAGCTGCCCCCCTGGCTCTTCCTGGGTACGTCCATGCCTTAGTAAACAGATAAACACTATTGTTACAATTTAAGCATGCTACCTGGGCTTGGAGAATTCAATTTAAAAACAAACATTTTAATTAAACTCCAACATTTTTTTTTATCTATATTTAAAATTATAAAACATTGACATTTCTTGCTTTACCTACTCTGTAAAATGTCATTTTACGGATACTAGATGCACACATATAAGTAAAATGAATTGCAAAAAATATTAACATTTAAGATTCATTATTCATGCACGCTCACAAACAGGTAACAATTTCCTACCTGATGATGACTGACTAGTCGAAAACGTTTGTATTATAATTTTAAATTTTTAAATAGGTATATTATATGTGTGTATTAAAAAACAGTGTTTTATTAAAAGAAAAGTTTTTTGAAAAACAAACCCACAAACAAATGTGTGTAAATTGGCACAAATACATCGCACGTTTAATAATAAAGAGCAATAACTCAAAAAACATTAATGTTGGGAAATCACGTTTAAAGTTCAGACAACCAGTACAACTTGTATGGGATGAAAAAGGCGGCCGATGTTTTATCTCGGTCATATTCGTCCAAATTGAACGGCTGTCGCATTCTACCTATTCTTCTCGCATTGTTCTTGCGTTTTATTACAAAATCTCGATTTTCCCAATTTTCGAGTTATTTCTCTTTATTATTAAACGTGCGACATGCTGCATGTTCACTTACAAAAGAAAACCAAGCTTTGAATAAACAAATACTCTCTTGTAACCTATACCTGAAACAGAGGTGGTATTGGAAATTGTGAACCAATTTTTAACAGTATGAGCGGTCAACCTCACAACCTATTAGTCATTTTCGTATTTAATGTGTCTTCTTTAATCAAAATTTTGTTATCTATAATTTATTTCACATTATGAAGATGGGCTTCCTTCTGTATTTATAAATCAACATTTACTTGGTGCTGCGTTCTATTGAAGGGCATTATTCAGATAAGATTAAGCTGTTGTCCGTTGTGACATCTTGATTCAAATGGACTCTTGATCCATTTTATGTATGAGATCACTAACCGTGACTCATTTTACAATCAATAATATAACTTGATCTGAAATATTTTGATTCATCCACAAATTCTACAAAATCTACCTTGATCAAACAATATAGTATGGGAATGGTCAATATGTTGATATTTGTTTGGTATTATAGAAAAGAATCTATGTGTTAGGAAATCACCTATAAGTGTTTTTTTGTGTTCTGTTTTATTAGATAATCCTCAGTTTTTTCAAAGTTAAAAACTAACATTTCCAGCCATTTTTTGAGAGAATTTAAAAACAACTTCAACCTGCTTCTTTTGAAATGTTTTTCTATTTAAGTCTTTCTCTTGTAGTAAATCCGAGTATTTTTGTCACACACACCATATGTTTGCTGGTTTTCCTGGTTGGCAGCTTCAAACCAACATATGAATGATTTGCAACCACATGGGGGAGTCTATCAAAGTGTTATAATTAACACTTTTAATGTGAACAACCTAACCAAAATTATCTTCCTGCCCTCTTACAACATCTTCCATGTTGCAGGTTTCGCATATTTATATATATAAGTATTTCTTATCCTATCCCTTAGCGCCTTTCCCACAATAGTATGTAATTTCTTCATTTCTGCAGTTGTCTAGTATGTTCAAGAAGTTGAGTGACCAACTTGATTCTGTGCAAAGGAGTGCAGTGAGGTTGATCAATGATCCTTGTCTCACATCCAATCTGCAGCCGCTCCGGCACAGAAGAAAAGTTGGAATACCTACTCAGTCTTTTTTTTATCAATATTACCACGGAGCTTGTTCTTATGAGCTCCATTCATTAATCCCTCCCCCTCCCATTTCAGAAAGGGAAACTCGTAGTACGACTCTCATTCATCCCTTTGCAGTCGATCTCAAAACTATGAGAACTTGGCTTTTCATGACTCATTCCTTTACCAAACTGCCCGTTTATGGAATGATCTACCAGTATCTGTGTTCCCTTCCCAATTTAATCTGGTTTTATTCAAAACCAATATCAATCGACACTTCCTTGCAGCGCCTCATGACAGAAGCAACAATTCATGCAACACCTCTGCGGCACCCTTCCAGGGTGACATAGACCCCCAAGACTTTCAAGAATTTGAGAGTCTGCCGCACAGGATTCTTAAAAAAAAGTTGTAAGACGTGCCTTAGTTGCTTTGAAATTATATTTAAAATTTCCTTTTTACCAGAATGGGGGACGAAGGATTATCCAACATGGCGGCGCCGCCATGGAACTACACGCAGCATGTCACACTGGAGGACCTCAAGATGGACAGCAACTTCATGTGGCTGCTGGTCTCTCTGGTCTGCGCCGTCAGCTGGGTCGTCTACTATACTTATTACAACAGTCGCCTCCTCGGGTACATCACCACAAGACTCATCAACCGATTCTACTTCCAAGATGAAAACTTCAAAATAGGTAAATAATAATGTGTTACTTCTTAGTATTCAGCAATTTATTTCTTTCCTTCTTTAATAGCTTTTTTCTGGTCCGTAGTCCAGTGGCAACACTTTGGACTCGTAAATGGAAGGTTTCAAATATGCTTCTCCCTGGGTTGAAAAATTCATAAAACTTTTACCAAAGACCGGTCACTAAAAAGTCCATCCAACCTTACAGCAACTGGGTCTTGCTTGAGTATTGGCGCTTTGTAGCGACAACCAAGCTCGTAAACACCTCTGCAGCACTACATCAAGTGGCATAGACCCCTAGTCTCTGAAATCTGAGAGTCTGCCGCACAGTATTTCTTAAAAAAAAATTAGCTCTACAGCCCAAATTGAGTATCGGCCTCCCAAATGCTCTGCCTCGAGCGTCTCCTGACCTCTGCAGCCGTCATCCAAATTGCAGCTTGGAAAAACTGTGTAGTATCTCTTCTCACTCCATTCTCCCTCTGGAGTCTGGGTCTCCTCATCAGTCTCTTTCCTCCTAGAAACCATTCAGAAAGTTTCAACGCATATTTATTTCTGTGGCCATTTGAAACTACAAGAAATATTATCTGTTGAAGCAAAGTCCTTTAAAGTAGATATTTCTACTTGAGTAAGGTGTTTTAATTATTGTTAATGTCGAGTGTAAAGATAATGTAATGAGGAACTGTGTTTATTTTCAGGATCTATCTCCATTAACGCCTTGTCTGGGAAAGTGATGTTTCGAGATGTCTTTTATCTCAACTACGATTATACTGTCCGAATTCAAGATGGCTATTTGATATTTCGTTGGTGGAGAGCTTACATTCCCAAAGATGTCTCTGAAGGTAATGAATCTAAAATTTAATCTTATCCTGCTGTTTATTTTTTAATCAGGTCAATATTTTTTACACTTATTTACTTTTTACAGATTTGTCCCACTCCGATACAAGACTCTCTGTCATGTTGAATGGTTTTGAGCTGCATGTTTATAACAGATGCCATCTGTATAGTGAACTTGAAAAGATGTTTGGCTTGGAGTCTTCAATTTTCCCTGATAAGAATGATGACTTGTGCACCTCCTCTAAAGAGCACGCCATGAACCTTGCCAATGAAAGAGTGAGCGCCACAGAAAGAAAAGTGCGCGCCGAAGCTGTTATGGCCAGAACCTGGCGTGATCTCATACCTGTCATTAAGCTGGACATCTGCTCTGGTCGCGTTGTATTTGGAAATCGATTGGTGCCAACTAGCTTATCAATAAGTGTGGAAGAAGCTCACCTGGTGTACAGCACTAAGCCTCCCGCATCTAAGTTAGATTATTTAATGCACTTTGTCAAAACTAAAGCCGAAAACTGCAGAGTGATGCTGGTACCAAGTCCGAATTATATTGGCATGGTTGATGATCCACCTAGATACATGGGAGAAGGGTTTGTTGTGATGAGCTCCAACTACATTGAACTTTACTTTTACATGGACGAGCCTGGCTTGGTGCCTGATGAGCCAGTACTTCTGCAGTTGGCCAATGGAGATGTTGTCGAGTCAGCACCTCCCATTTGGGGAGTCGATATAAAATGTGGAAAAGGAACCGATTTTAGTTACGGACCGTGGGCAGATAGGCAGCGGGAGCATCTATTTAAATTCTTTTATCCAACAGATTATCAAAACCTCATTGTCACACCTCAACCTAAACCAGGGGATCGGCGTCAAATGCAAGCTTTTGATATTAGACTCTCTACATTAAATGAGGCAACCATTGATATCCTGTTCTCCAAAAACAAAGAGACCAACGCTGTGCATGTGAATATTGGAGCTGGTTCATACCTGGAGGTTAATTTGCCATGGATCATCTTACAGGATGGGTACACTACCAAAGTTACTGGTCAACTTTTGCATTTAGAAGCCACAACAAGCTTACAATATCGAAGTTTGGCTGAAAGTGAAACTCTGGAGTTTGCTGTTAAGTGTCATTATCCTTTAATTTGGAATCATCATCAAGATTGGTCCACCAGCTTCACCGGTTGCAAGGCAACAGCAAATCTTGTGTATTCACATAAGGACTTTTTTCAAGATCTCCTTGTTGATTGGTCCTCAAAAGCTCGTCCTGACATTCTTCATTTTGTGCCGTATACTTGGAAAATATCATTACTTTTGAAAGACTTTGAACTGATCACTCTATCAAATCAGTACAATTGGATTGACTGCAGCTCTACAAATCAAGAGAATAATCACGTAGCATTTTGTGGAGATTTATTTGATCTCTCCTTTGATTTACCCTTTGAAGATTTTCTACCCACAGTTGTTCCAATTAAAATATGGATTCAGGGAGAAGGTGTTGACATGAGCTTATACTTGCCAGAAATCAATACTAGCCGTGTCATCCTGCTGGCATTGGAAAAGAACATGAATCTTCAAACTGGGAAACCGTTGTCAAGTAACACAAAATGGCGTAAGAAGTGCTTGCACAGCTTAGGATGGATCAATTGCTGGTCAGTTCCAATAGTCGCTCTCAGCATTCAGTACATCTATCATCCGATAGCACCTCTAGGTCCTGATCCTCAAGCTGATATAACAACACCAGAAAAAGAAGAAATCCTTCTTTCACCCATGCGCATCTCTCGATCTAGGAAACAACCACAAGTTCAATGGAATAATAATGGAAAGAATAAATTTGACCCCAGCACGATGACGCCGGATAAAGTAATAGTTGAACTTGAAATTGGACCATCAGTCCTTCTTGTTTATGGATCAATTGTTAGAAATTTTATAAATCTAAAAGAAAACATATTTGGAGAAGACCAAACTTTTACTGACATGCAAAAATGTACCACTGGAGACAGCACTCATTTTGATTTTGGGATCAAAATTGGTGATAAGCAAGCCAACACCAACAGTGTTATAACTCCTTTATCTGGAGAGGATTCTTCTGATAATGTGAAAGCTTCGTTTGACCCCAGAATGTATAGACCACTTGAAGTTACCGTGTCTGTTATTTTGCATGATATTCAAGCATATTTAATAAAAAACTGCAGCGAGAATGACCAAAGTTGTCCTTTGGTTCTGATAGAAAGACTTGGCTTTGAAATGAAAAAAGGGTACAAAGAAACAAAACTTCAAGTATTAGTGAGTCCCTCTTTCCTCGTCATCTCAGACAACTTAACATTACCAAATACTAGTCACTCACATTTGAATCAGGGGCATTTAATGTTGTCTTCTCTGCAATTACGAGGTCATGCCATGTTCAGTGATGAAGGGCGCACCTTGGATGAAGAAACTGTTGAATATGCATGGATGATAGAAGTACAGCTGGGACAACTAACAGGAAGAGTCACTGCTTCTCAGCTCTTCTATTTGATCAACTCGCTAGAGACTTTCATTCTTCTGGCAAGTGATACTGAGAACACTTTGAGTCCACCAAAGTCCACAACGATATGTCACCATGGCTTGAATACTTTAGCTTGTGCCCAAACAAATCTTCAGACAAAGTATCATTGTCCTGGAAGTGAAGATATCAAATATCGAATGACCAGGCTGTGTATAGACCTTATTGATATTTGTATTGTTGAACAAGGGACTGCCCTGCAAGCTTGGCTGTCACCTTTCCGATTGTGTCTCTGTAATTTACATGGAGATAGATTCGGCAATGGCTTAACTGGGCTCTTGCCTCATGTAAAATTGACCCAATATACACAAGCCAATGCTATGATGCATAGCCAACATCATAAAAATGGAGGGACAAACTCCAATCACAAGAAAATGCATGAAAGTGATTCTTGGATAGAAGTCGGCGCTGTCTCTGTCGGCCCAATTTTAATAGAAGCTGCAACTTCATTGTCTCAGCCACAAATTGGTATCCAACAGAAGTTCCTGAAAACTTTTGATGAGAAATCAAAAAGACTTTGGTTCTTGTGGCCAAGTGAAGATGCAACTACTAAAAATGTTCAATGCGGTTGCCTTGGTGGATGTGCATTTTTTGGATCAAATAGAAATGGCCCAGGATTTTTGAAGCCTAGTCGAAATGATATTCAAGAAGGAATAAATATTGCACTTTTCAATATATTGGATGTGAAAAGCAATGAATATGGATATGGACAAAGTTTATTGCACGAAGGCCAGTTGGTTTTCCATACTCCTCCTTACAGTGGGCTAGAGGTGTGTTTGTTGGGCTCTCCACAACTGTCTGCGCCCAGTCCTTCTCCGCAGCCCTCAAACTACCAGCCACCTCTCACAAGCTCTTCTCAGCGCAACAGTCTTACCAGACGGTTTTCATACAATTCAGTGTATAAAGGAACAAATAATCCTATCAATGCTGTGAAAGCAGAAGTTCCATATGCTCGCTTGATAGATTCTGAAGGAGTTGGAAACCCAAAATTGGACAGTGATTCTAAACTAAACAAGGGGGTTTTGTCAGTGCCTCAAATGGAGAGCAGCATGTCAGATTCTAAGTTAGCTTTGAACTACTTTAATAAGCAAGATGCTTATTCAGGTCAGGCTCATTCTATTCCCAAACGCTCCCATCAAAGCGCTAAAGAAGCTTTAGAATATCAGAGGAAAATGGTTAACATATCAGAGTCCCATTACTCTCTCAATTCTCATATTGCTGAAGAAAATGATCCCAAAGAGGTTCAGAGAACTGTTTCAATGAACAGTGGCAATCAGTCTGAAATATTCTTTTCTGCTGAAGAAGAAGTATCCACAAGTAGATCTTCAAGCTTGAGAATGTCCCGAGATAGTAGAACTGCCAACAGCTCTCAATATCGTACAGCTTCCTCTGGAGAATATCATAGTGCCAAAAAATACAGCACCCCCTCTATTGGTGATCCGTTCGTTGTCCAGATGATGAAGAATTCTCTGCCTGAAGGCAATGCTCCCATGGACTCAGATGACAGTCATTCATTCTCTTCTACCTCGTTTATATCTGCTCTCTCTTCGCAAGAAGACATGACATTAATAAATCTGCACGCTCAAGCAAACAAGCCCATCTGTGATTCACCGTTGTTGATGGCTAGTTATGTTTGTCATCTGTCACATGTGAAATGTAAAAACTGGCTGCAGTGCTCCCTCCCTACTGGAACTGATGCATTTTCAGTTTTGTTACTGAAAAGTGTAGAGAATGGCAAATTGATATATGTCGGAAATAAATATACACCATTTTTTGATAAAAAATCTGGAGAAAATATGGGCGTGAGACTCATTTCCCGCCAAGAAAATCAGCCTAATAATCAAAGCAATGAAAATGGTTCATTTTGTAAAAACCCCTTGGCCTCTCAATTCAATATTCAGGGGAGAATACATCCTTATTCACAGACCTGGTGGGAGCTGTTGCAAGGTGTTTCTGATGACAGGGAAAATAATATTGAAGGAATGGTAGAGGAAACGAACAAAGGGACTGATAACCACCAAACAGCTTTGGTTATCAAATTTAGGGGAACAGTAGATGTGATGGTCACTCCTTTGCTTCTGGAAAGCTTGCAGAGGTTCGTTGAGACGCTGACCCCTGTCATGGCAAACATTCATCCCATTGCCATTCTGAATCATCTGCATTTCTCTTGCGCAAGATCAGTTGAAGAGGCAAACATATTGAAACAGGAACAAAATTTGGTGAATTGGACTCAACAGATGAATGCAAAGAATCGAAAATTAAATGAAAAAAGCAAAGAAATGCAAAGTAATGTGTATGAAGAAAACATTTTGACGCAATTAAATGTTTGTGTATGTGTGCCCAAAGTGAATGTCATTCTTTTGCAAACATCCATCATTGAAGATCTCATAACACTCTCTGCTTTAGATAATATTCAAGATTTGACTTGCGCTTCAGTTTTTGCTGTCAGTATTGAGAATATTAACTTCAAGTACACATGCCACAAGCAAATGCTGGAAGCAGTACAAATCTACTACAGACCGACAATGCGTGTCCTGCATCAGAAGAAGGGCTTTGGAATAATGAAAGCTCCCAAATCATTCATAGCAGCCAACAATGACGCGCTGCCTGGTTCCCAAGACATCAGAGAAGCTGTATTTCTGGAAACTTCCCAAAAACATTGTGAAGATATCAACATTACACTTGACATAGGTTTGTAAATCAGCATTTTTATGTCGTCAACTCTCTAAGTGTCAAAAATTATGGTTTCACTTGTGTAAGCATGCATCAAAGACATAAAGAGTGGCATCACCAATATTGTATACTTCTGTAATCATGAATTCCTCATTTAAAATTACAGGTAAGATTCATTCGCAACTCCGGAGATTGCATAATGGAGGTTCACTTATCAAAGAAGCTGTCATCACTGGAATCCCAATGCACCAATCTAAAGTTGCATTCAAATGCATCAAGTATCCTGAATATCCGTTAAATAGTGAAAGTTTTGAACTGGGAAGTGTATGTACATTTTGTACAATGTTTTTTTTACTTTTTGATGAGTACAAATTATTGTTTTATTTATGCTTGAATTTCGTTTCAGGACAAAAAAGAAATGGATGATTATTCAAAGGATGAAATTGGCTTTATTATGTTTGAATGTGGCTTAGAAGGCACCTCCATCAAAGTGACAAAACATTCTCACTTTGATAAACTAGATGCCATGGGAGATGACAAGATGACCTGCAAGACTGACAGTGACATCTGTTACGCTGAATCTATAAGATCTGAAGAGTATAAACCTGAGAAAACTATCAAACTTCCAAAATCTTCAGTCATTGATGAGATATTCAAAAAGAAAGACTCAACATCTTCCAAACCGAGCACTCCAAACTTGGGATGTGGGAATCAAGAGCCTATTAATGTGGAGTCAGATATTACTGCTGAAACTAATACAAATGCTGTAGTGCCCGTAAAGGATTCTGAAAAGACATCGTCCTGTGTAATAGATTTAAAAACTGTTTGGTTCAATTTTGCCGCCCCACCTAGGACACCAATCACTAAAAAAATTGACTACACCAGGTATAATTTTTTTGTCATCCATTTTGTGTATACATAACTGGCTACTTTGACTTGTTTTTGTTTCTAAGTATATAAAATTCATCAAACTTCTTTATAATCAAGATGTAAGGATTCTCAACAACTAGCAAAAAATCCCATCCTGCTTTAAGTTCCCCATCATAATTTTTTGTATTTTTTTTACCTAGGTTGGATTGGAATTTGCTAACCACAGCATCTCCAGCTATAAATGCTTGGATGAATCCATGCAATCGTCTGGGTATCAAAGTGGTTGGCCTCTATCGGGCGTACTACAGAAGAGTGACTGCAACATGTGCCAGCCTAATGGCCGCCTCTTTAGATCTGCCGCAAATTCATATGCCAATCAAGGTATTTAATTTTTTATAATAATTGATACCATTGCTAAAGAAATTTACTTTTGAATTGTAACTTACTATTTTGCCTTTTGCAGAGTCGCTATAGTCGCCAGACTCATCTCGCCCAAGCTCTGAGAGAAGACCCATCATTACAACTATGTGCTGTCCTATTGAGATACATGCTGCAAGCTGATGTTGCCGCTATTCAAGCTGATTTGGCTGAAAAGCATCTGCCATCGTTATCTACTTTACGAAAAGTAAATTATTGATATCTCATTAACAGAAAGTCTATTTTTGCTCATTTTCATATTCAAGAAATTACTCAAATAGTCATGTGTATACTAAACAATTTATTTTTCTTTTACAGGGGGTAATTGTGCTGAGTCGACAATGGAAAAATATTTTGTACACTCCGCTGTTGTTAGAACACAATTACAAGACAAAAATGATGAAGCCATTAAATGTTACGTTTACTCTGCCAGATCTTGTTGAGGTAACTCTGAAAGATGTTGTGGATTCAATTCTACCTTACATAGTTTTAGATTTTTATTCTCTGATATGTTACAACTTTTTGACTACAGAAATATGTGGTTCATGGAATATTAATAGTTGTTATTGCATTACCCTTTGCCATTTTACGCTCTTACAAGTTAAGATTGTATTTCTTTTATTTTACACAGGATGCTTGCGAAGACTTCATTGAACTTGAAGAAGGTGAGGTTTTGGACGAAAGTTGCACACTTTTGAATGGAGAATTGCCTGTAAACAATGGGAAATTGAATGTTCCTGGTAAAATTCTTATCAACCAAACAAATTGAAGTATTTCTCATATTCATGCAAATTCCTCGCTAACTATATTTTGGAAAGTTCCAGGTAATCTAGGAGTGCCATCCATCAGTCCCCTTGGGCCTTCGTTTTCATCCACAAGTCCTCCATCAGGTTTGAAACTCACTTTTACATTTCAGAAAACATGCATGACCTTGTTTGTTCATAAATTGTCAAACTTTTATTTAATTTTAGTTTCTCGGGGACCGCCTCCTCCGAGTAGTAGATCCAGTGCTATATTCACTTCTCTGCCATTTTCCATGAGACCTTTAAACTTCAATGAAGATACTTTACCAGGTAATAATTTAATTGAAAATAAGATACGATGGACACATTTTTCTTGTCGCTGCAAATTATATATGCTTTGCAGTCTAATGAATTTCACACAAATCAATAAACTGTATACTTCATATTTTTGACGCTAGATATCCAAATTGTGTGGAAGTATTGAAGTTCATGACAATTTTTTTTCCTGAACTTTATGGTGTCCATTTTGCTTCTAGAGGAATTATCAAAATGGTCTGTAGTCTATGTTGCCTCTCTCCAAATTAAAAATTTCTGGTGTATTTGAAAATAGAAACGCAATGGTGCTGTAAAATCAAACTGTTTTCCCCTGATTTAAGGGATTTTTATTTTTTATGTCATTCTGGAATGTCTTGAGTCTGTGTTCCAGTTTTGATAAAAAAATGTGTTATTGTTTTATTATTTTTACAACATCATCATTTTAATTTCATAACTATTCTCTCGTTTCTTTGTTAAGTTTCTCATTAACCAGTAGTAGGTATATTCAGTGATATATTCTTGACTTTATTCTATCTGAAAAATATTATCCGTTCAATATCATGACTAACACTTTACAGGATACGATACATTGAAAGATGATCCACTTGTGATTGGATCCAATCCCTCTATATACTCTTCAGAAAGCCACGATAACTTGAAGCAAGAAACCAAACCTAAAGAAGACCTATACAGCTGGATGGTCAAACATGAACCGCTTACAAACGTAATGCTCTATTTATTTGGATAATGCATTTCAAAACATATTATAACAAGTTAACACATATTATTTGTTTAAAGGTTCCACCTCTAAAAATGAACGATAAGCCTTCATTGGAAGTACCAAATAGTGTACCAATTACGGCTCCTGGTCAGTATGTAACGCAACCCAGCTATTATCAGTACACCATGCAAGATTCACTCACTTTATTAGATGCACATTTGATTTTTAAACCATTCTTGTCATCGCTGGGCTTGGCGTCGCATCAAGTCACTCAAGGTGAGGCGATAATGCATTGTAGCATCTCCTTCCTGACTAAAATAACTTACATTTAGCCTTCTTGTTGATCAGTAACCCTATCAGTCCTTGTGGCATGCATAGATCTCACGAGCAGGCTTGCACTCAGTGTAGCTAGAATCTATGCAATGCTATTGTTGTCAGAAGGTACCTCTACTATTTGCCGTCATAAAAAAGTGTGGTTATCTGTTGATAAAAGTAGAAAATAAATCTACCATATACAAATAGTCGGAAGATTTTTCATATGGTGAAAGTATTCCATTTAGAAAGGTCTGAATATTACAATAGTAGAGGCTCAATAATCTATGAGACATAATATTTTTGTTTTCTGAATAAAACCTGCCAGATGTGAGTAGGTCAGTTTATAAGTAGAATATCTTTGAATGTAATTTTGGTAAGCAAACATTTGCCTTGCTAAATCATTTTATTTTACACACTCCTACATAGAGTTATAAGGTTATAAGGCTTAATATGTTGATGCAATCCTATCTAAAATTTTCTTAATTTTACCAGGGCGGAGATGATATATTTTTATTTATTTTTTCATTCTATATTTTGCATTCATTCTATTATACAAAATCATTGTAATTTTATTGTCAAGAATTTATTTAAATTATTTGTATCACCATATTTTAGGGGCTAGCACAATATCCACATTGGATTCATTAGGATCTAACCTTTCTTTGATTGCTGGATTGGATATTTTTCGGATCGACATTGTCGTCAGTGAATTTGGAAAGTCCGAGAAAAAGAAGAGCAGTAAATTAAGCAAAACTAAATCAGGTAAAACTAGAATAATATCACATTATTTTTAATATCAATAGAATGGAGTCAGAACAATCTAATCTAATCTAAGCTGCAAAGATATATATCATTTAAGATTTATATTAAATGCATTCCCACAAGCAGACATGTATAATTTCGCGCTAACACATGCCGCATGTGGACCTACAATATAAAAACCCAATCTCAAATGAACATAAGCCCTGCAACTCTTGCCGTCCTTCCCTGAAACAGGGGTGACATTGGCAAAGTGAACCAATTTTTTATATTATGGGTGGTCAGCCGCATAACAACCTATAAGTCAAGGAACATACATGACAAATTACATTTTTTAAATCAATTAATAACAATATATACATGGACATAAAAAAACTAAATCATAAAAACCAATTTCACTTTAACAAACCCTAGCCGCCAACATCACAGATCAACCGCCATTTCTTTCTATCCTTGCATACTTCTTTCATTTCCTCCAGAGTCATAACCTTCTTCATACAAGCTCTTCTTTTATTATGACTCTGGATATTCCATTCATTCGCAATTTCGGATATTTGGTCCATCCATACCTTTCTCGGTCTTCCTCTACCACGACATCCATCTATTCTACCAACATATACTTTCTTCGTCAGTCTTTCCTCATTCATTCTCTCCATATGCCCAAACCATCTTAACAAATGATTCAAATTTTAATAAATTCTCAGTGGGGAGACGTCTTGATTTTTTTTCCTTAGCTAGATTTTTCCCTAGTTAAATATTAGACAAGTTAATGTCACTTTTTTAACAATATCAATTGTACTGTCTCCATTTAACTTAATTTCCTTTTCCAAGAGACATTTACTTCAGATAGATGTACATAGCTTAAACTGAATTGAGACGACAGCTAAAGGAGAGCGCTGTTGTGACTTTGCAGCCTTAAAACTCTTAAAATCAATGGGTGTTATTTTGTTATTTTTCAACAAAATACTTCTTAAATTTTAGCAATTCAGCTGACATCATATTGAAGTATCAAAAGTTACGCTTTACAAGATGGCAATGTTAGTTTTGATTTTCACCAAGTTCAGTTTAAGTTGTGTGGATCCTTATCCTATTAATATTTTTCTCTTATTGTACAGACGCATCAGCTGAGATGCCCTCCTTCCTTTGTGAAAAGGTTGGAATAGAGATTGACCTCAAAAAAGTGACTGACATGACTATGGATGATCTGATGCAGCGCCACTATGTCTTCTACATATCCCGAGGTCAACTCAAGAAGCACATCAATACAAAGATCAATTTTGGCTTGAGTATAAGATACATATCACAGCAGGTTAGAAATCTTACTATTGCATGAACTTTTATTATCTTAATCAAATCAGATAGACAGCAAAGTTGCCTTCTTCATCTTATTCCTCAGGTTTGAAGCCTTTAAAGTAAAGCATGGAGGTTGTCTTGTTATTATTCTCACATCAATTGGAATTGAGTTAATTTGCTTTTATTGCAGGTCAACATGCCTTTGCTGAGACTTCTGCATCAAATCAGCAATATGTATCAGAATGTTAAAGAAACCCAGAGTGAGTTAAGAGGTCACACAAAAACTCCCAGAAGACACAGCAAAAGGAAATCAGGTCAACATACACTCAATATATTGTTGAACAGTCATTATGGTGTTGTTCATTTATTTCTAAAAACAAAATTATTTTTTAGGTCATGAAGGTCATCCACATCGTTATGAAACAGTCAGCATGCCTCCGTTGCCCAATCATGGAACCAGCCCTGGAGTAGTTCCTGGAATCCCTGCTCAAGTTCCAACTGTTCCCAAAAATCAGAGCAGTCAGTCCATTGGAAGAAGTAGACCTCAATCGTTTGCTCAAAAGTTGAGATCAACTGGAAAAACAGTGAAAGGAAAGTTAGGTGCGTATCAAGAAGAATAAAAGATTATACTTAGTTACAATAATTAGTTATAAAAAGTTTTATTTTTCTTTAGATTATCTACGTTTATTATTTTTTATCGGCGATTAGTTTTTCTCCCCTGGATTTTTTCTTCAAAAGCTTCCTTTATTAATATGGAAGGTTTTTGGTTCGGTTACGAGGTTGCGATTGGTCTAATAAGAACCTTTCCCCATTTTAGGTTATAGTTTCTTGAATGAAGGAGCACACACTCCAATGTTTACCGACAGCGGAACTCCGCCACATGTATCCGTCGTGGAATCAAATGTCTCCAGCACAATTCCTGAAGTGACTAAAGAAGACTCGGCGTCCGTGATAATAAACATGCAAGGAAAGCTGACTCCTCAGTGCTGGAGGACTTTGTACTATTTACTGGATCTCTATGCAGCCATGCCAGACTCCAAAACTGTGGCTCATAGGTTAGTATCCAATCATTAGAATAAAAAAAAGTCAATGTGAATATGATAGACTTTAAGAACACTCACATGTCTGTAGCATGCTTTTTTATTTGTTTGTGCACAATCAATAATTGCTTTCTTCATTTTTCCACAGATTTTCTATAGCAGCTGATTTACCAGAAATTTACAGAAATCACAAACCAACTACACCGAGACCACATTCCAGAGAGCATCCTTCTTCCAATGGATTTGGAATTGCTATCAATGGAGTTGTCAGGATCCACAGGACTCGCCTGTTGGCTTCGTTATCAGGTCTTAAGCTGGAGGCGGAAATGACATCTCTACAGATTACACTGAGCGCCCCAAAATTATCTCAGTGGTGTCTGACTGGACATCTAGGAAGGACAATGATTGTTCTTTTGGAAGGAGTTCCACCAAACCAACAGTAAGTGCACCTGCAATTATTCTTGTCAATCTTTCAATTTGATGCTATCATTACCATATTGTTTTAAGTAATGTTTAAATTCATAAGTTGATTCAGTATTTAGATTTAGAAGTTGAAATAATGTTTGTGTTACAGGACTGTGGTGCGAGTGACAGTTGGTAAATCTCAAGCTTTGTACTCTTCTGATGGTAACCGCAAAGAGACCAGCAATTCAGGTTTGCTGAGCATTGGCGCTGTCCGCATAGACCTTCCACAACATCCCGTTGCCTTGCACGGAATGATGACAAGATCTAGCAAACAGCTGTCATCCACTCTGCAGGTAAAACCTTGGATTATGCAATATCATCAATCATAGATTATTGCTTTGCATAATGTATCGACCATCAATTTTGACGTTTTGTGGTCTAATCCTGCGATCTCTCAACTGTGCACAATGGCCTTAGAATGTAGCCTTTAAATGGCTTTACTTGACTTACATATCTGATCTTACTCGACGCTACTATTCTTCCACAATTTCACGTAAATCCCACATAGCACTGAAGAATATTTGTCTTTTTTTTGAGCTGACATTAAAATGCTTTTTCAGGAACTCGGTGTGACCAGAACGTCATCAAGAGCTTCGAAACTCCCAACTGAAGATGTTACTGAATCTCCAGAGCATCCACCTCCTCCTCCACCGCGTCCTGCGCCCGTGAGAAGACCAGCTTCACCGCATATATCTCATCTGACATTATTGCAGCCATTAGTGATGCAGTTCAAAATATCGCTGCAGGTAAACTTTCATGTTTTATGTCAATATCAGTGTTTACTATGGAAAAAAAACAGATTCATCCGGGGAAACTTTGAAATTCAAATCCTGTCAGTTATACTTTAAGGATGAGTAGTAAAAATAACAATGAATTAATTTTCTAAAAGGTTGAAAATTGAACAAGGAATCCAGAAGGCCTCCCGCGATGTGGTTGTCTACAGGTAGGAACGATTTGAGGAAGTACATAGCTAGTCAGACTGTAACCTCTAAGTCTGGAGGAATCATATTAAGAAGATGGATGTTTTCTTTTTCACATATCCATTCTTTTTGTGCTTCTTTTATTGAGAACAGGCACATCTCCTGATACGACGGCAGATACGATTGAGGAGTTGTAAAGATTTCTAACCTTTTCATTGATTGTAATAAACTTTGTTTACTGTTACCATGATTGTAATATATCCACAACCGGTTTTGCAAATATACTGTTTATCTTTGTGTGCTCTAAAACAGTATGTTTGTGAAACCGG
The DNA here is from genome assembly GCA_951799405.1 of Agapetus fuscipes. Taxonomy (NCBI): domain Eukaryota; kingdom Metazoa; phylum Arthropoda; class Insecta; order Trichoptera; family Glossosomatidae; genus Agapetus; species Agapetus fuscipes. Next base: position 16,408,417 of record OX637338.1, read on the forward strand.
TAATGGATATATTGTACTCACATAATTAGTACACTAAGGTTGTTTCATTTCTATCTTAATACAACCTTTTTCATTGGTTGGTATCCATGTATTATAAACGGCCATTCTTTCATGTATTTTCCAGAGCCTGAGTGTCACCGCAGCTCTCCTGCCTTCGCTGCAAGCCTTGTACAAGATGGACAATGTGAACAGTGCGGGTATTACGGGATCCAAAGCACATTTCACCATTGATCTACCTCAGCATTCCTTAAGTTTTGTCACCAAGTTGCAGGTAGAGTTACTTAATCATCAATCAACATAAAAGATTGTTAATTGATGTACTTCTCATTGCAAAGCATGTCTTCTGTGCCAAAGAATCTATAATCTAAGTTGCAAGGATATATTCGTTTCAAGCTCTCAGATGTATGCCCACAAACCAACACGTGTAGTTTGCGCCTACAAGTGCTGAATGTGTACTTACAAATAAAATCCAAACAATATTAAATAAAAATGCTACACAATATTGAACTCTGTGTTTAACTCAATCATGGCCGGTCCGTAGTTCAGTGGTAACACATCGAACTCGTAAATGGAAGGTTGTGGGTTCGAATCCCGGGGGAGCACAAAAAATATACCATTTATATTTTCAAATTTGCTCTTCGCTGGGTTGAAAAATTCATAAACCTTTACCAAAGACCGGTCATCAAGAGGTCCATCCAGCCTTACAGCAACTGGGTCTTGCTTGAGAATTGGCACTTTCTACAGCGACGACCAAGCTCGCAGAGGGCTCTTGAGGTGTGATACAAACAAAAACAGGGCTCACCAAATAAATCAGCCTATTTTTTTTTAAATTAATAGCTATAATTAAACAATTGTTTTTTTTTTTAAATATAGAACTATTTTGACAGGAAATTTCGTACAAGAGTCTTTAGGTCGGCCACATACTATTTTTAAAATTTACCAACATGATTTTAATCACAGAGTTTGAATTTTATTACTGGACAGAATTGACAACTAAAAAAAATCATCACAATTAATCTTCATCAATTATTCAACATTATCAAAATTCCTAAAAGTCATAATTTTTTTTTCATTTTAGGTTACAGAAGCAAATCTCCCAAGTGCAGCAAGCGTTGCTCTCCCAGCTGTTCACGTGTCTGCCCAGTATGTTGCAGAAGGCACAGCTGCCCCCAGGACCACCGCAGGGGGCCTCGCTCAAGGCACTGACAGCCCCATGGAGGGCGTGGTCCTCAGAAGGGGCTCCTACTTGTCCGCCACAGCTGATATTGGGAAATTTGAACACTCCCTTTCTACGGATCTGTTGAACCATCTGGTTTTTGTGCAGAAAGTATTCATGCGGGTTAGTTTTGCTTTGTATCTTGATTTCTGAATCACTATAATCACACTTAGTGAGTTTTTTTAAAAAAAATGAATGATAGGGATTTTCTTCCAGCTTTTTGTTGTTGTGTCGTTTATGTTGTCATTATTCAAAAGTTTGTATATTCTTTTTTTAGGGTTTGGGAGATAACATATTGTTTGTTTTTTTTTTGCAGGAAGTGAATGAAGTTGTGCAGAAAGTTTACGGAGGTGAAAAACCAGTTCCTCTTTGGTCTGAAGGCGATGACATGTCAACTATTTCGAATCGACTCCTATTTTCTTTGGTTATCCGAATCAAAGTAAGTATTAGAAGCATTGAAAATAAATAAATAGATCTATAAGTTCATACCCAGTGAAAACGATGAACTTTTTCTTCTTCTTCTGGGTTTGTTGGCCTTGGTGCAACATTTATTAATTGATGGAACCGATGTCTTGTTCAGAACTTTGTAAAACGAATAACTGCGGTTAAGCTGAAAGTGACTTGTTTGCTGTAGGCTATTTTTGTTGTTAGACGCCAACTAACCCAAAAGAATAATAAGTTTATACATGAAACGCCGAATGAGAAAATTTGAGGATTTAACCAATGAGATGATTTTAACTCTTGTTTCAGAGAATTCAACTGACAGCAACAACCCCTAGCAACTCGGCTGTAAGGTTAGAGACTGGGGTTGTTGAGTTCCAACTTTCGAATCGCTTTGAGGCCGTCACACAAAACTCCACTCCATACAACATGAAACTGTTTGCTAAAGCCCAAGTTGATATCAACCTCAGTCTCGGTCAGCTGATTAAAAATGCCATGTTTGAGGAAGCCGAACCAGAGTTCCAACAATACGCTTTCTTCAATACTAGAATAGGTAACTAGAATTACTAAATACGTTTTAAATATATTGTGATCTAAGGGCCTAAGGAAATAAACACATACTTCACAAAACCATCACAGCTCGAATCCAGTGGCTTACTTTAATTCACAGAAATTCATCGCAGACGGTTTAGAATTACAAGTATAATTTTCAACCTCCGATTGGTAGAATATGTAGAGCAAATTGTATGTGTGTGATTATCATCTTTGTCTTTTATTTCAGCCCTGCGTAATGCTTTCCAAGACGAGATGGTTTCCGGGGAAGATAAAGAAGTGGTCTTGATCACATTGAAGAGACCGTTAATATATGTGCAGCCAATGGCCATCGATAAAGCCATCTTGGTGTGGTTGAATTATAAAAATGCCTACGAGTATTGGAATGAAAAACGGGCAAACCTCAATAAAGAAGTTCTGAAGGCGACAATGCAAGTTTTTGAGAAAGTCCAGTTCAGCTCCCAGCTCAGTACCACCCTGCCACACTTGAGCACTCTCTTCCTGCAACTGACAGTTGACGACATGGGCATATGTCTACCTTTGAATCAGTTGCCATTGGTGAGTTCAATTTTAATATTTATAAGTGCACTATCTGTTACGATTTGTTTCTAAAACTGCCATCTACAATATGTGAAGGTATTATTACTGGTTGAAAAGAGAGTAAAAGGAATCATAGCATTGAGATGAAAATAAACTAAATTGACTTAGTTTTTTAAAATTAATTTTAATCATGAGGATTCACTACAAAGATTGTTCCCACATCGGTTCTTGGTTATTTGTGATTATTCCTAGTTGGTACCCAAACGTTAGCAGTAATTACCGGTTGTTTCCTGGCTATTTCCAACTGTTTCCGATTGTTCTCTATTACTACCTTTTTTTTATTGTTCCCTTTTAATTCCTGTAAATTTCGAATTATGTATTACCAGAAATGTGCATAACACTGATAATTGATTGGTTTACTCAGTTTGGTAAATTGGAATTCCTTTTTATTATCTCTCAATCATTACAAGTGACACAATTGTTAAATTGAATTGTTATTTAAGGCGGCGACATGGGGTCAGCGCAGCATGTACGACATGGAGTCCCGTGGTGCGGTGGTGGTGACCTTGGAAAGCACCAGCATATCTGCCTGCAGCTCTGGCTCCCTCGTCAGTAAGGGCAGGTTTGTGGGTTTGTGCCTGCGATTCGCCGAGGACTTTGAGACTTCGCTGGACGATTGGAAACCAGATATGGAAGACGCGTCTATTATGAATTTGTGTAGTGTCTCAGAAGGCACTTATGAAGTTTGCAGTAGGACAATTGCAGCTAAACAAAATAATGGTAATAAAACTTTTAATCTTATTTTTGGAGGAGTTGTGTAAAAAAAATTTTTGTTAATATTTTTTTCTTTTGTTTTAGAAAATGCCAAATGGTTTTTGAATGTTTCGTGGCAAATGGAAGGTGTCGATATTCATTTGGACGTTAATGTTGGGAAACAGCTCTCCGCATTAGGACACACTCTTACAATGTTGACAGGTAACTATTAAATCTCTGTATGAATGTTTTAATTGAATTAAAAATAAAACTACAAGGAATATTCTTTTGAATTTTAATTTTAAAGTACAGTTTTGAAAGTTAAAAGAATATTCTAACCCATCTTCGTTTAATGTTAACAGGCTCTGAAGAAGAAGATCCTCTGAAAATGGACTATGACAGTGATGATTTTGATGATACCGTGATTAGCAGAGATTCTCAGGTAGTATAATAATATATTCTTGTAAATACACAATAAAATGGTTTTGATTACATGTAACCCTTTAAAGTTGAATATAAATAAATAATCATTTGTTCACATGGAGGAATTTTTAAAAGTTATTTATTTATTTATATGTGAAAATATTTTTTAGGAGAGCATCGTGCAACGTTCTTCCCGTAAGGCCTATGACAACTTGCCTTCATTTGTGTTTGATACTACAATAGATGCCAAGAAGAGATCAAAGCTCATAGAGAAAGAAGTCAATGAACAAGCCAAGATAATAAATGATTTGCAAATATTAGGGGCCAGTCATGGGACCATAGAACAAGAAATGAAGAGGATGCACGACCTTGAAGCTGTCCTATTTAAAGATTTCAGAAGGTAATTGCTTGGACATTATTTATTGGCCTTTCTAAAATGAATAGATACATGTATTGATTGTCTTTTGTATTTTAGGGACATGATACAAAAACTTCGCCGACAAAGTGTCAAAGCATCATCAATTACAAAAGGCAAGCTTGGCTTGGGGTCCAACAGATCTCGCTCATTTATTGTTCCAAGTCCAACACCTGAAGATCAAGGTGATGCAGAAAGGTAAGTAACTTTTTAATAAACATGTCTTAGCATTTATTTATTCTGTAATATTGATTGAGAATCACAAATGATTTACTTTTAGCTGCGACAGTACAATTGTCGCCAGCCTATCTTCATCCAAAGGCGGAAGGGGCTCAGAAGAAACACTGATCCCACGTGGGGATTTGGATACCAACCTTGGTATTATTGATAGTGATCCAATAGAAGAAACAACATGGGGCTCAATGAGCAACTCTCCTCATTTGGGTCATTCAAGAACTGCTTCATTAAGAGAAAGAAGTGGTACGAGCTACAGAAAGATTGTTTCTTTTACTCCGGCCATCACGAGGCAGTCGTCTTTACCAAGTGGAGCGGCAGGTATTGATGAGCCTGGCATGCAAGCTGCAGACAGCTGGGGGAGCCACATGGATGTCCAGGGAGAAAGTGTGCAACTTCGACAGAAGACAATTCAAAGGTCAACAACTTCATGCATATGTAGTATTTTGAAGAAGAAAACAGTTTTTCCATTTATTTGTATAACTTAATGCACATTTTAGTATAATTAATATAATAAGAGAATATTTATATTTTTAGCATGCCTCAGTTGGATAGTTCAACAGCCACCTCGACTGCAAAAAAGCAGCAAGAACCAAACATAGATTTTGAGTTGGATGTCAAAGTTTTGATTAACAGTGGCAAATGTGTCCTACACACCAAAGATCCTGTCAAAGATGAAGACACAAAAATGTAAGTAGATTTCTCTCTAAATCTTTGTTTTCAAATCCATGTTTAACATGGTAATCTTATTTTTTTTTTTTAATTTATCACAGGAGCCAACCTAGGATTCGTAAAGAGCGCTCTGCATCTGGTGGCTTGGTTGAACTGGGAGTCAGTGGTTCTCAACCTCATCAAACGCCATCCAGCCCGTCAACTTCCAGAAAGTATGCCAAGCAGAATCAGTCGCAGCACTCGGGACACAGCAACCACCAGGCACATCACTCGCAGTCGCATAACAGAAACCAGTACCATCTTATTGATCTCACCACCTTCCATGTTCCTGGCTTGGATGTCAAGGTATAGTTCAAACATTAAGTGAGATATTCACTTTTAAACTAAACTTACGCTCTTCTTTACCATGTGTCTATATTTCTTTTCACCCTAAAAGATAAAAATAAAAACAATTTTGTATTCGATTCCTGCAAGGATATTATAATTCCATAACCGGTTTCGCAAACAATCCGTTTCCATCTTCAGGTGGCTAAATAAATAAAAACCGTTCATGGAATTATAATATACTCGCAGTAATCGAATACAAAATTGTTTTTATTTTTATCTTTTAAGATGAACGATTACAAAATGAATGCCTCTACAATCAATACAATTCTTTTCACCCTCTTAATGCTGATGAATTGATATCATTTGCAGGTTCATTATGAGTCTAAAACAGTTCAAGATGATGTGATGACACCACAAATCCCAAAACTCAACCAAAGTCAAATCCGTAAAGGCGGAATCAAGAAAGCGTCATTATATGCTTGGCTAACGTTGCAGAGTATACCAGAAGAAACTATCATAAGTCCGCACATTCTAGAATTTCTGGAGCAAACTTTGGAACCAATCCCAACAAAAGCAACTCTGTCTGCAGCTGGAGGTAATTCTTTGAAATTTTTATGGTTTTTTTAAACTCTTATTTGTGTGATTTATTTAGTGAGCGCTGATTTTATGTGCTATCAGCTAGAAAGCGTCAGACTGGAACCAGTTGTTTGTAAGACTGGATGGAACTTGGGTGACGGGTCTTTGGTAAAGGCAAATAAAATTTTCAACCCAGATCAGAGAATATTTGGAAAAAAAAATTTTTTTTTTTGCTCTACTACAAATCAAACCCACTACCTTCCAATTACAATTCCGAAGCGTTTACCACCAGACTACTGACCGACAATGCTATTTTTCATGTATTGAAATAAAAAGATGATTGTTGTATTTTTGTTTTCAGAAGCTGTCAATAACATGTTTGCCACGGATTCAGATGACGCAGAAGGGGCAGCATCCTATGGCCAATATGTCTATGCTTCGTTCCCTGTTGATGTGATTGTTTACTTCCACATGCAACCTTCAACATTTAGATTTTCTTGTCTGCCAGTCTCAAGAGTGGAATGTATGTTGCAACTGCCTTCATTAGGAATCGTCTTCAGCTCAAAAAGAGCCCAAGACGAGTGAGTACACATATCTTTCTTGGTATTTATTAAAATAGATGATGCATATATTTCATGTTTACCGGAGGAAAATAATGTTTTTTTTATTATAGCGAAATGAATCATCCAGGTGTTGCCATGGGAGGTTTGAGTGTCACTGGTTGTCTTGCTGACTTCTCCGTTTACATATTCCATCCTTACGGCGGTAAAAAACCAGGAATCAAAGAAGCGCAATGGTCACCATTATCCGACAGTGAAAGAAAAGATTCACTCAGTATCAATGTGGAATTTGTAAAGTTCCATTTGTCAAGATCTCGGAAACTAGATTTTCATGGTGATCCGGATCAATCTACAGCGGTTGTCAGATTTTCCAGTAAGAATATTAATTTAATTTCTTTTATGTACTTACATTTCATTTTTATTTTACTTATTGTCATGATTATTATTTTAGCTATAATTGATATTGGTTCTGCATCTTTCAAATATGATATGCGACGTTTGACAGAAATCTTAGCTTTCCCCAAAGCATGGTATCGGCGGACAATAGTTCGGCGCCTGTTTTTAGGTGATATAAGTCTCAGTGCCCCATCAGAAGCTGACACAAGGTTAGTTTGGAGTTATTTTTCACTGAATGTAATTGATACAAATGAAAGAATATTTAACAATTTTGCTTATTATTAATTTCAGTGGTCAACCAAAATCATCCGTTTCACCCATTGCTTCTCATCGAGATAAGTCAAAACAAAGTGTTCCTCAAAAACTAAAAGGTAGTTTATTCTCCAGATTAATTGTCACATTGCGTCAACCACCTCATTACACTTTGTTTTTTAACTAACTACTTTTAATACTAAACTAATAACTTTTCATGGCTTTATTTCAGAAAATGGTCGTGGGAGCAGTTTAGAAACTGCACAGTCAAGCTCTACTGAATCCCCTGCTTCAGCTTGGGAAACACTAGTCCTGTTTGCGTTTAATTTCACCAAACTAAACGTTCATATGAATATGGGGAACGTCATGGGAAATGTCTCGTAAGAAAGGATTTTAGATTATATAAACATTCTCACATTGAAACTGTGGCACGGCAAAATAATTATTTTGTGATTGCAGATGGCTGTCAAAAGATTTCCACTCCATGGGTAGACTCAATATTGGTAGCACTGGACATAGGAACATGTGTGTTGGAGTAGGATTGGGCAGCAGTACTTTAGATGCCAAAGGTGGCATTGTCGGTGGAACCATATCTGTCTCAACAATCGATACATTTGGTGAATAAATAAACATTATTACATAAACTTCTGTTCACAATGATTTATGTTGAATTAAGTAATGGTTTTTATTGATCTTTTTAGTTCACATAATTGAGGAACCGGGTTCCAATCCTAGTCACCATTGCGGTTTAAGTCTGAATGCATTGGAGCTTCGCTTAGATTACATGGGAACATCTATCCTCATGTCGAGAGTCAGCAGTCTGAGTGTCACAGTGAAAGACGAATGGATGGCTCACATCACACAAACGCATCCACATCACGTCGCCACAAGCAGGTATTTCATATTTAAAACTTTCCAAAAATCAGTTCAAGTGATTTTATCTACAGAAGTAAAATTATGGTTCTTATGGATTTATTGTGAATTAAAAGACAGTTATTTTTATGGATTAATAAACATAGAATGGAATGGAATCGAAAAAACTGTCAAATGTCAAAGGTCTTTTGACAAGGGTCTTAGTGACAAATAAGAAAATATTAGTTTGCCTTTTCCCTAACCCATGTGACCTTACAATTTTTTTGTGTATGTAATTGTCAATAATTTTGCAATGATTTACAATGGATATATCATGCATAGAGCAAGACACACTATAAGGATATCTCCGAAGTTTAGATATGACTTTGTATGTTGATAAATTATTTATTCAATCTTTAAATTTCCATGCTATCCATATTTCAGTAAAATGATTGTTTCAGGCCGGCCATAATATTAGTCCACGGTATTTTAAATTGGCAACAGTTACAATTGCTTATCAGCCGCAGTACAACTCCTGACTTACTGAAAATGCAGCTGAAGTTGGAAGAGTTCTTCACTCTGCAGTTCAAGAGCAGCAAACGGGTCTTCAGCAACTTGTATACATCATACACGGCCAACAGTAATACATTACCATCAAAAGCAGATAAACCAAGAAAAGAAGGTTGTTATCTTATTCCTTTGCATTATATGTAGATTGTACATGTGTTTAACCAAAATATTTATAAATATGATGTTTTTCAGGAGAAATGCCAGAAGTAAAACATCACAGACATTGGCAAAAAGTATTGAGCCTAATATCCGGTTTACAACTGTCAACTCTTCCTTCGCCACTACCCACTAATGGTAAAGATCTTAAAAGTTGTAATACTTGTGTTTATGAAACAGTCAGTCACAGCTGAATATTGTTTTTCTTTTAGGGACGGTGCTTGGAGGAACCATGGAATTGCAAGGAGCTCACATATCTCTCGGATGTTTCCACGGGATCAACTTCAAATCAAAATCCTGGGCTTTGTTCAGTCTGAAAGATACATTTATTAGCTTTGCAACTGAAGCTCAACAGATCCCAACTGAAAATGGCAAGCTTCTCGTTAAACAGTATAGTTATTTCTCATAAAATATTGTTAATTATTAATTAGTGTTTGACTTTGTACTTTTAGGAGACAGCGAGGTACATATAGTTCAGAGTTTGACGGCCAGCCTGGGAGCCAGTAGTGGAACAGCCGTGCAGCATGAATCCATGGCCGTTGTTTGTCGCATGAGCCGCAACATGATATTCCCTCCCCAGTTCAAAACACTGAGGGAGTGGTTCCATTATGCATTTTTCAACAGTGATATTGATGGTAAGAAATATTTTTAGACTTGTTTAACATCCTCGCAGCTCGCAGCTCTGCAGAGGCTCTGGCCACCCCTAGCGGAATGGCGACAGAGTTACAGTTACAGTATTGTCATCAAAGATTGATGCATTTGTAATGTGCATGGGTTGTGAAGAGCTGACAATGATCCAACTGTATATTCTGCTGCTACTTGGGAGTCGATCATATTGGGAAACATTCTTTAACCTTTTGAGTACGGGTGACATGCATAGATGTCATGAGTAGAGATGGAAAAAACGGCTTAGTAAAAAAAACGAAAAAACGCTTACGCTTTTTAAAAAAAGCAGCTTAAAAAGCGTTTTTTCGTTTTTTGGGTTTATTGTAAATATAAAATTTAATTCATTTAGTAGTTTCAGTTTTTCCTTATTTACTCAAAAACTATTGACATTATTGAAAAATTTTTGAGTATTAAGGGTGCGCTCTCATGTTGCACCGCGCCGATAGCTGTCAAATTTGCGACCCGTTTCCCCCCAACCCCTTTTGCCTCAGACCGTATGGATTTAGCCCCACAAAATATGCTCGACTTGCTATTGCCGTTTGTAGATTTTTTTTACATACGACTTTTGTGAAACTCCCATCACGCAAAAAAAAAAAAAACACAACTAAGCTACACATATAGTGTAACTTCTTGCCTGTGTTATCCCTGAAGGAGTCGCATGTGGCCATTCGGGACCTATTTATTTTTACAGGTAAGGGGGTCGGCCTTACAACAACCACTTTCAGTTGAAGTGGGGGTTTTCCAACTCCCGGGGGGGCTGGTTCTCATTTCTTGTGAAGGCTGAGTAGGTAAACCTTGAGATCGAACACTTGCTCTCGGCATGGAATGAAAGAATTCTACCATAATATATGAGCTATCGACCTTTTTACGAGCTTGATTTTTGTCGCTACAAAACGCCAATTCTCAAGCTAGACCCAGTTGCTGTAAGGCTGAATGGACGTGACCGGTCATTGGTAAAGGTTTTTGAATTTCTCAACCGAGCGAAGAGCAAATTTAAAAATATAAATGGTATATTTTTTGTGCTCCGCCGGGAATCGAACCCAAAACCTTCCCATTCAGAGTCTAAAGTGTTACCACTGAACTACGGACCGGCCACGATAGCCATTATTTTGTGTGACCCTTTACTTTACTTAGAAGAAATCAAGAAATCAAACTAATCTCTTTTTCACATTACTTAAAAACCTAATTGTTATACATATATGTAAATGACGTGTTTTTGTAAACTGAAAAAGGAATATTGTAATTCAAAACTCATTAACGAAATACAGTAGTTCTTGATTTAAAACTGCTTGAAAATACAATTGAGGATCAAATACAATGTCTGTCACAGTATGAGGCTGACCACCCGTGCTGTAAAAATGGTTCACTTTGCCAATGTCACCCTTGTTTCAGGGAAGGACGGCAAGAGTTGCAGGGTGTACGTCCATTTGAGATTTGGCTTTTATGTTGAGGCATTTGCAAGCGCGAACTTGTACGTGTCTGGTTGTGAGACTGAATGTAATGTGAAACATATCTTTGCAATTTAGATTAGATTAGATTAGACAAAAAAATTATATTTTAATTTCATAATTCTTTTTCAATTCAAAAAGAGTTTCGGGGGAAATAATAAAATCTGTGACTATACAGAGCCATTCAAATAAAAACCAGCATACCAGAAAACAAAAAAAAAACTGCAAGTGACTATAAGCTGCTATAAGCACATGAAAGTCATTATGTCAACAAACTGTAGACAAAGGTAGACAGGGTTTTCTAGGAATCAGCTTGTCGGACTTTTGTATTGTTACCTACTTTCTTTGTTGGTAATTCAAAAGACTCTACCTGAAGTCTATTATAGATGAGTCATATAGAATCAAAGGCGGCAATCTAAAAATATATTTATATATTATAGGATAGACTGGTCCGTGTTCTAGTGATTAGCGCTCCAGACAAGGGTCGTGGTTCAAATCCCGACGGAGTAAAAAATAATATAATTTATATTATTTAAAACAGACCGGTCCGTAGTCCAGTGATAACACTTCGGACTCTGAATGGAAGTTTGTGGGTTCGAATGCCAGCGGAGCACAAAAAATATAGCGTTTGGCCAAATTTACAAATTTGCTCTTCGCTGGGTTGAAAAATTCGTAAACCTTTACCAATGACCGGTCACCAAAGGGCCATCCACCCTTACAGCAACTGGGTCTTGCTTGAGGATTGGCGCCTTGTGGCGACGACCAAGCTCGTAAAAAGTCCAGTCGATAGCTCAGTTAATGGTAGAATGCTTGCATTATATACGGAGAGCAAGGGTTCAGTGTTTATTTCAAGCCCAAAATACCGGCAAGGCTTACTCAGCCTTCACAAGAAATAAGAAACAATCCCCTCGGGAAATGGGAAACCTCCACTTCAACTAAAGGGGTTGGTGTGAGGCCGGCCCCCTTACCGCAACGCAACTAAGCTACACATATAGTGTAACTTCCTGCCGCGTTATCTCCGAAGGGGTCGCATGGGGCGAGTTGAACCTATTTATTTTACAGGTAAGGGGGCGGGGGGTGGAGGTTTCCCAGCTCCCGAGAGCGCTGGTACTCATTTATTGTGAAGGCTGAGTAAACCTTGCCGGTATTTTATTTTGGGGTTTGAAATAAACACCGAAACGGGAAATCATTTCTGACACCCTCGGTGGGATTCGAACCCGAGCTTTCGGCATGGAATGCAAGCACTCTACCACCTGAGCTATCGACCTGTAAAAATAAATAGGTCCCGAATTGCCACATGCGACCCCTTCGGGGATAACGCGGGCAATAAGTTACACTATATGTGTTTGCTTAATTTCGTTCTTGTTTAATACATTCGTCGTTGGGTTAAAAAAATCATATATTTTTAACAAAGAATGAGAGTCAGAGTCAGGGTGTCATTGCCATCATAATTTCCCGTTTCGGTCTTGTCTTGTCTTGTCTTGTATCCTGCCGCCTTTCCTCTAGGGGTGGCCAGTACCTCCACACAAGTGCCTCCACTTGACTCTGTCCTTGCATACTTCTTTCATCTCATCTAATTTCATCACTCTTTTCATGCATGCTCTTCTCTTGTTTCCACTCTGTAGATTCCATTCATTCGCAATCTCATTTATCTGATCAATCCATTGTTTCCTAGGTCTTCCCCTTCCACGCTTACCTGTTACATTCCCTTTATACACTCTTTTTGTCAGTCGGTCTTCATTCATCCTTTCAATATGTCCAAACCATCGCATCACACTTCTTTGAACTTTCACTTTCACGCTTTCTTTTACTCCGCATTCATTTAGAACCCATTCGTTTCTCACTCTATCTTTCAGTGTTTTTCCTGTCATACTTCTCAGATGGGCCATTTCTACGGTGCATACCTTATTTACTTCTCTTTCATTCAACGTCCATGACTCGCTTCCATACATCAGGGTCGGCAACAAAATACAATTGTGTACCGCCATTTTCATTTTCTTTGGTATCCTTTTATTCTTCGCTATTCTACCAAACGCTCCTATCACGCATCTTCCTTTGCTGGCACGCTTCTCTAATTCTTTCGTCATCTTACCATTCGCCTCAAACTTACTTCCTAAATAGTCAAACTCATTCACTACTTCAACTTTTATTCCATTCAAATTAATTGTAAGTTCCTCACATACTTCATTCCTGTCAAAAACTAATACTTTTGTCTTATTCGCATTTACTTTCAAGCTATTCTTACAAAATGCATCATTTAGTTTGGTTAACATCGTTTGGAGTTCCTCCGCCGAGTCAGCTAAAACTATAGCATCATCAGCATAAAGAAGTACTCCAACTCTTGTTTCACCCACTTTCACTCCGCTCTCTGATATTCCAGCTTCTTTTATGCAACTGTCCATGATTATATTAAACAACCATGGACTCATCACGCAGCCTTGCCTCACTCCCTTATATACATCAAACCAGTCACTATATCTCCCATCCACTCTTACACATGCCGAACTATTTTCATAGATGGCACGTATCACATTCAGAAGATTATCATTCACACCGTACTTCCTGAGAACATTCCACAGCATACATCTGTCCACCGAGTCAAAGGCCCTCTCGAGATCTACGAATGCTGCGTAGACCACCCTCCCCACAGCCAGATGTTTTTCAACAATCTGTCTGAGAGTAAAGATTTGGTCCACACAACCTCGTCCTGGCATAAAGCCAGATTGAATATCAGAGACCCTGTGATCGGTGGCCATTCTCACTTTTTTTATGACAATTTTGCATAAGACTTTCCCAGGTATACTAAGGAGACTAATGGGCCTGAAGTTACGGCAGTCTTTCTTGTCCCCTTTACCCTTGTAAATAGGGACAATGACCGCCTTTCTCCAGTCCATCGGTACTACCCTGTCTTTCATACACATCTTGCATAATTCGAACATCCACTCTACCACATATTCTCCTCCTGCCTTTAACATCTCAGCATTCAATCCATCCATACTTGCAGCCTTTCCATTCTTCAGCTCTTTTATGCTTGCTTTTATTTCCTCTTTCAAAATATCCTCATTACTTTCATTTGTAGGGTCACATTCATATAAATTTCTTTCACCCTGTCCTAATATTTCTTCAAAGTATTCTTTCCATCTATTACATACATCATCTTCATCCCACAGCAAGACTCCCTGCGCATTCTTTACGCCCGGAGTTGTTGCTCCCACACTTTCGTTATTATTCCGAACCCAACTCCAGAACATTTTTTTGTTGGTGTGGAAGTCCTGCTGTGCCTTTTCATTATTTTTCTTCTCTAATTCCATCTTACTTTCATACACAAGCTTTTTAGTATTCATTTTTGCCCTTTTATACATCATTTCCAAATTTAAATTACCTTTATCTTTCAACCATTTCATATACGCTTCCTTCTTTTGCTCTACTGCTTCTTTCACTCCATCATTCCACCAGGCATCACCTTTTTTCTTACCAACATTTGTTTCTCCGCATGTCATCCTAGCAGATTCGGTCAGTTCTTTCTTCATCATTTGCCACACTTTTTCCACACATCCTTCATCTTTCATTTTTTGTAGTTCATCCATATTTAATCTTTTGGCAATCTCACTTTGATATTCATCTTGCACATTGTCATCGTTCAAATTTTCCACTTTTATTCTTTTCATTCTTAACAATATTTTTTTCTTTCCTTTCTTACAATCCCCTACCATTATTCTCGCGCATAACAAATAGTGGTCTGTGCTGAGTTCAGCTCCACGGTTTCGGTGTTTATTTCAAACCCACCGGCATGGCTTACTCAGAGTTATGTGAACCACCCTTGAGATAGCTGGAAAACCCCCACTTCAACTGAAGTGGTTGGAATAAGTTTACTATCGCCACTTCGGTGATAACGCTGCAAGAAGTTACACTACAAATTATATAAAGCTGAGTCGTATTTTTTTAGATGAACATTGAGGAACAATTCCTTGACTTCGCGGTTTATACCTAAAGTTTGGGGGAAAAACCCTGTATGTTATGTACACGTATGTTATGTACTTACACGTATGTTTATGTTTTTCGAAAATAAATAAACAAATATTATATGCGGTATGCAATATATGGTAAGCGGCTGAACACCCATTCTGTAGAAAATGGTTCACTTTGCCAATGTCAACCCTGTTTTAGGGAAGGTCGGCAGGAGTTGCAGGGTGTATGTTCATTTGAAATACGGGTTTTCTATTGAAGGTCCACATGCGGCATGTTTAAGCGCGAACTTGTACGTGACTGCTTGTGAGAATGCATATAATGTGAATCCCCCAATGTAACATATCCTTGCAGCTTAGATAAGGTCACTTGGTAAGCATAAGTCATAGAAAAATGACATTCAAAAATCGAGAAGCCTTTTTATCCTGGTAGGTAAAATTTGAACAAAGAACCATTGTTTAACATAATATCCTATTTCCATTGAAAGACATAATATTACAATAGTAAAATGATTTGCAAAACAATTTTTTTTTTGTCATAATCTGTATAATAATAATTATTCTTGTGATGACTGGTCCGTAGTGCAAGTGGTAACGCTTCGGACTCGTAACTGAAAGGTTGTGGGTTCGAATCCCGGCGGAGGACAAAAAATATGCCATTTATATTTTCAAATTTGCTCTTCACTGGGTTGAAAAATTTATGAACCTTTACCCATGACCGGTAACCACAGCTCCATCCAGCCTTACAGCAACTGGGTCTTGCTTGAGAATTGACACTTTGTAGCGACGACGACCAAGCTCGTAAAAAGGTCGATAGTTCAATTGGTAAAATGCTTGCATTCCATGCTGAGAGCAAGGGTTCGATCGCAAGGTTTACTCAGCCTTCACAAGAAAGGAGAACCAGCCCCCCCGGGAGCTGGAAAACCCCTACTTCAATTGAAAGTGGTTGGTGTGAGGCCGGCCCCCTTACCTGTAAAAATAAATAGGTCCCAAATCGCCACATGCGACCCTTTCGGGGATAACGCAGGCAAGAAGTTACACCATATGTGCAGCTTAGTTGTGTTTATTCTAAAGTGATGCGAAACACTCCTCAAGAGCCGAACTTGACCGTCGCTACGGAATGCACCTATTCTAAAGAAATATCCTATTACTGTGGAGCTGAAGGCTAAAAAAAAAAAAAATTAGGCTGATTTATTTGATGAGCGCTGTTTTTGTGTAAATTATCTGTAAAAAATAAATTCCTTGACTTATAGGTTGGTATGAGGCTGACCCCCCATACTGTAAAAAATGGTTCACTTTGCCAATGTCACCCCTGTTTCAGGGAAGGTCGGCAAGAGTCGCAGGGCTTATGTTCATTTGAGATTGGGTTTTTATACTGTAGGTCCACATGCAGCATGTGTGAGCGCGAAATTATGCGTGTCTGCTTGTCGGAATGCATTTAATATGAATCTCAAATGATACATATATTTGCAACTTAGATTTAGATGTGCGTTTTGAATCTATTTGAGCGCACATGAATTGTGAATCTTAAATGTTAATAGTCATTTTCAGCACGACACATAATTGCTTTGATGATAAATTCCATGTTTCAAAAACATACTACAAAAATAAAGAAATTTTCCGACTTTACAGTTGTAATGCGTTCTTTTCCGTAATTTATATTTTAGATTATTATTTTTCAAAGCTCCAATCACAGCAGACGAGTGCATATGTTTTGTAATACACGTTGCCTTCAACCCATATGCTCTGCGTGTGTGAGGGAGAAGTACCGTGCGGTAGAGAGGTTGGACAAGCAAGCGGCACAGATCCCACGTCCGAGCCCCTTGAAGAACAAAGGGAAACTGATTCATTTTGAACAGAATTTTAAAGGTTTGCGAAATAAGGAAAAAACCCATGAAAAAAAATATTTCGACTATTTGTTTTGTTGTTATAGGTTTAAAAAAGACTTTATCTACATGACTAGTTTTTCATTTATTTTTTTAAAACTTTAAATGTCGGAAAAAAACGTGTACGAAAAATACAAAAAAAAAAAAATTTTTGCAATATTCAAAAGGTAAAATATGGAAAGCAAAATCAAATTTCAAAAAAGTAATCTGATCATGCCTTCAACAAACTCTTTTAAATTTATTCTATCATAGAAAAAATTAAGATTTTTTTTTCGTTTTTGTAGGATATGCTTTTTAGCAAAGCTCTTTCCGCAACTAGCAAAAACAAGTCCCGATTAAGCTTTGATTTATATACGTAAATAATTTATTTGACTTTTGAAAAAAATATGATAAATAGTTTAAATGTTGATTAATCTTAGGTATATTTTTAAAATATTAATTTATGTCTTAATCATGCTCTAAAAAAATAAATGAAAACATACTTTAAAAAAAAAAATCTTGAATATGTGTGGATCGCACCCTTAAACCTAAACAATGTATAGTTCTGTAAGTTAAAAGCAAAAAAAAAATCCAAAATACAGCACACACGAAAAAAAAGCTAAAAATGTAAAAAAAACGCGTTTTTTGAAATATTTTTTTGTGGTGGCAATTCTTAAGTTATATATTTTGTTTAAGCTTTATAATTAAGAAAAAAAATTAATAAACATGCTTGATTTTTTTGAAAGCTAAATCTGCCGTTTTTGTTTCTTACACTTTATGGTCTTATCAAAATAGTTACAGTAATGAAAAAAATCAAGCATGTTTATTAATTTTTTTTCTTTATTATAAAGCTTAAATAAAATATATAACTTAAGAATTGCCACCACAAAAAAATATTTCAAAAAACGCGTTTTTTTTACATTTTTAGCTTTTTTTTCGTGTGTGCTGTATTTTGGATTTTTTTTTTGCTTTTAACTTACAGAACTATACATTGTTTAGGTTAAATACTCAAAATTTTTTCAATAATGTCAATAGTTTTTGAGTAAATATGGAAAAACTGAAACTAAATGAATTAAATTTTAATTAAATCAAAGAACACAGTTTTTCCATATTTACTCAAAAACTATTGACATTATTGAAAAAATGTTGAGTATTGAACCTAAACAATGTATAGTTCTGTAAGTAAAAAGCAAAAAAAAAAATCCAAAATACAGCACACACGAAAAAAAAGCTAAAAATGTAAAAAAAAAACGCGTTTTTTTAAATATTTTTTTGTGGTGGCAATTCTTAAGTTATATATTTTGTTTAAGCTTTGTAATTAAGATAAAAAATTAATAAACATGCTTGATTTTTTTCATTACTGTAACTATTTTGCTAAGACCATAAAGTGTAAGAAACAAAAACGGCAGATTTAGCTTTATAACACGAGAAGCAACTTTTTATACGCTTTTTTTTCAAAACGACTTTTCATTTAAATTGTAAGCGCGCTTAGTTGCTTAAAATAAAAAGCAGCTATTTTAAACTGCTTTTCGTTTAAACGGCCACCTCTAGTCATGAGTAGACTTGGACTCAGTGCGGTTAGTATCTAAGCATTTCCTCAAAATTTTAAGAGACTTCTGCTATTTGCTATTATAAGAATAGTGTTTTTGTTGTTGTTATGATCTCAATTACTGTGTAAAAATAGTTAAAGATATTTCGTAATATCAATAAAGGCATATTTTATAAAGTGAGGAAATGCTGTAATGAAAAGGTTACAAAAATATTCCATATATTGGCATCCATGCAGCTACTTTGATTCTTAATGCCACCATTTTTATATTCATGAATTACCTACACAATTTTTTTATTTGCAATGTTGTAATAACTAATATTTTTATTCTTTAGCTGTTGAATGCTTCCCATCATTGGAGCGAGAAGCAGGATCTTTGGAACGGGACAAAGAGAAAGAGCAGCGCCCCCAGAGGAGTGCACCCAGTACGTCAACCAAACTCATTGATCCTCACCACACGAGGGAAGTCATCTTCTCTCTGCCATCTCTTCAACTTCATCTGAAGACTCAGCACTCGCAACCAGCCAGGGTACCAAATAATCCAGGTAAACGCATGCCTTGCCAAATCGATCATTCATTATTCACGTTAAGTAAATACTCCAAGTATAGAATGTCTTACATTCGGGTAAAAGGTGTTCATACAACTATTTTTTATTGTCTTTCAGAAGAAAAATCTACAGTAGAGTGCAGTTTCATTACTGAATTTGAAGATCACATATTTGTTACCGTTGATGCTGAAGCATTCTTCTTCTTACATGATTTAATATCTTCATACTTGAAAGAAAAGGAGCGGACGGTAAGATACATATATTTTTTATTGTCCTTTCTTTGAAATTAATGCTATTGGAAATCTATTAAAACTGATGATTGTTTTGTTAAAGACTTGGACGTCTGTTGCCGGCCGCTCTCAGTCACCAGACCCCAACAGCTTGCCCGCTCAGGGTGCATCTGATTCTCCAATCACATCAGATACCGAGTCCACTGAAGTCAAAGAAAGTGTCGGCAAGTCCAGCGATCCAAAATTATCCAAGGGAAAGGTTCCTGTCAAGATAACAGCTTATGATAAAGATTGGCGGGTTTACCATTGCAAGACATGGCATTTGGAGCCTACCGTCAGGTAAACAACAACTGTGAATCACACCTCAAAAGCCCTCTGTGAGTTTGGTTGTCGCTATAGAAAGTGTCAATCCTCAAGCAAGACTTAGTTGGTATAAGGCTGGTTGGACCTATGGTGACCGGTCTTTGGTAAAGGCAGATTAATTTTTCATCCCAGCGAAGAGCAAATTTGAAAAATAAAATGTTAAATACGAAGTGTTTACCACTAGACTATGGACCAGTCGAACACTTCATTGAATGATTTACTATTTTTGAAATCTATTTTAAAAGATGTTTGATTTTTTTTCCAGGTTATTGTCATGGGCTGGTAAATCAATTGAACCTTATGGAGTGGATTACATTTTACAAAAGCTAGGCTTCAGTCACGCTAGGACGACCATTCCGAAATGGCTCCAACGAGGTTCTCTAGATCCACTCGACAAACTTCTGGCTCTCATCCTGCTGCGACTGGTGGCCATCATTCCACAGAAACAGAACCATTAATGTTGCCAACACACCTATCATACAGTATCAAAAATAGTTGCATTTAAGTGTTAGTGAGTAGTTGTTGAATCAATGTTGTCAAACAGGGTCAAATGGATTTTAAAAGTTGGATAATCGGATAAAGCAATTGATGAAATCAAAAGAAATGAAGTATTTTAGAAAAAAACATGGGTGCTCTGCTTTTTAGAATGCAGATATTTTTCCGAAGAAAAGAAAGAAGATTCTGATTCTCAAAAATGTGAGTATGGATCTTTGTGAATAACGGAAAGGGAATGCTGTCCATAAGTTAAAAAAATAATGCCTGCTGAGAATTTTCATCGCAACTCGAAGCTAAAAAATACAACTAAGATGCACATATAGTGTAACTTCTTGCCGCGTTATCCCCAAAGGTTTCGCATGTGAGCCACATGCAAAATTATTTATTTTACACGTAAGGGAGCGGGCCTCACGCCAACCACTTCAGTTAAAGTGGGGGTTTCCCAGCTACCGAGGGGGCTGGTATACATCCTTTTAAAGAAAGTTAACTGTATAAAAATTTGCAGCTCATTCCTCAGGCAACTATTTGTTCAAAATTACATTTATTTTTTAATTTCATGAAAGAAAGCAATGCAGGAAATGAAAAGAGTGTTTAAAAATATAGGACAGGATGTGGTGTGTACTAACAAGAAAGAATTGTCATCGTCTTTCTGTCAAAAGTTGGTAGGAGTTCCTAATAAAAGGAAATATTTATCGATAGCAGGTTTATTATAATGTACTGGATAAACTTAAAAATTAGTCAATTATGAGCCAGGTTATTCAGTTGGTGTTTTTCTGCTCTATGTACAGTATTTATTATTAAGAGTATTTGTTGTGGTTTTCTTGTTTGGAACAATGAAACCTAAATTATAGATATTTTTTCTATTTGTGATGTAATTTTAAACAAACTGGTTAATTTTCTATTTAATTATTCAATCATAGATTTATTTACGTAGGGATAATGGCTCTCTTCTAGCATTCAAAACTCATTGTTTTCATGCCAAATATTAGAACTTAGTGATGACATTAATTAATTATAATGAAACAATAATATCTTATTTTAATGAAATTTATTATATCTATCTATAAATCTATAATCTAAGTTGCAAGGATATATTCATTTAAAGCTCTCAGATGTATGCCCACAAACCAACAAGTGTAGTTCGCGCTTACAAATGCTGAATGTGTACTTACAAATAAAATCCTAACCTCAAATGAACATAAGCCCCACAACTTTTGCCGACCTTCCCTGAAACAGGGGTGACATTGGCAAAGTGAACCATTTTTTACAGTATGGGTGGTCAGCCTCATACCAACCTATAAGTCAAGGAATATGAATAATAAATTACATTTAAATATAAAAAAGAACAAAACCTTACAAAGAAATCTATACAAAAAAAGTCAAAAATTTCCTATGCAAAAAATGTAGCAAATGAATACACCAACATTAGAAATCAACATTGCAGATTAGCCGCCACTTCTTCCTGTCCTTGCATACTTCTTTCATTTCATCCAGAGTCATAACCTTTTTCATACAAGTCCTCCTTTTATTATGACTCTGGATATCCCATTCATTCGCTATTTCAGAGATTTGATCCTTCCATACTTTTCTCGGTCTTCCTCTACCACGACATCCATCTATTCTAGCAACATATACTTTCTTCGTCAATCTTTCATCACTCATTCTCTCCAAATGCCCGAACCATCTTAACATACTTCTTTTAATCTTCACTTTCACACTTTCCCTTACACCACATTCTTCTCTTACAAAATCATTCCTCACCCTGTCACTTCGTTTTTTCCCAATCATACTTCTTAGATAGTCCATTTCTACTGTATGGACTTTACTAATTTCCCTTTCACTCACCGTCCAGGCTTCACTTCCATACATCAAGGTTGGCACTAGTATACCACCGTGCACCGCCAATCTAACATTTTTTGAGAGATTTTGGTTCCTGGCGATGCAAGCGGTCGCACCCAGTACACACCTGCCTTTCATTATTCTTCTTTCAAATTCACCGGCCATTCTTCCATCTTTTTCAAACTTACTTCCCAAATATACAAACTCATTTACAACATCAACATTCATTCCATTAATTTTAAATTCATAATTCATATTTTCATCATCTCTTTCAAAAATCAAAACTTTCGTCTTTCTTGCATTCAACTTCAAATTATTACCTTTCAAAGCTTCGTTCAATCTAAAGAGCATCATTTGCAATTCCACTGCTGAATCAGATACAAGGACTGCATCATCCGCATACAGTAGAACGCTTACTTTGCTCTCTCCTATCATTAATCCACAATCATCAAGTCTAGCATCTCGAACACACTTGTCCATGACTATGTTAAATAGCCATGGGCTCATCACACATCCTTGCCTTACACCCTTAAAAACTTCAAACCATTCACTTCAAACCAATTACATAAATCGATTATCTGAGTTGCCTAAAATAGTTTGCAAAGTAGCATGCTATTTTGTTCATCTTCTATGCCAATAATTACGTAATATCTGAAATTCAAATGACAAATCTCTATTCCAAATTCATCTTGAGTCAAAGCTGGTTATGGCGATTTTAGCCAAATACGAAACAAGTGAAAAAGTCATAATGCTTGTGTGAAAACCTAAATAAATTTGTGTTTCTTTAATAAATTCATTCCTTCACTTATAGGCTGGTATGAGGCTGACCACCCATATTTTAAAAAGTGGCTCACTTTGCCAGTGTCACCCGTATTTTAGCAAGAATTGCCAGGCCTATGTTCATTGGAGATTGAGTTTTTTATGTTGGAGGTTCATATGCAACATGTGTTACCACGAACTTTTAAGTGTCTACTCATGGGAATGCATATAATATATCTTTGCAACTTAGATTATAGATTATTTTAATAAATTTAAGATGGAAGTTCTTTTAAATGGATTTTGTTGTATCTTTAAAAATGACAAATTCTGAATTAACAAAACATACTACATGGCATGGCTATCTTATTATATTTTCATAATCATATACCATTTCTTGTTAATTATGCTTTATGCTTTTAGGGAAGGTATGGACCTTCTAAATTTTACAAAGGATTATTATTTTTTTTACCTAATTTATTGTATTTATGTCATTCCAAAAAGTTAATAATGAAAATCAATAAAATTGTGACTTTATTTGCTATGTTTTTTTTTAATTATAATTATTTAAAGCGAAGTAATTCATTTCAAACATTCAGGCAACCATGAATGAAAGCATCAAACAAAATCTTAACATGAAACCTTATTAATATAGATAACACATTTCAATAGACAATAACTCACCAAAATATTATCACCAGATTTGTTAAAACACTTGTCATATACTCAATGAAGTAAGAATTTAATTTGCAGAGAAACCAAATATATTTAACACACACTACATTCCCCCGAAGGGCTACTTTTTACATTTTTCTAAGTTACGCTAACAAATGTACATATAGTTTTAAGTGAAGGTTATTTTAAAAAAATTTTTTTTTAAGAAAACTTTGTCAATTGCAAAACAGATTTGGTGAGCTCTTTCTCAACTTTACTAATACTTTATTACTTCCTAGACCCGCCGCCCGCCAACATGGAAGCAATCCTAATGAAGATGTTCAATGTATCCATGTAGATAGACATAGCTCTGAAACAAACAAGAAATATTCAATAGGGTAATTTCACATATTTTATTCCATAAATTTATAGGACTACATTATTAAAAATGCATCTGCATTTTACAAAAAAAAATACCTGGCTTGGTTTTTAAATTATAGCTACAGGTATTTTCGTTTTCCGGTAAAACGGGACATTTTTTATTTAGGCGGATGTGACGACACTCGATCTTCGGATAGTATGTATTTCATAGAACTGCACCGAGGCCCCCAGGCAGCCTGGCGGATCCAGAGACGTCACGGCTTGGCTAGCCGACCGCGCTGTGTTTTAGCGGGACTCAAATTCTCGGTATTTTATTTTAGAAGATCACCAATTAAATCTTTATTCTTACAACTTAAAAAATATATGGTTGTGATCCTTGAAATGTACTCTACACAATCATAGCAATTTCCCACCCCCACCACTGCAATTACCCTATTATTATCACATTGTTGAAAAGGACAAATAATATTTTCTTGAAATTTTGTGTCAATGAAAAGGGGGTACTTACGAATTGATTGGGTCAAATGGTTTAAATCCGTAAACGGGATACTGTTCGGCTCGTTTTATTATGCGTTGTGTATCATAGAGCATCAGACCACTGAATAAAATCAGACCGCCATAGAGGGATATCGAGTAAATACCTGAAACAAAAAGAAAACAAAATGATTTTTTTCACACAAAATCACATACAGTTAAGGAAGAAATTTGATAAAGAATGGTGTGGAATATACCTGCTCCTAGAGCAGACGTTGCCGGCAGGAACATGCTGGCTATGGAGGAAGCGAAGACAACTCCAAATCCCATGGCCAGCGGAGCGCCCATAGTGAGGAACTGTTCGGATGGAGCACATATGGCGATGGTGCTCAAGCCTCCCACAATACCAGCAGTGTACCTGAAATTAAATTATCATCAGTGTAAGTAAGTGTGTTCAATAAAATAAGAACATCGCGGAATTAATAGAATGGTAATTTTGGAAGGAAGATTGTTGTTTTAACAATACATCAAAAGTTACAAGATGTTCATCGAGACAGGAAAGGTGGTCCATTTCACAAAATTCATTGTGCACAATTTTAATAATTTTTCACCATGGTGATTCTCATGTCAAATAACTTGAACGATAATGCTGTTGGTAAAATAGGATTCACCAGCAGTCATTGTTTTCCACAACACAAAATTGTTACATTTTTGTGTGACTCAAATAAGGTTGATACAGACGAAATTGTGTCATCACCCAGATAAAAAAGCTACAAATTCAAGTGTTCCAAGTCCATTATAAAAAAGCATTAAAAACTTGGTTTCACTTTTGCCAATGCCACCCGGTTTCAGGGAAAAGGGGCAGGACTTGCAAGGCTTATGTTCATGTGAGGTTTGGTATATTTTGTATGTACACATGCAGCATGTGTAAATGCGAACTAATGTGTGCCTGCATGTGGGCATGCATTGAATATGAGCCTTAAATGTCAATATATCTTTGCAACTCCCATTATAGAAGGGATATTTTAAAAGTGTGGACTCCACATATAATTAAACTTTACCATGCGGCTCTGATGAGCAGTGGTCCTCCCAGGAAGCACATAGGAGCAAGCAGAGCCCCCATAACTCCCGAGTGCAGCATCCAAGCAAACTGTTTGGGGCCCACGCCAGGCTTGTACTCCACACTCCTCATCAGCATGCCCGTACCAATCATCGCAGCAAGCGATCCTGCCAAAGCCTGCAAGGCAACAATCAATTATTTATAGTTCAGCCATTTTAAGCACACAATATTTCAGTAAAAGATGTTTTAATGGTATGTAAATTATGTACTATGTTACACATGTAGTGTAACTTTTTGCAGCGTTGTTCTTTAAGATGTTGCATGTGAGGAGTTGAACCTACTGTGTTATTCATTAGTATTTTTATACCAGATATCTGGTTTAAGTTCTAGATTCAGTGTAATTCATTAAAACTTTGAAAAACAGATATCTTTAATTCCTTGATTAAACTTCCAGCTCTAGGAAGTTATATAGTTTTCACACATTTTTTCTATTTACATATTCAAGGAGAATTTACAGTATGTTTTATACTTGATATAATTATTTCATAAAGATTGTCATTTCTTTGTAGATACCTGCTATTATAAAGTGTGAAACAATTAGCCAAGGTAAGTGAGTATTGAATGGTAAATATTAATTGGTGCTAAATATAGTTGACGTGTGCAGTACTCACTAGCCAGCCGCCCCTAGTGACCAAGTTCATGACGGCAGGTGTGCGGAAAGCTGCCATGGCTGTTCCAGCGGTGAACACCAGGGATCCTCCAAAGTACATATAAGTGTCCTTCACCCGATCTTTCACATATTGAGGCCACAAGCTGGAATACAAAATAAAGCCTGGTATTTTCAATGTTAGCAAATGAGGCTTTTGAACAAAATAAACTGATAAACAAAAACTACCCACACGATTGACGTAAGTGCGTCCTTTTTCGTTCAGTATAAAGTGACTGTGCTAACATTGAAAATACCGGGACTAACTAAATTTACCTAATTCAAAATGAAATTAAAATAAGTCTCATTTGGCCGCTAGGGAGAAACTAATCAATATTCCATAATTGTTTGTTTAAGACCCTAATTCCGTAGAGGTCTAGGTGGCTAGGAACCTCAGCACTTGTAACAAAACATTAGTTAGCTTTTTTCCTAGCAATATCGCCGGTCATACAAATTTCCCCCCATATTTTATCGTACTAACTAAAGGTAGTAAGGATTGAACACGCCTCAGCTGACTTTTTTTCTGCATCAAAATGAATCAACATTCGCAATTTGTTTTTGACAATGGGATCATAGAAAACTATTAAAATTACATAAGTATTATTACGAATATGTTGTGTGGTTGTGTTTCTCTGTCTTAGTGTAGTGGTGAGTCTCTAGAAATGGGTGGAGGCTAAGGTAGGCAATTTGTGTTTGATAATAAGTTGTATTTTTTCAAGATTGGTTAGGTGATGAATCGAGTCTAGCAAGGTGGTAGGTAGCGATTCTCCATTTTTCAAGAATGATCTTTATTTTTAGTATAAATTAAGGACCAAAATTTCATGTAGCTGGAGAAATCAACCAACAGTCATACTATACTGTGCAAGCGTGACTCTGAACCAAAAGTGATTAAAATAAATTCCTTCACTTATAGGTTAGTATGAGGCTGAACACCCAAACTGTAAAAAATGGTTCACTTTGAAAGTGTCAACCCTGTTCCAGGAAAGGTCAACAAAAGTTGCAGGGTTGATGTTCATTTGAAGTTTGGATTTTAATTTGTAAGTACACATTCAGCATTTGTAAGCGCGAACTAAGACGTGTTAGATTGAATAAGACGTGTTCGTTTGTTTGTGGGCATTCATTTGATATGAGCTTTGAATGTTAATATATCCTTGCAACTAGATTATAGTGTAAAATAAATAAACTGCTGTTTTTATTACTTAAATAGAACCCGCCTAAAACCTTAACAGTGAAAGTATTTACAATATAAAAATTAAATAAGAATAGGTACTTACTGTGATTGTTCTAGAGTGCCAGGCTGTGAAGATAGACCGAGTCCATAGAAACACAGGGCACCTATACCGAGGGCAGAAGCCCCGGCAACCATTCCTTTTCCAATACCGAAAGCTGAAAGACAAGTCACATTTATTGTTAGATGTGTGACAAGATTACTTCATCTTGCATTCTTGTAACACATTAACAATTATTAGATTGTTACCGTTAGGGCCTGCCGGCGCCATCGCCCTCTCCCATAGTGTTGGCGCCTTGGCGGGGCGCACAGAACTACGGGAGCTCCGGTTGAATGTTCGTACCACATTGTTTCGCAGAGCAATTTGTTCACATTGCGCGCTTTTTAGAAGAAGGGATGTTTGGATGAAATATGTCCTAGCAGGACACAGTCGAGAAAACATATCGGCGAATGAAAAACCTGAAATATGAAATAAACAAATTAACCTCGATAATTGCACAACATCAGAGAATATTACATGATTGTATTTAAGGGGTCAAAAATTCTGTACTGGCAGACTGACTGAGGTAATACATTTGAGAGTATTACCTTAATTTAAGAAAATATCCCACAAACTGCGTAGAATTTACAGCGGCGCTCAATTTTTTTTAGACTTGTGAAAACAGCCTCCAGAGATAGCCCCCTATGCTGTAAACAAAAACCAATTCCCTAAATGTAGGGAAAATAAAAAACACATTTCTGAAGGCTTTGTCTATGGTAGGGGGGGCTAAAAAAATGCGCGAAATCAATTAATTCAAAACCATTCTTATAAAATGTATTTTTACGGAATATAGCCGGAAAATAATACACGAAAATGATACGTGACGTCCACATTTGAACAAGCTGAACAATATTGTGTCGTCACTCGGCCGGGTTGCTAGGGAAAAAGCATACAAGTATTTTGTTATTGGTTATTTACTTGACTTATGTTTTGGTTGATATTTTTTTCACCAAGAAGATGCAAGAAGGGCAAAATTTATTATTAATAGGAAAAATACTTATGTAATTACCTACAAAATACAATAATTTGAAAAAAATTCTATGGGCATAACCCCTTCAAATTGACTGCCTCCTTTATCAAAATGTACCTACCAAAGTGTCGCAATTTTCATACAAACTGTGCAGCTTTAGATATTTTTTTCACCAAGAAGATGCAAGAAGGGCAAAATTTATTATTCATAGGAATAATACTTATGTAATAACCTACAAAATATAATAATTTTAAAAACATTCTATGGGCACAACCCCCTCAAATTGACTGCCTCCTTTATCAAAATGTACCTACCAAAGAGTCGCAATTTTCATACAAACTGTGCAGCTTTAGATATTTTTTTCACCAAGAAGATGCGAGAAGGGCAAAATTTATTATTGATAGTAATAATACTAATGTAATTACCTACAAAATATAATAATTTGAAAAAAATTCTATGGGCACAACCCCCTCAAATTGACTGCCTCCTTTATCAAAATGTACCTACCAAAGAGTCGCAATTTTCATACAAACTGTGCAGCTTTAGATATTTTTTTCACCAAGAAGATGCAAGAAAGGCAAAATTTATTATTAATAGGAATAATACTTATGTAATTACCTACAAAATATAATAATTTGAAAAATATTCTATGGGCACAACCCCCTCAAATTGACTGCCTCCTTTATCAAAATGTACCTACCAAAAAGTCGCAATTTTCATACAAACTGTGCAGCTTTAGATATTTTTTTCACCAAGAAGATGCAAGAAGGGCAAAATTTATTATTGATAGGAATAATACTTATGTAATAACCTACAAAATATAATAATTTGAAAAATATTCTATGGGCACAACCCCCTCAAATTGACTGCCTCCTTTATCAAAATGTACCTACCAAAGAGTCGCAATTTTCATACAAACTGCGCAGCTTTAGATATGTTTTTCACCAAGAAGATGCGAGAAGGGCAAAATTTATTATTGATAGGAAAAATACAAATGTAATTACCTACAAAATATAATAATTTGAAAAAAATTCTATGGGCACAACCCCCTCAAATTGACTGCCTCCTTTATCAAAATGTACCTACCAAAGAGTCGCAATTTTCATACAAACTGTGCAGCTTTAGATATTTTTTTCATCAAGAAGATGCGAGAAAGGCAAAATTTAATATTGATGGAAATAATACTAATGTAATTACCTACAAAATATAATAATTTGAAAAAAATTCTATGGGCACAACCCCCTCAAATTGACTGCCTACGTTATCAAAATGTACCTACCGAAAAATCGCAATTTTCATACAAACTGTGCAGCTTTAGATATTTTTTTCACCAAGAAGATGCGAGAAGGGCAAAATTTATTATTGATAGAAATAATACTAATGTAATTACCTACAAAATATAATAATTTGAAAAAAATTCTATGGGCACAACCCCCTCAAATTGACTGCCTACGTTATCAAAATGTACCTACCGAAAAATCGCAATTTTCATACAAACTGTGCAGCTTTAGATATTTTTTTCACCAAGAAGATGCGAGAAGGGCAAAATTTATTATTGATAGGAATAATACTAATGTAATTACCTACAAAATATAATAATTTAAAAAAAATTCTATGGGCACAACCCCCTCAAATTGACTGCCTCCTTTATCAAAATGTACCTACCAAAGAGTCGCAATTTTCATACAAACTGTGCAGCTTTAGATATTTTTTTCACCAAGAAGATGCAAGAAGGGCAAAATTTATTATTGATTGGAATAATACTTATGTAATAACCTACAAAATAGATTAATTTGAAAAATATTCTATGGGCACAACCCCCTCAAATTGACTGCCTCCTTTATCAAAATGTACCTACCAAAGAGTCGCAATTTTCATACAAACTGTGCAGCTTTAGATATTTTTTTCACCAAGAAGATGCAAGAAGGGCAAAATTTATTATTGATAGGAATAATACTTATGTAATAACCTACAAAATATAATAATTTGAAAAATATTCTATGGGCACAACCCCCTCAAATTGACTGCCTCCTTTATCAAAATGTACCTACCAAAGAGTCGCAATTTTCATACAAACTGTGCAGCTTTAGATATTTTTTTCACCAAGAAGATGCAAGAAAGGCAAAATTTATTATTGATAGAAATAACACTAATGTAATTACTTACAAAATATAATAATTTGAAAAAAATTCTATGGGCACAACCCCCTCAAATTGACTGCCTCCTTTATCAAAATGTACCTACCAAAGAAACGCAATTTTCATACAAACTGTGCAGCTTTAGATATTTTTTTCACCAAGAAGATGCGAGAAAGGCAAAATTTATTATTGATAGAAATAACACTAATGTAATTACTTACAAAATATAATAATTTGAAAAAAATTCTATGGGCACAACCAGCTCAAATTGACTGCCTCCTTTATCAAAATGTACCTACCAAAGAGTCGCAATTTTCATATAAACTGTGCAGCTTTAGATATTTTTTTCACCAAGAAGATGCAAGAAGGGCAAAATTTATTATTGATAGGAATAATACTTATGTAATAACCTACAAAATATAATAATTTGAAAAAAATTCTATGGGCACAACCAGCTCAAATTGACTGCCTCCTTTATCAAAATGTACCTACCAAAGAGTCGCAATTTTCATATAAACTGTGCAGCTTTAGATATTTTTTTCACCAAGAAGATGCAAGAAGGGCAAAATTTATTATTCATAGGAATAATACTTATGTAATTACCTACAAAAAATTATAATTTGAAAAAAATTCTATGAGCACAACCCCCTCAAATTGACTGCCTCCTTTATCGAATGGACCGAATTAACTGTTCTTAATGTGTATGAAATTTAAATCTCCCGCCATTCGTCCACACGAGTATTAACTGCGTTTCTGGGATAATTATGGATGGCGGCAATTTTAAATTGGTTGTTGCTTGGACATAGTAGATACTTTATTAGTTTGCAGAATTGCAGTATTTGATTTATGTATGTATTGAGCGCTTACTCCATAAGTTACATAATATCTATCTTATCTAAGTTGCAATGGTATGTCACATTAGGAATTCACATTACATGCATTTTCATAAGCAGACACGTACAAGTTTGCGTTTGCATGCCGCATGTGAACCTACAATATAGAAACTAAGTCTCAAATGGACATACACCCTGCAACTCTTGCCGACCTTCCCTGAAAAAGGTGAACCATTCACAAAGTGAACCATTTTTTTACAGTATGGGTGGTCAGCCTCATACCAACCTTTAAGTCAAGGAAAACAAATAATAAATAACATTTAAGAGTCATAACCTTGTTCATACAAGCCCTCCTTTTATTATGACGCAACGCAACTGAGCTACACAGATAGTGTAACTCCTTGCCGAGTTATTCCCGAAGGGGTCGTTATTCCTTGACTAATAGGTTGGTATGAGGCTGACCACCCATACTGTAAAAAATGGTTCACTTTGCCAATGTCACCCCTGTTTCAGGGAATATCGGCAAGAGTTGCAGGGCTTATGTTCATTTTAGGTTTGGATTTTATTTGTAAGTACACAATCAGCATTTGTAAGCGCGAACTACACGTGTTTGTTTGTGGGCATACATCTGAGAGCTTTGAATGAATATATCCTTGCAACTTAGATTATAGATTACAGATTATAGGTCGCATATGGCGAGTGAATCTATTTTTTTTACAGGTAAGGGGACCGGCCTTACGCCAACCACTTCATTGAAGCGGGGGGTTTCCCAGCTCCCGAGGGGGCTGGTACTCATTTCTTGTGAAGGCTGAGTAAACCTTGCCGGTTTTTCATTATAGGTTTTGAAATAAACACTGAAACGGGACATCATTTTTGACACCATCGGCGGGATTCGAACCCGAACTCATCGGGTAGAATGCAAGCACCCAACCAACTGAGCTATCGACCGGACTTTTGATTGACTGATTCTGGACATAAATGTGTTTTATTTTGAAATAGACACCAAAGCGGGAAATCATTTTTGACACTCTCAATGGAGATCGAACCCTTGCTCTTGGCATGGAATCTAATCTGATCTAATCTAAGTTGCAAAATATAAGTAACATTGAGATTCACATTATATGTTTAAGTTTGCGCTTACACATGCCGCATGTAGTCCTACAATATAAAAACCCGAATCTCAGATGAACATACACCCTGCAACTCCTGCCGACCTTCGCTGAAACAGGGGTGACACTGGCAATGTGAACCATTTTCTACAGCATGGGTGGTCAGCCGCAAACCAACCTATAAGTCAAGGAAACTATTCTACCAATTGAGCTATCGACCAGACTTTTCAATTCTCAAGCAAGACCCAGTTGCTGTAAGGCTGCACAGATCTTTAGTGACCGGTCTTTGATCACATTTTTCTTGACGTTTATTTTTTGTTGTTATTTGCTTGTATGGATAGTGCAAAGAACAATACGTCTAAATTATGCCTCTCGCAAACCAATGTCAAGGGTCTTGCGGACCAACGGCTATTAAACACAGTTGCGTGCCATATGTGCGGAAGAGAAAACAAGTTCTCGCAACATTTCCAAGGAATTGCATAATAGCTTTATTTCAAAAAGCATGGACAATACTTCTTAACTCCCCATTACAGCAGGCATGGCAAACGTGCGGCCCGCCAAGACATTTGTTGCAGCCCACTGAAACTTTCAAAATCAAAATAAAATTATACATCAGTTTGAATTGTAATAACAGTTTGTTTGTTATATTGTGATTTTATGGACCCTACTACTATTACCTATAATCTATGTTTCAATTATATTACATTAAAGATTTAAAATACATGCATTCCCATAAGCAGACACGTATAATTTTGCACGTACACATGCCGCATGTGGACTTACAACATAAATCCCAATTTCAAATGAACATAAACTGTGTAATTTTTGCCGACTTGCCCTGAAACAGAGGCGGCATTGGCAAAGTGAACCATTTTTACAGTACGGTGGTCAGCCTTATACCAAACTATATAAACCGTTTTTTCCCAATCATACTTCTTAGAAAGTCCATTTCAACAGTATGGACTTTACTAATTTCACTTTCATTCACCGTCCAGGCCTCGCTTCCATACATCAAGGTGGGTAAAAGTATGCCACTGCGTACCGCCAATCGAGCATTTTTAGATATGTTTTGATTTTTGACGATACAAGCTGTGGCACCCAGTACACACCTGCCCTTCATTACTCTTCTTTCAAATTCACCGGTCATTCTTCCATCTTTTTCAAACTTACTTCCCAGGTATACAAACTCATTTACGACATCAACATTCATTCCATTAATTTTAAATTCATAATTCATACTTTCATCACATTACAAAAATGAATTATTTTTTACACTGTGGGTGGTCAGCTTTATACCAACCTATAAGTCAAGTATCTTTCTTGTGTAATTGGCGCTTTTTTCAGAGAGGACCAACCTCGCAGAGGGCTCTTGAGGTGTGATTCACACAAAACGGCGCTCACTAAATAAATCATCCAAATATTTATATTGCATAGAAGTATTTATATGGCTTTTTGCGTATTGTACGAGTATTGCAGGTACACACCGCGATGGAATAAAATTGTTTTTTTTTTTTTAAACAGCATAAGCTAGTAGATGATTCTAGCTTTACAGGAGTCATACAGTGGGTTAATTTATGCAAGAAAGTCGAGTGCAGATTCTGTGCAATTTATTTTAAACTGTTACACTTCAGTGGTACGGTACTGATTTATAATTTGGTGAGTGATCCGTGAAATTAAAAGTTTGGGAACCACTCATGGAACCACTGGGCTAGTCGACAAATAAGAGTTGATGTACGTCTAAGAAAGTTTTTCAAATCCTTCAGAGCTTTCTTCAGGATTAGACGTGAGATTTTCTGCCTTGTTTTTTCTTCTTTAAGAATATTTTATTTATATTTGTTAACTATACGTACATTTATGTATTTAATTTTATAAATTTATATGTATATTTATTAATTAAGCATTTTTAAATCATCTGCCGGCTTTCAATATTACTATTATTTGTTTTTTATTATGATTGTGATATTTATGTATTTTTTTTAAATATATGTATTTTAACACATGTACATATAATGCTATCACTTTTGTTTTCGGGTGAATTTTATTTTTTATTATATTGATTTTTGAAAAATATTTCATTTAATTTAAATTTTAACTTTTAATTATTTTTTTGAAAATGCCTTATAAAGATAACAAAAATGCAATTTCGATCGAAAGATTTTCTTCTGCTCTCCTAGAAATGGTTGACGTAAATTTAATGTTAAAATATAGACATAAAAATTCCGATGCATCCAAACTTTGTAAAAAGTTAGGTTTAAAGATAACAAATGCTAATAAAAAGTTTCTCTTACGGTTTTGGCAAAAAAACGCTGGTCGATTAAAATCAATTATGTTCGATACACAATCTAAAAATAAAAGTAATTTAACTCTTTCTTTAATTTGCGAAAACAGTAATTCGACAGTAACGCTTTTGAATAATAATACGATCACTAAAAACCTCACAAACCTTAAACAAAAATCTATTTTAAAAAAAGATGAGATAGATTATTCACGTTCTTTTGATGCCTTTGAACACCTTTTGATTTCACCTGATAAAAGCCCAAGTTTTATTAAAAATAATATCGATGTCGCGGAACTTGCAATTCTTCCGTTAGAAAAAAATAAATTAAAATTGTTTCATGCTCAGAATGGAGACTCCTTCAAATTAGATATTCCGTACAATACATGGACCCTTTTTTTTACAGTTGAGTCAAAATTGATACTTGAAAAATACACATTTTTTTTAAAAGAAAAAATGGACACCATTTTTTCTTGTGTGTGCTCTATTAAAAGAGTGAAAGTAAATACCGCGCAAAATAAAACATATTTTCTTAGAATTTATGTTTATTGCATCCATAAAGGGTGTAGAAAGTTTTTACTGACTCTTCATAATGAACCAAATATGAAAATTGTTAATCACATAACGTTTCTTGGGAAAGTTATAGGGAACAAATCCCATCGACAATTTATGACGCGTTACGTCAAAGGTTATGAAAGGGAAATTTACAAAACACAGCTAAAATCAAATTACCCATCTAAATTTTCCACCGGAAAGGTGAAAACCGCGGACCCAGAATTGTTGAAAGAATACAATTTGGGGAACATCAAATCGAAAGATGTAATTAGAAAGATAAGATCTGAAAAGATTTCAGAGTGTGATTTCGATAAAGATGATTTTTTGGATACATATAAAATGCAGGTAGATGAAAATAACAAACACATTACGGAAAGATTTATTCGGCACATCGGTTCGCCTTTATTTATCGTTTTATTTAGCTTAGAACAGGTAGATGTAATTAAATCGATCGGTCCATGTATTGCGTACTTAGACTCCACCGGTGGAGTTATACGTAAGATTAAAAATGACCCGCGCCATGAACGGATTTATTATTATGCCATAGCCGTGCACTACAATAATTTAATTTTACCCGCCGCGGAATTTTTAACCAATAGGCATTCGGCCGAATCGATACAAATGTGGTTGTTGTTTTTTAAAACCGAATGCAAACAGTGGCCATTTTTTAAAAAAGTGGTGACAGATTTTAGCTTTGCACTCATCAATGCTGTTATGCATGGGTGGAATAGCATGGAACTTATAGACTATTTAATTTTAGCATTTGACTTTGTCAACTCAAAGCAAAGAGCTGCGACGAAAATTAAAACTATTACAACGTTGCATCTTTGTTGCGCGCATTTTCAGAAAATGTTATCCCATGATATAGCAGACGAAATGCCAAATGCATCAAAGACCACCAAAAAACTGCTAAAAGAATGCGTAGCCGCGGTGTCTCTCTGCAGTGAATACGGCGTAATCAAAGAATGGTGGCGCAATTTTTTGATAATAACTTCATCGAAGTTTTTAACATTGAATTTTTTACAGTCTTTTAACTGGATGAAAAACTTCACGGTTAAAAAGAAACCATTTTTTGAAAACGAAAGTAAGAAATTGAATGTCGGGATCCAAGAGCCCTTCGAGAATGAAGGTGTCCAAGCGCAATCAACTAACGTAATTTATAAAGATAGCCCGTTTTACAACGATTTTCGCAGCATTTACTTTACAGAAAGCATTAATTCAACCACCGCGCTTAATCCATTTTACTCTCCACAGCTTAATAAATTAATTTAAAAAAAATATATCTCCTATCTACCCCTGTGGACGGCTATCCTCGACAGAGATGATTCCGCTGCATCTCCGACCGGGAGATATAGCAATGCCGTCATAGAAAGTTGGTTTGGAGATATTAAATCTAATTTGATCGGGTCCTCCATTGAGCTAGGTAAATTGCCTCTTAAATGTGGACGTTTTATTAGAACAACGCGTGAAAAAATCGATTCATTAATCAAAGAAGTAAAATTTCAAATTCCTCGAAAAAGATGCGCTTCTTATAATAAAACTAATAATAAAAATAAATTACGGCTCCTAACAGGTGTACAACCTACAAATATAAATGAAACGAAAGACAATAAAAAAAACACAGTGAAAACTGATTCAATCAACAATACCAATTTCCATGGGGTTTTGGAAAAATGGAAAAAAAAGAGTACAAAAAATGCCAACAACAATTCATTTTTCGCGCCTACGTGGAATAAAAGTAAATTATATAATAACGAAAACTTAAATCCTGAATTAATCGATCTTACTAACATAAATATTGTCAATTTTGATCGTGCAAATGAGTCGCCATTACTTAGTACAGCCACAAATGTCCCTTTACCGCCATCGGATTTCCCAAAATATAATCTCTTTGACAATAATTTAGTCAATGATGTGAGTTACTATAAATGTCTACAAAATATATCATATGTTGTGGCGAAAAAAGGAAGACTTATTTTATACGCAGAAAATTTTAATACTCTGAATTTCGGGATCTGGTTGGATAATTTTGTAATAGAATATTTACTACATGTATTTATTAGCACAGACATCACAATCCAAGCGTTAGCTAGCGATTATTGTACAACATATATTTTAGATTCAAAAAGAATTTTCGATAATGTTTCGTTAACTATAAATGAAACAACTCAACTTTTATTACTGCCTTTTAATTTAAATAATTCACACTGGACTTTGGGAATAGCACTTCTAAAAGACAAAAGATTTTTTTATTATGACTCCCTTTCTCAATTGCACGATTATAAAGACAGTAAAAGAATTAAAAATAATTTTGTCGGATTTTTAAAAAGATATAACGAACGACGAAGTACTAAGCACATCATAGAAGTACTTGGGTGGACTGTAGATGAAGAAATTAATTATCCAAGGCAAACGGATAATTACAATTGCGGAGTATTTTTATTGTATTACGCAAAATGTTTTATCAAGAATTTGCCGATCAATAATGACTTTAATCCAAAATCATTCCGTATTGAACTCAAAGAAAGTTGCCTCGCCTTGTCTGATAACATGAAAGACATTTGTCTAAAATGTGGCTTTGGAGAGAATGGAGAAAACTGGGTAGCTTGCAGTCGATGCAACAGGTGGTTGCATTATGATTGTGCAAGAATAGCAGGTCTACAATTTTCTTACAATGAAGAAGAACCACTTTATTGCTTTCTTTGCCAATAATCAAGACTTTATTTGCTATAAATTACTTGCATTGAAAACTGTTTCTTGTTCATTTACCATTTTCATATAATTATGTCTCCTGTTTTCACTGTTTCTCTCTGTTTACGTTTCTTTCATTGTGAAATTTCTGGATGCATGTCTTAATATTGATAACCATTGTCGATTACCTTATACATATCTTATTGATGGCAAAATCTTTATTATTCATTTTGTGAGTACCTAATTTTTTTAACAATTAATTAATTTAAACACATCTAAATAACCTTTCAAGGAAAAAAACGGTTTTTAAAAAACATCCATTTGTTTAATAAACATTTAATACAATACATAAAAGCATATATGTAGGTACATTTATTCATAAGAAATATCCAAAAACTCAATTACATAGATATTGCATCCGTATAATATTTATATCAACCACGTATTTTTTGTAAAAACATTTTCCACGTATTTTATTTCTTCGCACAAAAATATTTGTATCCAAATATTAACATGTTAACCCACATTAATAATTTCCATCCTATCCCCTCCCGGTGAGGAAGAAGCTCCCACCTTCTCGTGGTTCTCACTGAACAGAACGGTTAAAAATGTACTTATAAAAATTATTTATGATTTGCATAATATTTATATTGTCTAACGGCAAGCAATACTTTGCTCACTCAACCTATTTTTTTTACTATGCACTACACATTTTTAACTGTTCTGACAAAGAGGAGCTAAAATTACACATCGCCACTTTTTTACAAACTATGGGTAAGCATATTGATCATTTATATTTCAAAAAGATTCAAGAGGATCAACCGGAACTCTGAAATATATTTGTATGGTATATTTTTTTATGGGTTTGTGAAGCAGATACAATTCACCAACCTATTTTTCATGGCCAGAAACAGGTTTTATATCTTCAATTGATAATTTATTTCCCTTTTCAAATCCAATATCAATCGCCATTTCCTCTGTGTCTCAAAACAAAGCAATGCCACACACACCACAACACTGCGCAGCTAACGACCCTGCAACCGGACATGGACAACTGCCACATCACCAACACCTCTGCGGCACTATAACAAGTGTCATAGACCCTTAGAGTCTCTCGAATCTAGGGAGTCTCCCGCATAGGCTTTCTTAAAAAAAAATAATCATGAATTATGAATTCATAATTACCACTGACCAAAAATTTAATAAGAGTTTTAGGCTTACACGAAATTTAATGAAAATGTTCTGTAAATATTATTTGTTTACGCATTAAAGATCTTTATTTCCATTTGTATCATAGTTTTGTTTTCATTTCCCTTACAATTGACTATAATTACTAATGCTATATGTGTGGGATACTTGATCCCCGGGAGTTTTTTACAACAACTGATCTAGTACATTTTTTTCTTCACGAAAGTAGTTATAATTTGAATGCCAAATGGTAGGCGATAAACCAAATTATGAACCGCTTGCGCTTTTCAAATTTCCACCCATACTGTAAAAAACGGTTCACTTTGCCAATGTCACCCATGTTTCAGGGAAGGTCGGCAAGAGTTGCAGGGCTTATGTTCATTTGAGAATTGTTTTTTTTTATATTGTAGGTCCACATGCGGCATGTGTGTGCGCGAAATTATGCGTGTCTGTTTGTGGGAATGCATTTAATATGATTCTCAAATGATACATATCTTTGCAGCTTAGATTTTGATTTAGATTTAGACATATCGTGTATTTTTTAAATTTAATTTTATAAATTCTTGTATGTACTACTCCATGACATGAATTGATGATAATAATGATTTTATGTAGTATTTTTGTTTCACAAAAATGATTGGATGTTAAATTATACCATTTTTTAATCAATGAAGAGATATTTTGAATTTCCCGCTTGTTTTGTTTAACTGTTTCCGGGGGCTATCTTTCATATCCGGAGGCAGTTTTCATAAATTATTCCATTTTTTAATTCATGTAGGGATATTTTGAATTTCCCGCTTATTTTTTTTAACTGTTTCCGGGGGCTATCTTTCATATCCGGAGGCGGTTTTCACAGGTCCTTTTTTTTTACTGTTTTGACGTACGCCATAGAGAAGTAACTCTTCTCGAAACACTAGGTACCCTGTAGTATGGTAGAAAGTCATACTCGAGAAAAACGGCCCGTCAGTCTCACGCAGACTTACTCAGCGAGCGGACGTGACAGGTGCTAATACATACTGCTATAAATGGCTAAATATTGTGATTGGAGTTTTCAAACACCTTTGTTTGTGAACTTGATCAATTATAAAACATGCACAAGTTAAAACACATGGGATCCTAGCACAAATTAATTATTAAAACAATTGTTTAACTTTAAATATTTCGTCGCTGTGAAGTCAAACCGACATATCGAACGCATAAGTAGAGCTACATATTTTTTCCCCTAAAAGTAGGGAAAAAAATATTAATAAAAATACGAAAGAACGTAAGAGCTTTTGTATACCAATAATGTTTATTAGCGCAATTTTAAAAATATTACGTGTGATATAATTTATTTTTGTAAAAAA
Source organism: Agapetus fuscipes (assembly GCA_951799405.1). Classification (NCBI taxonomy): domain Eukaryota; kingdom Metazoa; phylum Arthropoda; class Insecta; order Trichoptera; family Glossosomatidae; genus Agapetus; species Agapetus fuscipes. Next base: position 16,448,724 of record OX637338.1, read on the forward strand.
AAAGTTTTTCTTAAATCTATTTTCATTAATTTCACGAAGAAGAAAATTATGACCCTGGAGGAAATGAAAGAAGTATGTAAGGACAGAAAGAAATGGCGGTTGATCTGTAATGTTGGCGGCTAGGGTTTATTAAATTGGAATTTGTTTTTATTTGTAAATGGATATTATGTATTTGGATATTATTATTTAGTGATGTATAAAATGTAATTTGTCGTGTGTGTTCCTTGACTTATAGGTTGGTATGCGGCTGACCACCCATGCTGTAAAAATGGTTCACTTTGCCAATGTCACCCCTGTCTCAGGGAAGGACGGCAAGAGTTGCAGGGTGTATGTCCATTTGAGATTTGGTTTTTATGTTGTAGGTTCACATGAGGCATGTGCAAGCGCGAACTTGTACGTGTCTGGTTGTGAAAATGCATGTAATGTGAATCTCCAATGTAACATATCTTTGCAACTTAGATTAGATTAGATTAGATCACACATTTAACATAGACATAAGGTTTTATACTGCCGGGTTGCTGGTTGAAGACAAACTCATATTTTTTTTAGTAGTTAAGGAGCAAAATTACGTAAAAGTGTCATGTTTGCCCGCCGAGAAAAAAACAACTTTGGAACATCTATGCGGAGAACGCTTAGAATCTATTGTGAGCATATATCTGAATATACTGTATTATGAGTTATGACTTTCATATTTCCAGAGGAATGTAGTACATTTATAAATTGTAGGGGAGTAAAGTGTTAGTCTAACTTTTCCTACAGCATATTTCAATTATCTGAATTCTTTTTTTACTTATTCCTTGACTTATAGGTTGGTATGCGGCTGACCACCCATGCTGTAAAAATGGTTCACTTTGCCAATGTCACCCCTGTCTCAGGGAAGGACGGCAAGAGTTGCAGGGTGTATGTCCATTTGAGATTTGGTTTTTATGTTGTAGGTTCACATGAGGCATGTGCAAGCGCGAACTTGTACGTGTCTGGTTGTGAAAATGCATGTAATGTGAATCTCCAATGTAACATATCTTTGCAACTTAGATTAGATTAGATTAGATTTTATGAAACCTTTGTTAAATGTAAAATGTTATTCTGGAAATTTCATTTTATTCTGACATGCATATTTTAATATAATAACTGTAGGGGAATTCTGTATCATGGAATAATGAGATCTCAACCCTTTTTGACGTGTTTGAAGTGTGCCACGTGTTTCGTAAAATTATTGCTATCTCGTTTTAACCTGAGAGTACAGTGCGCGTTATTCGATGCAGAAGCGGGATAAAAACTGATTGTCTCCTTGCATCTGCATTAAAACGTTTCCAACGGACTTCGGCTTGACATTTTTTTCCTGATGGGGCGTCCACACGCTTGCCAACCATTCACAAGTCAAGCGCACAGTGTGTCGTCTAGAACATGCTAGCTGGACAAAATGAGTCCATTAGACAAAATTTTGTCCAGCTAGCATGTTCTAGACGACACACTGTGCGCTTGACTTGTGAATGGTTGGCAAGCGTGTGGACGCCCCATCATGGTATGATTGTTGCGACTCTATATATATACCTCAATGACGTACGCATACTAGAAAATTCCTATTTTTATTATATTTTCGTAGAGCGAGTAGACAGTGTTGCCACCTTAGTTTTAGTAATGGGGGCAATTGAAGAAGCTAAAAAGGGCTAGATCGGGCTAAAAGGAGCACAAAAAGAGTTGGTGTAAAAAAAGGCTAAAAAAAGACCTGGACTAATGATTTTCAATTATGTATTTATTTTTTTGTATGAATCACAATACTTTTTTTCAAAATTAGGTTAAAAAATTAAAAATATTAGTTATTTTACAAACTAAAATTAACAAATTTTCCATTTATAATCATTTAGTTGCCATGTTGCCATAATCGAACAAATAGTATCTACCAAAAAAAAAAACAATATATCTAATCTAATCTTATCTAAGCTGCAAAGATATATATCATTTAAGATTTATATTAAATACATTCCCACAAGCAGATATGTATAATTTCGCGCTAACACATGCCGCATGTGGACCTACAATATAAAAACCCAATCTCAAATGAACATAAGCCTTGCAACTCTTGCCGTCCTTCCCTGAAACAGGGGTGACATTGGCAAAGTGAACCAATTTTTTTACAGTATGGGTGGTCAGCCGCATAACAACCTATAAGTCAAGGAACATATAGGAATATATATGATAAAAATCGCGAAAGTTCGATGTTATCGCGATGTCATGGCGCAAATTTCAGATTTTCGTACAATATTTTTAAGTAAATGAAAAGGGCTAGATAGCCCTTTTCGGGCTAAATCATTAAACAACGAGTTCACCTACAGTAAAAAGTGCTAGATCTAGCCCCAAAAGGGCTAAGGTGGCAACACTGCGAGTAGAGCGATGTAAACAGTGCTGCCATCTTGATATTTTCAATTCCGCCCATAATTCCGTCATTCTATCAGATTCTTTAAAAAAAACGTTCGGTTCCATAAGTTCTTTTAAAAATTTAGTCAGGAAATAATATTAATTAAAACAAATATAAAGAAAGAAAATTGCGTAATATAAGTTTAATTTTATAGTGCATAGGATAAACTGGGAACGTAACATTTGGTAACAGCTCATCAAGGAATGAAAAATAATGTAAGTACACGTGCGTACGTACACCTATGGATACCTTATTGGTAAAAGTGAATAAGTAACATTTTAAGCTAACATGGGTTTCTCAGATAAATGCACGGTTTTCCTATTTTCTACGAGAGAAAACATTAAAAAAGTGTGGAAGTCCAGTAGTTTCAATTTTTTTAAGAGCGTTTCCTTATAATTAATTCATTTACTATGAAAAGTTACACCCAATAAAATGTTTATCCACGATTTCTCATATCAGTGAATCAGCACTTATTTAGTTTTACCTTTAAGTGACAATATTACGTATAAAGTAAGTTTTTTTAGGAGCATAGTCACTTAATAATTATGTAAGTCAGAAGTAATTAAGTAAAAAAGTAAGTTCTAACTCAACTTTAACTAGTCAACTGGAGCAGCTGCCAAAATATAATGAGCCTAATCCTACTCTAACTACAGGTTGAAAATACCAGGAGCGCATGAGATATCAGTATGTAGGTAGGTGGATCTTATTATAATTTTAGGTTGAATTCTAGCAGGAGCGCATGAGGTCTAAGGAAGTAGATAGCCTAATCTTTTTATAACTTAAGGCTGAATTCTACCAGGAGCGCATGAGATATTGGGAAGTAGATAGCCCAATATTCTCATAACTTTAGGTTAATTCTACCAGGAGTGCATGACATGTAAAGAGGTAGATACCGTAGCCTGCTCAAATGTTATTATTACAATGTATCAGGAAAGAGGTACTTACCTACTAACCTATTCCAATTTTACCTTATTCGCTGTACTTCTCTGAATAAATTCATGTTATACCTACCTGATATAACATTGCTACCAGCACCTCCATGGTACCTCTCAAAATCCATATTTTACTCGCTAGTCTCCATTATTCTCAAAAAATTCACATTTTGTAGAGCATAGGTGGTCTACTGTGTCTACCAGAAATTGACAAAATGTGCACGGACACTCAATTACTCAAGAAAGGTGTGCTCTTCAATACAAAGTACAAAAACTAATTTCAACGGTATGTTGAACATATTTTATTTTCATAAAAATACATGCTGAACAATATAATGAACATTTTATTTTTCATTCATACAAAACCTTTACCTTTGGAATGATATTTACATAATTCTTAAATTATTAAAAATCAGCATGATTTGGAAAACGTTTTTAATGCTGTCAACCTCTTTCTGTTGACATTTTCCATAAAATTGTCACATTTTTCACTAAGTTTGCAATCTAGTGGTTCTTCTTGGTTCCTATTAGCTGTTCTTTGGTAGTACACGATAGCTGCCAACAGATGCCAAATTTTAAATTCCGGCCAAAGGACATCTGTAAAGTACAGAGTGGTTTCCGACACCTGAAAATACAACCAAAAATATTAGATGTTATGTTTTTTGGGTCAACTAAAATTCATATATATTTAAAATGAGATCTGCGCGTGAATTGGCATCCACAATATTGTGTTGTCACCCGAACAGGTTGCTAGGGAAAAGGTATACAAATATTTTGTTATGGCAAAGAAAAATGTTCCAAATTCAAAAATGTTCCGACCTCATTATTGTAAGAATACTGTGATTGTTGTCATGCATTATTTGAAAGTGCTTTTACTTTGTACTTTGTTTTAAAAAAATATTTGTGGTTGGTCTATGAAAGGATTGATTTTAAGCAAACTAGAAAATATTTAGAAATTGTGTTAAAAGAGTGGTAATTCAATGCAGACTAGATATTAAGCGTATAATGTTTAATTAAATTGAAGTGAAGTAAATTTTCAACAGTTTGTAACTTTCCAAAAATGAAAACAAAATAAAAAAGAAACATTCACATTTTATGTATATTCTTGTGAAGATTTTACAAGGTCCCACTGAAAGTGCTCAAGTTAAAAATATATACTTACAGGCAAAGTCAACCTGTGTTTTTTTTCAATATTCAGAAAAACGTATCTATCTTTATTGTAGAATGTGTTGTTTACCTGCCAAAGCATGAAATCTGACAGTCTAACTTCTCCCGAGGTCCTGACTAGCAAATCTGGGGCAGACACTTGCATGACATTATCCAGAAGCTCCTCGGATACATCGTCAGCGTCTATTAACCCAGACTGAGCGCCGGCCACAATATCCCGGACTGTACCTGCTATTTCATCACGACCTTGAAATTATAGCATCAACAATCATTCAATATTATTGTAACACTTTTCTATTACTATTAGTGCCCCTTGACAAGTAAATTAGTAAGATGGTGACTAATGGGTATAAAGTAAAAGTAGTGTACTTTTATCAATGCAAATCTGGATTTAGGGAAAGGTGGAAAAAGCTACAGAATATATATTCTTAGGCAGTTTTGATCAATTTTGTTCCTTTTTTTTGGTTTCACATGCAGTTTTTTCACATGCAGTTTATATATTTAAACATGAACCTTCATGTGACTGCTTGGGTATTCGCACATTGCATGAATCTCCAAGTTTAAAATTTCCATTAAAATTAGATAACAACATAGTTATGTTAATGAGTGACAAAAAATACTTGCATTACACTACATGGTCACTGAAAGGTCCATCGAACCTTACAACTGGGTCTTGCTTGAGAATTGGCGCTTTCTACAGCGACGACCAAGCTCACAGAGGGCTTTTGAGGTGTGATACACACAAAAACAGCGCTCACCAAATAAATCATCCTAATATTATTATTATTATTAAAAAAAACACCCACCTGTATATGCGAATGCAATGTTCAATCTTGCATTGGTATTATCTTTAGTAAGGAGCATGGCTTTGGCCACCAGAGTTCTCACTTTGTCAGGTAAAAGAGATAAATTTCCAATGACGCGAACACACACTCCTCTTTCCATTAGAAGTTTCCTGGATAAAAATAAAATTAGGTAACTACACATTTTAAAAACTAATCAAATATTAGTTAGTACAAGAAAATCAATGTTAAGAATAAAAACATATTAGTTTGTGTGAAGGCCAAAATCTGTAGTTAAATAACAAATACTACGCTTGAATTTTTTGAAATGTTCATTTCACTTATGTCGTTGTTAGGTAACAATGGTTGAAGTTTCAGTTAATGTAGAAAAATGTTTTCCAGCTAAAATGGGCTTCTGACTTACTCTTCATCCAGTAATTTTTGGAATTTAGCTTCAGCCAGTGACATAAGGGTATCAACTTCTTCTTTACTTCTTTTAAAGTTTTCTATACTGAATGCATAAACGGTGACTTCTGGAATCCCCAAATCAAGACACCACTGCAAAAACAAAACCAAAATTAAAAATGATTTGAATTGTGGTTAACAATCTATTTCAGAAAAATATTTTTTATATAGTACACATTTGACAAGACAAAACAGTTGTAACAGCAAATGACTGGGTTGCTAGGGACCTGGCTAACTAATGTGTTATTGGTTGCTAAGGGCATTAGTGACAGATCTGTAAACTTCGCCTGTTGAGAAATGTAGCATCTGCTCCAAGTCCATTAGCATTACAAGGTTTGTCTTCTGGAAGATTCTAGTAAAAACTGATAATTTCTTTGCTTGTATCTTCTCCTTCATGAGTCTTTTTCAGTATTTTCTGAGAACTTCTCAGTTTCTTGATTAAGAATGCTAATATTCTCCAAACTACAAATTTGGAAACGTCACAACACGATAGCCATCCCAGTGATTGTTACATTTTATTTGAATCATTTTGAATATAATTCAATGAGGAAGCATGGAATGAAAACAAGACAGTAAACAGACCTGGAGAGTTTCTGCTAATTTATCAAATCCTCTGGAATGTCCTTCGCTTTTGTCCACATTATTCTTTTTGGCAAATCTTCTATTTCCATCCATTATAAAAGCAATGTGGCGGGGTACAGGTCCAGTCTTGACGATTTTGACAAACAAAACTTGAATCCAGGATAAAGTATTATCTCTTATCCAAGACATTTTTGAAGATATTACGAAGTAGTTGACGGCGCAGAGTACGTTGACAGATGATGTTGAAATTAAATACAAATAGCTCTTAATCAAGATTTCAAGTGAATGAGAAATAATTAGTCATTGTACGAAGTCTTAAAATACCATGATCATATGACAGATTACAAATATAACCTTAAATTTTTTGACATCTAACGAGTTGACGTTTTAGTTTTGTCTATGGTACATTTTTTTAAAGCTGTACAGTTGCAGTTGTACAGTACAGACAAACAAAACTTGAATCCAGGATAAAGTATTATCTCTTATCCAAGACATTTTTGAAGATATTACGAAGTAGTTGACGGCGCAGAGTACGTTGACAGATGATGTTGAAATTAAATACAAATAGCTCTTAATCAAGATTTCAAGTGAATGAGAAATAATTAGTCATTGTACGAAGTCTTAAAATACCATGATCATATGACAGATTACAAATATAACCTTAAATTTTTTGACATCTAACGAGTTGACGTTTTAGTTTTGTCTATGGCTCAGTTTAGACACACGAAATTTTTTTGAAAAAGTTTCGATAGTGACGTCAGACAGCGATTTTTAGCGGCAACTATCGGTTTTCCGTCTCCACACACATTTGAACAAAATATTTTTTGAACAAAACAGAATCTTTTTCTTCTAATGGCATTTAGCTGTTGCGGTTTATTCAAACATCGAATGGGATTAAAATAATGTAGGAATTAAATTATTGTAATACGTGTTAAATTTAACTATGCGTCGGTAAAAAAAAAGAATCATACAGATAATTTAAAATTCATCGTGGTGTTGTACAAACTGGCTGAATATTCCAATGTTAGTTGTGAAAATATATTACGGGTTCTTAACCTCAAAAGTATTTTTATGAAACAGAATGCAATATTGCAATTTGTGTCATTAATATTGCATTGGTATTTTATATTGTGTTCACATTATATTGTGCCATTGTTTTTGGCGCATATTTGCCGAGACCAACATTAAATTTAAGACTTCCTTTACGACTGAAATTGTTTACGACTTATAAAAATAGTTGATTAACCTCTAAGGTAGTATGGCCGTACCCGTACGGCGGTAAATGTCATTGCAAATCGAAGTATGGCCGTACCGGTACGGCTGTGGTCATACAGGCTTTATTCATAAGCAAACGTCAGAAATGGATTAACCAACGGCATCTAGCGGCTTTCCCCCATAATATTTTAAAAACTAAACGAAGTTAGCGGTATTATTGACTTTACAAAAGCGATTTCAAAGTATGTGTGACGTCACTATCATCTTTCGTGGTGTTTGAAACCAGTTTGAACACGTGCGCGCTTGTCATCGCGTATACCGATATTTCTCCCGCGAAAATTGCATTTTTATACAGTTTTTCTTACGTAAATTGTTTGGTGATAACTTTTTGAAAGTTTTGAACACGGTTTTATTTAAAAAAAAACGTATTTTGTTTCGTGTTTTTGTGTTTTATTGACAATATTTTTATTCTTTGCATACCTTTATTTACGTACTATTTGATAGCGAGAGCCCGTTTGTAACTTTGTGTTGCGGAATTTTTGTGTTGTAATTTTTCTTTTATAAATTATCTGTCCCTCAATTTACGATCATGTCGCATAGGGTTAGTGAAAAGGACATCTTCGATGCTTTAGTTGAAAGCGAAGATGAAGAGTTATACGAAAATATTGACGATTTACCTATTGAGTCTGATAGCTCTTCTGAAGAATCTTCATCGTCAGAGGTAGAAGATGACCCTGAGCCGTCTACATCTAAACGCAGAAGACAAGAAGCGCGTAAACCGAATGCATCAGGAGGAAGAAGGGTTGAGGATGTGCCACTACGACTAACGGAAAGGCACTTCCCCTTCCCTGTTCCCCAAACACAGGCACAAGGAAGCAGGACCCAAAGAAAGTGTCACGTGTGCAGTCATACAACTGTACGACCAAAGTGTCGAAAAGACACAAAATTCATGTGTGAAGTGTGCAACGTCGCTTTGTGTATACATCCATGTTTCAAAGTCTACCACACTAAAAAACATTATTAGTCATGTTTTGTGTTTCATCTATGTATTTATATGTATATTTAATTATTTTGTAAGTGTAAGTTTTCAATTACTTTTAGTGAAGTGAAGATTATTTTACTAGTGTACGAATATTTTGACACCGCAACCAATAGTTGACGACACCTGAAATAAACATAGGATTTTTCAATAAAAACTTTGAAAAATGGTAAGTTTTAATTTTTTTTTCTTTGAAAAATGGTAAGTTTTATTATTTATTATTGTGTTGAAGTCGTTAAACATAATACTTTTTATTTTAACCCTTTATATAAAAACTCACTCCGTATAGGTATTTACATCATACCAAAACTCACTACCTTAGAGGTTAACATGTTTCTTCCGTGAAAAGTTTCACGGAATCATTTCATAATTAAAACGTTGCAATGGAAAAAAAACACCGTCGTGAAATAAAATTGTTTTTAATCCAAAAGTAAGAACAAACTCAATTTAATTATTACCTACTTCCTTTTTCTTTTCAAGGGGTTAACAATTATTTTATATTTTCCGAATTGGTTTTAGTTTTCACAGAAAATAAAGGTTTTAGAGTTTTAAATTAACAAAAAAATTTAAAATACCTACCAAAATTGTCGAGTCCATAGCATTATTGTCTTTGACTTTTCAGACATTTTAACTCCGAAGTGAAAATGTCTGACAACTCAGTCTGACCAACATTACGAAATAAGCGGGTCATGCGGCATTTTTTAAAAATCATCATAATATCAAAATTGCCAGCAACTGTCACTGCGGAGCGGCCATCTTGCTTGACGTCACTATCGAAACTTTTTCAAAAAAATTTCGTGTGTCTAAACTGAGCCTATGGTACATTTTTTTAAAGCTGTACAGTTGCAGTTGTGATTGGTTGTGATACTTATACTTATAGCGACAACTTCACAATGTATATTCAAAAATTTGACAGAACTCGCAGATTCGTGGTTAATGTATCAAATATTTTTAAATAAATAGTGTTCCCAAAATGGATAAGTGGCTGCAAAATATTTTCTTGGATTCAAATTATAATTTGATTGAAATCAAGCAAGAGCTTAAATTAGCAATATACGAATGCTCTCAGCGCGGCTTAATTCAAACTGTCAAATGGCTTTCAGAGTTGACTTATTTCTTAAGAAATATCAGAACAGATCCCATTATCCTACCAGACTACAGCGAGGATCCAGAACACGACACCTATCTCCTCACCAAAAGCTTCTTTGATTGTCAGGAATATGACAGAGCAGCGTTCTTTTCGGAGAATTGTGTCCATCCTAGGACGCGGTTTCTTCATTTGTTTTCCCGGTACATGTCGGGTGAGAAGAAGCGGTTGGACAGCATGACGGAAGCGGGGTGCTCGCCGGACGCTACGAAGAGCAAGCCTCTCAAAGAGCTGCTTCATGTACTAAGATCGGACCACACTGAGAAGAAGTTGGATGGGTTTGGATTGTATTTATATGGGATAGTTTTGAAGAAGCTTGATCTGGCGACGCAGGCAATTGAGGTTTTGGAGCAGGCGGTGCAGCGGCTGCCCTGGCTGTGGGGCGCCTGGCTGGAGCTGGCCCCACTGCTGCAGGACCGCGAGGCCCTGGAGGCTCTCACCGCTCCCAGGCATTGGATGTCACACTTTTTCCTCGGCCATGTTTACCTTGAACAAAAGCTGCTAGATGAAGCGATAGATGTGTACGAAATGTTGAAGAGGAATGGCTTTGCGGATTTCACATACTTACAGGCACAAATGGCGATTGCCTTGCATGATAGTAGAGGTATACAATTTTTCCTTCAAAATTACTTTCTCGTAACTATTTGACATTTTAAATTGTTGTAGGTATTTAAAATTGAAATGTGTTGTTACTCCTTGGAGGTATATTTTTCAACAAGAATTTAGCAACTCTCTTGCAGAGTATTTATTTTTCTTTTATTTACAGAGGTTGATGAAGCCCTCGCTCTGTTTAAAGATCTCCAAGAGAGTGACCCGTATCGCCTGGACAACCTGGATGTTTACTCTCATCTCTTGTACGTTAAAGAAAAGAAGACTGAGTTGGCTAACCTTGCTCACAAAGCCGTGGAAATTGACAAATACAAAGTTGAGACATGCTGTGTTATCGGTAATATTAATTTCACAAACCAATCTTGTGACGTTTAAAAACATCAATACAAAATTAAAGTGTCATGTAACTTAGAAATTGCAGATGTATTTGTTGATTAATTAAGTGTTTGGATTGCAGGTAATTACTACAGTTTGAGGAGTGAACACCAAAAGGCCGTTGTTTACTTCCAGCGAGCTCTGCGCCTGAATCCCAACTATCTGTCTGCCTGGATCCTGATGGGACATGAGTTTGTGGAGCTGCAAAATACAAATGCTGCCATTCAATCATATCGACAGGCAATAGGTAAAACATCTGTAGCTCTTTATCTTTTTCTCCAATAGGGCTAGAATCCATATCTTGCCTTGGCCTTGCCTTCCAAATGCTACACCTCCAACTCTTCCCATCTCCCGCAGCCGCCCTCCGACTTGTCATTTTTTTAATAAGTAGCTAGGTACAAATAAAAGTTGATTTATCATTTACTTTCATGTTGGAATATATTTTTTGCTGCATAATTTTATTGTATTGTAACTAGAGATGGAAAAAACGGCTTAGTAAAAAAAACGAAAAAACGCTTACGCTTTTTAAAAAAAGCAGCTTAAAAAGCGTTTTTTCGTTTTTTGGGTTTATTGTAAATATAAAATTTAATTCATTTAGTAGTTTCAGTTTTTCCATATTTACTCAAAAACTATTGACATTATTGAAATTTTTTTGAGTATTAAACCTAAACAATGTATAGTTCCGTAAGTTAAAAGCAAAAAAAAAAATCCAAAATACAGCACACACGAAAAAAAAGCTAAAAATGTAAAAAAAACGCGTTTTTTTAAATATTTTTTTGTGGTGGCAATTCAATTCAAAGTTATATATTTTGTTTAAGCTTTATAATTAAGAAAAAAAATTAATAAACATGCTTGATTTTTTTCATTACTGTAACTATTTTGCTAAGACCATAAAGTGTAAGAAACAAAAACGGCAGATTTAGCTTTATAAGTTATAACACGCCATTAGCGTTTAAAAAAAGTTTTTCGTTTCGAAACAAAAACTTTGCTGCGTTTAAAACGAAACGAAAAATGAAAGTTGCTACTGCTTTTTTTAAACGCTAATGGCGTGTTATAAAGCTAAATCTGCCGTTTTTGTTTCTTACACTTTATGGTCTTAGCAAAATAGTTACAGTAATGAAAAAAATCAAGCATGTTTATTAATTTTTTTTCTTAATTATAAAGCTTAAACAAAATATATAACTTAAGAATTGCCACCACAAAAAAATATTTAAAAAAACGCGTTTTTTTTACATTTTTAGCTTTTTTTTCGTGTGTGCTGTATTTTGGATTTTTTTTTGCTTTTAACTTACGGAACTATACATTGTTTAGGTTTAATACTCAAAAAAATTTCAATAATGTCAATAGTTTTTGAGTAAATATGGAAAAACTGAAACTACTAAATGAATTAAATTTTAATTAAATCAAAATTAGCAGAAGCAACTTTTTATACGCTTTTTTTTCAAAACGACTTTTCGTTTAAATTGTAAGCGCGCTTAGTTGCTTAAAATAAAAAGCAGCTATTTTAAACTGCTTTTCGTTTAAACGGCCACCTCTAATTGTAACCCGCAACATGATTGAAATGTATGTGGTTTTCGAACAACCATTGTGAAATCTTCACATTATTTGTTTTTCATAAATGAAGAACACTGAATTATATCTTTAAGCTTTCACAGCCTGTGGCTGACACTTGATTGGTGTTGGTAGCTCTGGTTCATCAGAGCAGTTAGTTCTAGGTGCTTTGCCGATCTTCCACAGACTTCTTCTGAGATTTATCACATCATGGTCCCCAAGGATCCTACTCAAGTGATAAACAGCACTGTTTCTTTTGTGTGAATGCGACATTATTGTACATGTTATGCGCATGGTTGGATTTTGTTTCCAGAGGTTAATCGACATGACTATCGTGCTTGGAATGGACTGGGCCAGGCTTATGAGATATTGGGCCTGAACGGATATTGTGTGTATTATTATGCGAGAGCTGCACAGCAATGTCCTGGGGACTCCAGAATGCTGGTGGCTTTAGGAGAGGCCTTTGAGAAGCTGGACAAGTTACCCAGTGCTCTGAAGTGCTATCATCGAGCTCACAGCGTGGGGGACATAGAGGGAATGGCGCTACTCAAATTAGCCAAGTATGTTTCTATATCTATATTTTTCTTTTTTGCTTATTAACCAATTTAATTATTTGCCAATGTCACCCCTGTGTCAGGGAAGGTCGGTAAAAGTTGTAGGGCTTATGTTCATTTGAGGTTTGGATTTTATTTGTAAGTACACATTCAGCATTTGTAAGCGCGAACTACACGTGTTTGTTTGTGGGCATACATCTGAGAGCTTTAAATGAATATATCCTTGCAACTTAGATTAAAGAACCTATGAATTACTATTAACGTAAATGTATACATTGGCATTTATTGCGCCCCATGGCCTATACGAACCTACATCATACATGTACATTTGGCCTTGTTATTAATTCCAAAGGTTATTGTTACAGAACTCTTACAAAGTGACCTTTAATGAATGTATCTGTAAATATATTATGAACGGATAGTGATTTTCACTTTTGGAAATTAAAACAGAGTTACTTAAAGAAAACTTGAAAAACTGTATTTAACAATCCTACTAACACTTACGAAGGCATGGTAGGATACACTAGCGGTTAAATAGGTTTTTATTTATGTGTGTAGTGTATGAATAAAAACCATTCTATGCGCTAGCTTGCAAGGTAAGTGTTTGTAGGATTAGTGAACCTCTCGAACATTCCCACTTTTATTCTGCCGACACTCAACAGGTTGAAGGTTGATTGTTTCTTTTGTTGCTATGTTTTTGTTCCTCAGGTTATATGATAAACTGCAGCTGTCAGATAGAGCGGCCGCAGCGTACAGTGCAGTCTGCATAGATGGAGATGTGGACAAGGGGCTGCAGGAGGCCTACAGATACCTCGCGCATTACAACTTGAACAAGAATAACTTGGATCATGCAGCTTTTTATGCCTACAAATGCCTGGAGCATGAGGAAGTAAGTGACATCTGATTATTTTCAGATACCTATCCAAATGTTTCATTGGCGACATAGCCAATGTCTTCAAGAGGCTTTTCTGTATCAGGATTGAGGATGAACTGGTTTGTCCTCAACTTTGTATCTTTGTCACATTTTGCTGGAACAGAAGTATCAGTGTCTCCATCTGATGATATGAGGCAAAATTGAGGGCCAACGAGGAGTAGGCAGATGTCAACGTTGCGGAACATTCAATATTGAACAGCAATACTTTTATTGAGAAAGGTCTTCTCCATAGTGATAGCCACAGTCAAGGAATCCGATTCGACACTAATTAAAGAATAGCACAGAAAACAGAGATTTTTAAATTTGTACTTTATTTTTCAGACCAAAGAAGAAGGAAAGTCACTTCTGAAGACAATATCAGAGAGGAGATCTGTCCTGTCGGATGGGCAAGTACCTCAAGGCAGTGCGGACACCACGGCAGACAAGGACACTTCAGCCCTGTCCAGTCTCCCAGCGACTCCCAAACCCTCGTGTGCGGTCGCTCTCAACTACAACACTCCCAGCTCTGCCGATTCACTGAGGTACAAACTGTAGACTGTCTCACAAATGGCGCAACACCCCAAATGCTACATGCCCTACTCTCACTGTCCCTGCAGCTGTCTCCCAACTTGCCACCTGGATAAGCTGTGCGGCATCTCTCTCCAACATAGCTTGAGCTTCACTACCAGTCTCCACCTGCGTATGCTGTCAGAAGTTTTTTCTACTAAGCAATATTTAATTTTGAAATCAACATAATTATTATGATAATAAAAGAATCAGATCACATTTTTTTCTCTTGTAATATTTTATTAATAAATTCAACAATTTTAAAATGTATTTATTTTCTTTTAATTCTTTGGAGCTTATGAAATTAAAAAATAACTGACCTTTTCTCTGCGAACAACTAATGAACCTGAAGTAGGTGTTTAATTTAGAATCATCTTTATGTCTACAGGAATGCCGTATGAGTACAGGGAACTAACATCAAAAAGCGTTTTTGGTGGAATGTCAGATATTTGAATGATCTACTGAATGATGGATGAATACATTATTATTATTCACAGACTATTGAGAAATTTAATATTTGGCTTCAATTGACACTCATTGTTGTTACTTTTAAATGGTGGCTTTCTAATTTTTTATCTAGGAGGGAAGCTTACGTCTAAGTTATAATTATTTAAGTATCAGTCCTTCGGGATATCACAATCATTTATATTTACAATTCTTCATTAGATTCTTTCATTTATTTACGTTTACTTGACACAGATTATCGGTATGTATTATTAGTTTTTAACACCAGGAAGGTTGTGATTTGCGAGGGGCTGGGTGTTATAATCCTAGTTTTGTTTCTAATATTATTGCCCATTGTTTCACATCAAATTAAAAGACTAAAATATGGCACGTAACAACACTTCAATAAAATATAATCCCAACAATTGATATCATGGTGTCTGTGTAAGGCATTACAATGTATCCTTTATTTACAAATTGGTTGAACCAATATCAGTGCTCAAATCCAATTAGGCGCCTCAAACCATCAAGTCAAAAAGGAGTTGAAAAGTTCCCGTCATGCCAACATAGCAGGTTTATGTGACTAGGGATCTAGCAGCCAATTACAAAAAAAATAGTTAGGTCCTCAGCAACCTGGCTTGGTGACATCATATTTTTGTTTATATAGATTTGTTATTTGTGTGGACTCAATTTAATTATTTTTTGCCAGCCCACAGTAGGTAATTTTCAATGCTGCACTGGCTAATCCAAAGAATTTGGAATATTGATACAGTGATGGTGTAAGGCGCCAAATTGGAATTTAAGTATATATTTTTTTTTAATTATACTTGTTTGGTTCCTAATTTTATTATTACACTCATTGAGCTAGTAGTTGCGTTTAGCTAGGTACTTCTTTCAGTTACAAATTTTGTTCAAAAATTAATAGTACTACTGCTAACAATCAAGTATGAAATATTTATACTGGCCACTAACGCCTTTGTTCTTTGTGAGAAAATGCCTCCAAAAAAATAAAAATGGAAATATTTACACGGATGTTAAAAAACATAACTTTCATATTTCATAAAAAATGCTAAATATTTTTTTGGTTGTAACCTATTCCTACTTTATTTATAAATTACCTAATTTGTGTTCATATGATTGACTCCATGTTTTAGTTGAAGACTTAGTATTGTTGTAATTACACGGATGTTTCAGCTGACGCACATTTTTTCAAGTCCCTTTTGCTGTCGCTCCAACAATCTTTTGGTCGATTTGAATCGCTCTGAAAATACAACAATTTGATCATGTTTACTATACATGTTTGATAATTTTTTTAAATCAATATCAATCATAGTATTTCATTGCAATCAATACTGATATCACATTATATAGTAATTGAATTTTTGTTGCTAAAGCATTTTTTGCATGCGAGGTTACAGGTTCTAAGATACTTTCAATAGAAACAAAAAATATACAAAACACTTCACAGAAAAGTTTTCAGTTCAACACATAAAAATCAACAATAAACTTAATTTTTTTTCAGGAAAATATACCATTTTGCATTCACTAACCTTTGTTAATAAAAAGAATATTGGAATTTAGGTTAGAATTATTCTACTACTAAAAAACTACATGTCAAAAAATAATAAAACTAATTTTATTTTTGTATGTAAATTTGTGTTAAGTATTGAGTAAAGGTTATTAATCATTCACTACATAAAAAAAATTATTATTTGTCTGCTGGTTGCTAGATCTAGGGGATTTTACTTCTACAATAACTGCCAGCCTAAGCGCTGACAGCTACGTCGTTTACTCTAGTTAGAGTTCTACTCACATAGATTGGATAATGCGACACCAAAGTGCACAATGTGTTGTAAACAACTAGGTATGTATGTATAGCATAGACTATGGGGGTGCTATGGCTATTGTGGCAGTTGGTGAGGGTGTTAGCTGCCAGTTAGTGGTGTTGCTTTGCTTGAGAGGATAACTGACAGTCCACTTTTAAAACCTTGAATCAGAAGTATTCTGTCCCACCTTCACCGTGATTGGAAAATCATCTTCGTCTTCCTCGGGCATTGTCGACAGTCGCTTGTCCACTTCTGACTGGACTTCTTTAGCTAGTTTCTTAAGCTTAGATCTAAAATAATGAGAATTTCCTTAAACGGAGAAACCAAGAATAGCACATAAAAAAAACTGACACTTTTCATGTATGATTTACAAATTATAGATTACATAAAAGTTATGTCTTAGTTATCTTATTTTGAGCATTGTTTATTCATATTTCCCACTTACTTAAAATTTTCTTCTGATATTGTAGTCAATAAAATTAAAAATGAAGGGAGTGCATACAAGTATTTGGTATTTGGGACTCCTCAATCTATCCTCATTTTTGTTTTAAACGTTTTGAATTTTTTTTAAATTAGAATTTTAATGTTACAGTGTTATACTTATGATAAACCATTACATCTGAGTTATCATTACCCATTCATCTTTGGACTTTTCTTTTCTGGCTTTATCTTAACGACGTCAAGCTTAGCATTTTGTTGGTTCTTGGTAGAGTTGGTGTTGTTGACCTGCTTCCATATGGCAGTCTTGTTGACTTCCTCCGAGATGTTGATTGAGGTGATGGGTATTTTCATGATATTCCCGTTGGCCAGCGGGATCTGGAGATTGTTGCCAGGATAAGGAGGAAGATTCCCAGGGGGGGCATCCTACAAAAACATTACATAACTAAATACAACTCTTCTACAGTGGAACACAGATATTAATGAACGTGGGCGACATTTAAGCAAAAGCGCCTGTGATAATCGTGACTACAACTGATCCGCAACATCACTTATAACTCGCAGTATGCCAATTTTGATTTTTTATCATTACATAAAATAACAAAAGTGAGAAAAACAATACGGCTAACTTTACAGTGAACTATTTTACAAGATGAATTGTCTGACAAGATGGCGCCGGAGAATTGACTTTGAGACCACATTCATTATTATCCATGTATGTCCGTATTTACAGATGATGTGACAATTATGTATAACTTGACAGATTATTGTGTTTATTTTTAACATCATATATTTACGCCATGTAAGTTTTTTCAACAGGACAGGTCAATTAAAAAAGTTTTTATTGCAAAGAAATAAACTTTGACTCGATGGTTATTATTGATATCTAAAGAATTTATTTATTATGATTTTTAACTGTCAAATTTGACACTAATCTCAAAATGTCAAAATTGACAGTTAGTCTTTTTTACTCACAATACTGCTGACTTTTTAGTAACCATTTGCTTACTTACAACTTTGTGTTTTTTCCTGAAATAATTTTTTTTAAACAACTTTGCTTCTAAGCTGGGCATGATATTTGAAAGTATAATTTTTCATAGAGAAAGTGTACGCCCAGTTCATAAGTAAAGCGTCAGAATGCCATGAAATACATTTCATCATGCGTCACAGACATGCGGTGCAAATGTTTCCCAAAAATGATTCTAGGGTGATCAAAAATGGTATGGGTATACACTACAGATGGCATATTTTTCCAATCGGTTAATTAAAAAAAAAAGTTCATGAAGTAGCAAAAAAACTGTTTTTTTTTTTATGTACATTTCATTTTATTTCATAAAATACCTCCAGGTGATAAATAACTTGTACTTACTCAGTTGGCAATCCCTCTAATTTTGAAAAATGTTTTTTTTAAATAATTCAAAACAAAACCGGGTATTTTGTTTTGTGATGAAATAGTATGATTTCGGTACCATTAAATTACTAAGCACAATAATAAATGCATCTGTTGATTGTGCATTTTGACTTAATAAATTATTTTGATATTTTTTCTTAAAGCGCATCTGCACTAAATGAACGATGTGGCTAACCAGCTTTTTTCATTTTAATATGCAACTCTGTTGACGGTTTATGAGGCAGAATATGAGTGTCTGTTTGCATATTAAAATGAAAAAAAAAATTGTTAGACTTTGTCTGGTTCATTGTCGGTGCATATGAATTCTAAGAACCAAAATATATCGGGAAAGTAAAAGAAAAAAATAATATTGACTTCAGTTTATTTTGGCACTAACAGAATATCGTAGAACATCATTTTTATCAAATTTTTATTACAATATGTTAGGTATACTTTCTGTTGAATAGTTGGTAACTTTATTGACAGCCGACATGACCAGAGGAGTTCTTATTTTAGATTTTAAATGGAGGTTTTACAATAGACTAATAAGTACTAGGCAGTTATGTTATCATGTAAAATTATTCACATATAAATTATTCATATTCCATGCTGTCCAGATGATACCGTGGCAGATATTTAAATTTTATTTTTTGATAATTTTTTTGGCATATCCTCTCCTTAATTAAGAAATGACATACAATATTGCATTGAGTTATAACATAGGGGAGCGGAAACTAACATACTGAATTGATACATACTTGTTTCCTCTTGCGTTCCTCTTCTGTCAAACGTTGCCGTGGTTAAATATCACAATGGTTTTAATGAAATGAGTGATAAAATTAAAATATGAATATACACATTGAAAATATGAAATACTGACATCAATTTTGGCAATCACAATATTTATAACGCGTGTTATCTGTCAACTTTAGCTATTTCCGGTCTAATCGACAGCCATTATTTGCAATGGTACCAACATTCAAGATTTTTTTTTCGTTCAGCCGAGTTTTTTGTTCATATGGAAATGCAACTGTGAAGTTCTTTGTTCTCTTTCTAACTAATGACCATTTTCGGAAGCAAGTTGAGACAGATATATATTATTTTTTAGTGTTGATCTGTTAACACAGTGAAAGTCCATTTTTATAAATATTTAAAAATATAAATGGTAAAACATTGTTTTAATTCACTTTATTTTATTTGTTTATGCTCGAATATTTTCGCCTAATGAGATAAGCCTCAGAGGCTTATCTGCATACTCTGAGATGGCAGACCATTGCATTGATAAAGACCATACTTTCGATATTACCAATGTAGAGGTAATGCACTCAGAGTGTGAAGTGAGGAGACTGATGGCTCTGGAAGCGTTGGAAATCTACAAAAATAAAAATAAAGACTTAGTGAATGTGCAGATTCCCTATGTTTCACCAATATTGCAATAATTTGTTTTTTATTTGTTATAACTATTATTATTTTTATTTAACTAACATATTTTATTTTTATTGTATTCAAATTTTTAATTTCATTATACCTAACAATAATGCATTTTTGAATCTTACATTTGTGTTTAAAAAAAAAAAATTTGTCTATGAATTTTGCTTTTGTTTTGGAAAAAAAGTTGTTTTGAAAATTGTTTTGAAAATTATTTTATAAAAATATATTTGTAACCATTCTGCTCTTGAAGATGCCTCATTAGGCGAAAATATTCGAGCATAAACAAATAAAATAAAGTGAATTAAAACAATGTTTTACCATTTATATTTTTAAATATTTATACAGATATATATGTCTATTTTCGTTAAAAGAATCTCTTGTCCACAGATGTTATTAGTCAATGCAATATTGAATGTGGGATATTATTGTTCATCAATACTTAGGTTTTAATAACAGTAATGGGTTTTGGTACAAAAGATTAATGATAAAAACGGGATGGTATCAAAAGTCCACAATTGGATAAAGGGTTCAAAAATGTGACATTACAGTCTAAGGCATTCAAAGGCTCAATAAGGGGGTAGGTGTTGCTATAGCCATGTAAAGGTATCCTTATAGGAAGAGTATTTTGATGGATTTGAAATGGGTTGTTTTATAATACTGGTGACAAATTCTTATAATATTAAAATTCAAAACCAACTGTGATAGACCCATGACATTTCATACACCTTCACTGGGATAATCTGGAGCGCTGCTATTCAAATAAAATAAAATTTATTCCTTAAAATCAGGGAATATTACTTTATTTTACATCACTTAAACTTGACAGTTCAATAATGTACCATAGAGTAGAGAAAATCAAAACCATAATTTTCTTGAGATTATATAAACGCAAAAAGCTCATCATTTTAACTTTTCAAATTGTTTTGGATTTTGTTTAGATCATAAAAGTATGGTAAATTATTTCAAACACCTTGATGCATTGTTTTTCTTTTAGATAGTGGTCCATCTTCTATGTTTAAAATTTTCCCTGATATGATTTTCAGCGCCAAATGATGACAGGGGTCCATTTTATGTTAGTAAAGAAAATTAAAACTTGAGATAAAAATCTACTTAAAAACTAGATGTTATAACAAACACGACATGAAAATGTTGTCATTCATTTTTAGCATGTCTACTTTAGTAACAATTATGTATCTAAAAATAAATAAAAGAAAGGTAGTTTTGAAATAAATTCAAGACTATTTTTACCACCGTATTCAGAAATCCTACTAAAACTTATCTTATACCTCACTAGCGCTTAAATTGCTTTTTTATTTATGCAACAATCCATAGATAATAAACAAATGTAACCGCTAGTGAACCTTAAGGGAAATGCTAGTAGGATTGGTGAATAAGGCGTTAGTTTTTACAGAAAAAGGGGTGTCACCCCTGTGATCCTACGCTATAAAAATCTTTGCAGCTAAAATAAATTCACATAGCAAAGCAACTGTTTACAAAAATATTAATAAATAAAATACTGTTCACAAGAAGCAAATGGCAGGAGGTACATAAAATAATACACATTTTTACTGTACATAGTGATGAAATTCTTAAAAACACGTAAAATTTACTAAATAAAATAATGTGTTCATAAGCAAAAATATCATACTTTAAACACCAATTAAAAGTATTTAACAAATAGTTAAATGTAATGGTTTTACTATTTAATGGAATGTTAAAGTTAGGTGTCGTCGATTTTTAGGATGAATGTGAGAAGCAAGTGATGGAAGGAATTGTATGGTATTTCCTCTGCATGCAGATTGTATGGCCAGAATGAAAATTCATGCAGTCACAAATAGGTTTGAAAGAGTCGTGAAAAAACCAACATGGCGTAGTTTATTTTTTCACTAGTTAAAGAAGGAAATGATAAACCTTAAGATTATAATAATTAAATATCTTAATCTAACTATAAACAGTAACAAATTAAATAACAGAAAAGTGTGCTTTTACAACTATGTAAATCATACCTAATAACGTTAAAAATATATTATGATCTGAATAAATATATTTGTCAGATACAGTCCTATCAATCAAGGGTTTGGTATGGATGTGTTTGACTCTATGGAAAGAAATCAAACCGTTTGTTGGTAGGACTTCATTTTTTGTAGCTTAATGTTTTATTTCAAATATTTTAATTGCATTTCTAAGACACTGATTTCTATTAATTATTGTTGATTAAGTAGATATTTCTCTACTATGGGATTATAATTTTTTTTTTATAAAAGTCAGAAAAGGCTTTTCAGGGAACTTTAGTCCCCTTGGTGTGTTAATTTTTAATTGACCGCCTAATATTTTTCTTGTATTTTACCAGGCAATTCTCACATCAATATCATTGAAAATTTTTGTTTGCTAATTGTACCACACAGTCTAGGAATCCATTAAATAAAAATGGAACAAATATGTGTACAATTGTATGTAACTTATATATTTCTTACACATTTAATATTCGGGTTAGTAATATATTAATAGAGATATTAGAAATAATTGGGCTAAATATTGATTGTAATACCTGATAGATAGTTAGTTGTCAACACACAAAAAAGTGAATTATTTTAGGTTGCATTGAAAAAAAAATTAAACATTTATACTACTCTTAACAATAACTGAATTTATTTGTTAATTTATACCATGTTTGTAGAATTTGATTGAATACGGTGACAGTAAACCAGTTTTAGATAATCAATTGGAATTTGGTAAAAATTGTTGAATATCAGCAAGAATTTTACTTTTCCATTCCAACTTTCTTTATTTTTAAAGGTGAAAATTCTGAAACCTTCAGGAGTATCTGAAGATGATTTCAATCTACCACACCCTTAGCAATAGCCATGCAAGCAGTTGCCGGGTAACAAAAACGACAGGCCGTCTAAAAGTTGAATGTTTTCAAACTCATGGATAAATCATAAAAGTTATCTTGCTGATATTCTGGTGCAAGCATTTTAACAAAGAGAGTGTCTACTCTCATTTCCCCTTGAAGTATCCCAGTAGTTTGGTTCCCCAGCCCACCTCGGCATCTCCCAGGTGTCTCATGTCTTCCTCGCTTCGTTTGCTCATCTCCGGCATCACATCATCAAGGATTTTGAGTTCCCGTCGTGTAAACAGCAAGTCCAGAGACTTGCGGATGCCGATCATCACCACCAGCATCAGCGGGAACAGGATGGACGTGGTGGAGAAGGACTTGATGAGCCACAGGCAGATCAGACACGCCATCTGGATCAGCGTGAACATGTGGACCCTTTTTATGGGTACCTGGAAAATGAACAAAATATGTTTTTGAATAAGTGTATTGGTTAAAACTTCACAAGATAAGGTAACAAGGATATAACATTTTCCTATAAAATTGGATAACTTTCCTCCCCTTGGGTGCTGTCAACTGGCTCCAGCCACCACAAGGGCTCCTGTGGCTCACTGTCTTATCTGAGGTGATTCTCAAATATGACATAATATTTGAACTTTATTTGTACATTTGTTGATTGTTCCAGGTAGATCTGTTCGAATAAAATTACAGGTTTCTTTCATAAAATAATATTTCATATAATGATGGTCACCTGTCTCAAAAACATGTAGTCGGGTTGATACTTCTGGGGCATGAACATGATAAGAATCCTGTCAAAGAACTGCAGGCCCTTAAGCGAGGCAGCCCCCATGTACAGGAACACCCCGAACAGCACCGGCATGGGAATGTGGCGCAGCATTGGCGTGAGGAGGACGGAGCAGCCAATCATCATGAAGATAAGGATGTGGGTGACGCGCTGCTCCCGCACACCAAGGAACTGGGGCTTCTCCCCGGGAGCTGCACATTCCGACTCCAGCTTCAGCGAGTTGACGTGGTTTATAGACAGCACCGTGGCTGCGACAAACCAAGGCAATCCCATCACAGAACAGACCATTATCAGGATGGCCAAGATGAACAGATCCAAGTGATACCCGCAACCCTTCTTGAGTTTGTTTTCTTTCCTGTTGACGATGACTGCTGTTATCTGCTGGTCCATGAAAATGAGGATTGTGCCCAGTAAAGCGGGCAGTATAGCAACTATGGCGGACCATGCAGGATTTCTGTTGAAGGGGTAGATGACCCAACCACGACCTGGTAGAGTTGGTTTGAACTCGTGGGGGACTTCTAGCTTAGGCGTGTTGATGCCTACAAAGTGGTCCATTGCAGACATTGATAAGATGGCAATGATGACAGAAAAGTCACTGATAACTTGGCGAATCTGTGGATATAAATATGGAATATGTTAATATTTATTTTACAAGACGATATTTTCTTGATAATATTGTCATCTTAAATGTTTTTACCTTAGAAGGGAAGAAAAGTGAATTCTTGAAATCTTTCAGTTGAACAGATATTACAAATGTTCCAAGAAACAAAATGATTGACATTAAAAATACATCAGGTACGTAAGGTTTTAGGTGGCAATTGTCCCCGAACAGAGTTCCATTGTAGTCCTGAAAGTACACAGGTACGAGGTTAAAACAATAATGAAATTTATTTAACAGCCGTAATTAGCATTAATTAAGAAATGGTTTTTACAAGGCAGTTTTCTTTGTTCACAGCAGACCAATTAAATCCCTCAGGAACGTGGGAGTAATTACTCGGGAAGCAGGAACAATCAAAATTTAAAATATCATTGGGGCGAGTGTTTACTGGGAAATTCCTTCCAATAGATATTACATTCTCCACAGCCTGGAAAAATAATGACGTCAATAATAAAATTACAAAAATAAGCACCTCCTTAATTATTCGTCTTTGAATACATTCTTTAATTTGATACTAACCTTGTAAATGAATATAAATGCTATGAGGGTGGCAAAGTTTTCTTCAGTGAATCTTGTTATATAGCACACCAAGGCGCTGGCGTCCACAGCCACGAGGATGATGAGGATTATTGTGATCCAAACTCCGATCCATAATCTGAAGGACATGTAATCCCAATCTGCTTTTTTACAAAATTCGAAAACTATAGTTTCAAAGACCAAAACCGGCCCAGTTGACCCCAGAATTGTGAGGGGTTGTCCTGAAAAGAAACCATATCCCAAGCCGCATACAAACCCTGAGACTAGAGACTCCATCGCCGCCATGTTTTTGCCGGTTGCTTCTCCCAAAAGACCTCCAAATGTGATGATGGGAGACAAGCAAGCGAAGTACAAGAATATCCACGAGGCTACGCACTGTATGGCGAGAGCATCTTTAAAGTCAGAAAAATAGAATGGAGCCTTCCTTTTGATGTCGTTTATAAGGCCTCCAAACAGTTTCCCCGATCTTGATAGTCCAGATTCTTCTCTTTGTTTTTGCTCTTCTTCCTCTTCGTCTGGCTCATCTTTGCATTTCTCCTGAGGTCTTTTTCTAGGATCTTGTGATGGGATTGCTGCGGGAGGCTCTATGCGGATGGAAGGGTCCCACTCTCCCGGCGGTAAAACAGTCACAGCGTCAAGAAACTCGTCAATTCCAGCCAGGAGGTGGTCTCTCTTCCGTGCCCGGTAGGCGACCTCGTGGAACACTTCATCAGACATCAGCGTCGCCATGGCTCGTCCGATTTCATGGAAGCTTGAGTTTGTGGAGGAAGGCCCCAGGAGAACAAACACAAATCTTGTAGGCACAGGAACCTCCGTGAGATCACCCATTACTGTGGCCGTGTTTAACCTTATGAAAGCCGACAGAGTTTTCTCCAAGAAGTCAACTTCTCCGACCAAGATGTTTGAGGCTTCAGCCCCTGGTGGAATTTTCCTCATGAAATGTGTATTAGTCCTGTGGTTTGAGTCTCCGTTAGGCAGATCTCCTGCACTGTTTATTCTCGTCATGGATAAATTGCTAGGACTCTTCACCATATTTTCATCATGTCCATTTCCTAAAAAAGAATAATACTTAAAAACCCTATTCTCTTTCAATAAACATGTGTACCTCATTAATCGAAAACGTGTAAAAAGCGTTTTTTGAAAATATACACATATACAAGGTACCCACTTAAGATCTACATTCGAGGTAATAATGATGATATAATTTTGAAACATAAAACCACCAATATTTCACACACCCATTTATCGAGAATTTCTACAAATAAATAAACACTACAAACACCAATGATATAGAACATGCATATTTTATGTAAATATATGGAAAATGGAGAAAGGTAGTTATGGTATTTTAAGATGATTTGCATAAAAAGAAAACACAAGACGAATGTAAATAAGTAAACGAATTTGGAAATTTCAAATGTGATCGCGAAACAAAATACAGAATAAGGTTTTTGCTGAAAGGCGGATTACCCGCTCCCGGGATGGAGAGGTAGCGACCGAAGTCCCCCGCCTTGGTCTGCGCGCCCCCGCCCCCGCCCAGCCCGTGGGGCGAGCCCTCATCAACTGCAAACAGGGCGACATTTCATACCAAATATTATGTATATTCGTTTCTGTTAATCTTCTCCACTCAACAGTACCCTCTTTTCCCGAAGGCAACCAACAAAATGAATTTCATTGCTTTTATTGAAAAACAAAACTTCATGACTGCAAACAAAAGTATATCGTGACTTATATTGGTACTCGTAAGGACGTGTGTTTGCTTTGGCAGTATATTAAATACTACGAAGGACATTTCATTCCTTTAGATTTGCGTGTCTGGAAGGTTCGATTGGTCGCAAGGGTGCATAAGTAAATATGTGAATTAAGTTCTAAGAGGGGAACTTCATGCGAAAGGCCGTCTAGACATTTAAGTATTGACCAACTGTCAACTGAGGATTCAAGAAAACCAAAAATCTTCGAGTGTGTTTATTGGAAAATACAAGAATAGGTACCTACGTATGAGCTTTCGATGCAAAGAAAATAAGATAATTTGGTGTCTTCGTTGTGTGAACGAAACTTTATAAGTTAGAACTTGTTTGAATTTATGTTTCTTAATGAAAAGCTAATTGAGTCATTTTACGTAGAGAGTGTGTGAAAATGTACATTTCTGCAGTGCGTATTCACATGACGAAGATTTTTTCAATATAGGTACAGATAAGAAATGTAAAACATGTAAATATATTAGTATTGATTACAACATCAAAAACATCGTGAAATAGTGAGAATGAATGACATTAACAAAAAGTTTGAATATTCATAAAAGAGTAAAAGAAAGAGGGTTGTAAAAAAATGTGCAAAGTTTCAAAAACGTGAAAAAAAAAGTTTCAAAATTGCGTTTGAGAATAAAAATAGTTTGTTGAAATTGATCGGTTAAAAAATGTAGGTACACCAAAAACAAGCTATAGTAGATATTCCAGGCGTGGCGTAAGAAGGGCTAGATAGAAAAGTGAAAAACACGTTTTGGGTAGTCGACACACACAGGCTGGGGAAGGTGAGCGAACCTTTCTGGGAGGGGCACGTGGTGAGCCAGGTGGTGAAACCAACCACCTGCGGCCCGAAGTCAGCTGGGAACCAAAACAAGCACCATCTCATTAATAACGTTGCTCAGAAAAAAGTGGAGATGCATCTGCGGAGGTACCGGCCATCCCTAGTAGAACGGCGGCAGGATACAGTAACAGTAACAGACCATTCTAGCACACTGCTACGAACTCATCTAAGGGTGCTACGATTCGATAATAAATATAGCCAGTGTCTATGCAAACAATTTTATGTTTACGGGATGACTCGCGCTAGACCGTGTTGATCCGAGCCGAGCTTCAGTCATAACTTGGTAAACTAATATTAAAAATATATGTAATATCAGCTGACCGTGCTACGGCCGAAGCTCGACTCGGACCTGACACGGTCTAGCGTGAGTCAAGCTTAAACCATCAAAATTTACCAAAATATACGCAACTAAGCTACACATTACTGTAACTTCTTGCCGCGATATCCCCGAAGGGTTTCGCATGTGGCAAGTGGAACCTATTTATTTTTACAGGTAAGGGGGCCGGCATTACGCCAACCACTTCATTTGAAGTGGGGTTTCTTGTGAAGGCTGAGTAAACTTTGCCGGTATTTTATTTTGGGGTTTGAAATAAATACCGAAATGGGAAATCATTTCTGACACCCTCGTTGGGATTCCAACCCGAGCTCACGGCATGGAATGCAAGCACTCTATCAACTGAGCTATCGACCGGACTCGCACAGATTTTGGTAAATGTTACGGTTCAATTTGAGCGTTGTATACAATAGGGGTAGAGATATGTCTTATTGTAAAAGGTTGATTTAATTACTCAGTAATGCGGAATGGATGAATAATTAACTTAAGATCAAATGAAAAGTTTTTGTTTATGTTTTGGAAACGTTAGCATTTCGTTGCCTCTACGAATAGGGATGTGTAAACGTTGCATTATATAATGCAAAAATACATGAATTTTTAAACTTTTGAAAACTACATTTCAGGATTTTTTTTTAAGCAAGGAATTAATTCTTTGAGTTACGATTATTAAATTACAAGGGGGTTAGGATTTTTATTACTAATAATACCTACCTTGTCTACAAAGATACTAAGAGAGATTTTATTGCATTTTAATATCTTTTCAGGGATTCATATACTCGGATACTGCGAAGACGAATTGTAGTAATATTACAAATGTCAAACGTCCTACTGATAATAAATTCAAATGATGTTTTTATGATAATCTACAAGCAAACATATTACATTATTATCCCTCGTATTTGCAAGTTTCCATTTGAGGAACTACTGAAATAAGGGATTAGATGTGATGATGAGTGAATTAATGGCACATACATAATATTATTATATTACACAAGTAATAATGCTTAATGAGGTGTATGTGATACATAATATTATACTAAAACTATTTGTGTAATATATAATAAATCTAGTGTTGCTCTCACACACCACGTTTGCTTTACATAACATACATAAATAATTTATTAATACGTGAATGTTCAACGTTAGTCACACAGGTGTCGAGATCTGCATTTACAAAATATAAATCGACAGCAAAAATCAAATTGATTCAAATGCCATTTTGAAAACTTGCCAAGAATTCGATTGATTGCAGGATGGTGATGTATTTGAAGTGTTTTTATGAGGAAGATATGTAACCTCTGTGATAACCACTTTCCCTGATAAACTTTGTTCATCTTTCTTATATACTCATATCTACGCCATTTTGTCTGTGTTATTGTTTGCAATGTATAAAGTTGGAAAAGCCATGGCAAAGACAAGATATATTTTTAAATATCAATTAAGAGGACTTGACATAAAGTTACATCCTTTTTCAGTGCGTTAACGTCACAGGTTTATATGACTAGGGTTTTTATCAACCAATCTTCAAATATTAATAAACACTCTCCCTCTAACAACCCCGCCAGTGTTATTTTTTTAATCTATGGAATTTGTGCTGAATCAATTTTCCAGTTTATTTTCTTACTGAAAACTAATCGCCAAAGGGAAAAATGTTTCCCGTTATAGGGTAAAATGTGATTGAACTTTTACAAACTTAAAATTGGCTTTGAATCGATTTTCCTTTTAACTGCGATTGTGTTATAAAATATACATGGACATAAATATTTTCAATAATTCAAAAAACACAATAAAGATACATAATATAATACTGTTATTACAGGACAGACACAACATGAGAAAGTAGGGAAAATTGTTAATATGTCTGCCACCCCTCCCACACCCCTGTTACTTCTTCCTCCACCTAGAGTTAATTAAGATAACCATCATCACGAGAACAATCTGTTTTTATGACCTTGCAAAAATAAACGAAGCTGAAAATTTTAATTAGTTTTTGAAATTATTTCATTTGAAGCGTTCAGATACGAATTAAGATTGTTATTTTTTTTACAGTGAAGAGATTTCAGAACGGTTCTAATGATGATGGTATCAAATATACACGTCTCCAAATGAGATTTTGTATATTTTGTGAAATAAGTGATGTGCTTTAGTTTTCAATAAAATACATGTGAACTTAAATAGATTATGTAGTGATAAAATATTGCATAAAACAAATTGAAAACCAATCTAGTGTATCTGCAAATAAGTGGATTGCAAGGATCCATGACATTTTGTTGGCGCTCAATAATGATGACGTCAATTGTTTATAATTTAATGTAAGGTTTCCAGACCTGAAAGACATACCAGTGACACGACTTCAGTATCTAGGACAAAGATAAACCAGCGATAAAAACAACAGATCAACAAAGATTATTTTTTATTTTTAGTCCTTTGTACATGTTCCTTTTTTGAATTAAGAAAAATTGTATTGTAAGCATGGATTTATAGAACTCCATGATTGTAAGTATGAAAATAGTTTTCCCTGAATATCGGGACACAAAAAAATCCATCTATTTTTGTCCGCCGATTGGTTTTCGAAATGTCACGGATCCTTTTCACATTGGTTATAATATTTAGTTATACGTATGTAATATACAGCTGTAACTAATGGGGGGTTAGTATCAATATACAGTACGTGTTCAAACCGGCACACAAATAAGCAAGTGATGTAGAGCGGCAGTTATTAATCAATACAAGTGATTAGTATCATTAATGAATGTTGTACAGAAGCGCCTAATGACAATAGGGGGGCGTATCGCTGCAACAGATCAGGTTACCAAAAGCACCACCAAAGCCGCGCTCAGTCATGTCGTGTGTGGGAGTCAAAAGTGGAGAGCGACGTTCTCAAACCTGCTGGCACGGCGAAGTAAGATCCTCGCCTGTCTGGGGCCTCCAGCAAGGCAGTGTGGGCTGTGTGTCCCCGGACAACTGGCCCGGAGTGCACCACTTGTCCGCGAGTCTCCTGTAAGTCTGTTCCAAATATACCACAACTACAGCCTGTGCAATCTGAAAGGGCGGGCTTAGGTTAATGGAGGGAAAACAACAAACACAATTTATGCATATTTTTTCTTCGTTTTTCGTCTGCAGTGCCCTTTGTTATGCGTCGCATCGCAATAGCCCAGCTGAGAGTTCCGTTTTACTTACCGCGTGGAAATGGAAATGGGAAGAAAATACACAAGATTAATGGAATACATTGTTCGCTGGGGAATTTACAAAAATGGTAATAAATACAAAATAATCCTCTTTGTTTTTTTTTTAGATGAAAAATTGAGAATATTCAACGAAAAAAATTAGATAATTTGATTTGGATTAAAAAAAGAGAGTTATAGAAATATGTTTCATTTCCTTATTGATAGCATGGTTTGTTCATACAACGTTATTTTATTACGTAAGTAGATAGGTAATCAACAAAATGAATAAAAAAAATAGTAATTTGGATTATCTTAGATTAGCGATGAAGATGTCTTACTTTTGGATGAGGAGTGGTTCCTGCCGATGTCCGCCAGTGACCTGATGAGCGGCAGGCGCGACATGTTGTTGTCCTTGCGGCGCTCGTGCTGGTGCCTGTGTCTCCTGAGGAGCGCGTCCCTCACCTGCTCCCTCTTGTCCGCAGCCAGCGCGCAGGCGTTCACCATGCTGTCCAGCACCAGGTCCGCCACCTGCTCCAGAGACCCTGCCTCCATATCCAGCATCACAGTCCCATTCAACAGCAGACTCCTCAACTCAAACAGGGAATGCAGGGAGAGAGTGGCCACGTGCGGCTTGGACCAGCGGTTTCCACCTTCTTCCACGTCTTCCTCGAACTTTATCCATCGGGCTGTTTCCTTCCATTCGAGCTCGTCCCCTTCCTTAACCAGCTCTTCCATCTCAGAGAAGAGCGGATGGGATTCGTGGGATCCATCATCAATCTCCTCTCCCAGGATGAACTGCACCCGCTGGGCAGGAGGAGTGACTGCAATAACGAGAATATTCATTTGTGTTTGTAAGTTATAATCATACAATTAGTCATGAAAGAACAAAAGGAAAATAATTAATTATTTTGGGCAATAGATTAAAATAAAATATTCTTTGTTAAAATTCACATGAGTTTTTATTTTTTAAAAACACTACCGGTTTCGGGAGAAGCAATACCTCCCATCTTCAGGTGTGAGGTATTGCTTCTCCCGAAACCGGTAGTGTATTTAAAAAATAAAAACTCATGTGAATTTTAACAAAGAATATTTTATTTTAATCTATTAAAATGAACTTTCACGAAGTAACTGCTACAAACCTAGATAATATTTTGGGCAATTTTAAAGAAGGAAAAAATGGATTTTACTGACCGTACAAAAGAGAAGAACGATTTTCTCTACGTTTTGTCGGAGTCATATCCGACTCTATCTATATCAGTTCGTGATTCCTCCTTGTAGAGGACACACGTCTCCTGAGGACGTCAGATATGACTCCGACGAAACGTAGAGAAAATCGTTCTTCTCTTTTGCACGGTCAGTAAAATCCGTTTTTTTCATTCTTTAAAATGTCTAACGACCGTAATCATAATTTAAAATATTTTGGGCAAGGTTGAAATGAGATTCTTCGTTTTTATAGGTACTTCTAAGAGTTATATTTTACACAGAGAAATGTAAAATGAAAGCTTTTTGCAGTTTTTTATAGTACCTACATTGAAATTCAAATTAGATATTAACATCCCAAAAAAAGTAACAGCGAAATTCAATTCAAAATGTTTTATGGATTTCATTTTTCTTTTTTGTGAAATATTTCTCCCCTTAATGCAAAAGAAATTTCATGTACCGACATTTCAGAAATGTAGGCATTTTTTTTCTTTACTTACCTTCTCTTACTGTTTCATGTTTGACTAGGAAATATTTCATGCTTGTATTTTACTGAACGACAGAGAGAAAAAGAAAATTAACTGGCATTAAAGAATGTTTTGTGGTAATAAAAACTTTTATAGTTTTTCGGTACTATCTCTAGTAGCTATACCTACTAAATAAGATATAAAAAAAATTAACTGTATCTCATTGAAAACATGCTTTTCAAAGAGAAAATTGTTGGGGGTGACAAAAAAATACTATCAAGCAGGGCATGCGACAAAATAATTATAAAAAATGAAATGAAAATGTTACAAAGTCAATTAAAAAACATCATTAATTAAATTAACGACCTTTCACCTTTAAAACCACATTTTTTAAGTTTTTTCTTCTGCTTGTTTCAGAGTTTATTTTTGTATTAAGTATTTCCTGAAAAAAAATGACGCGTGTCCAGTCCACCTAACAAAATCAATAAACGTCAATCAAAACCGGAAGTGATTGTCCGAAAGTTGTTAGAATTTTTTATACCTACATTACGTACAAACTTATTGTGTCCATTTTATATTACCAAGAAAAGGAAATGAAAACATTTAATATTTTTTAGTGTTGATCTGTTAACACAGTGAAAGTCCATTTTTATAAATATTTAAAAATATAAATGGTAAAACATTGTTTTAATTCACTTTATTCCTTATTTTTTGCTCGAATATTTTCGCCTAATGAGGCATCTTCAAGAGCAGAATGGTTACCAATATAATATAATGGTAACCATTCTGCTCTTGAAGATGCCTCATTAGGCGAAAATATTCGAGCAAAAAAAAAGAATAAAGTGAATTAAAACAATGTTTTACCATTTATATTTTTACATATTTATGAAAACATTTAAATTTACTCAGAATTTCAAAAGAATGAGGACACACTCTTTTAGGGTTGTTGTCTTCTTTTCACGAGGTCAAGGCGTGGTCTAGCTCTTCGCGTTGCGTGTTTGACCAATGTCACTTAAAAAATACTTCCTCCTGTCTCTTGTAATCAATAACTTTCGTGTTTCACGCAAACACAGGTCAAAAAGTACTTAACATTATGCTGTCAGTTTATGACCTGTGAGAAGCTCGGAAATATTATGAATTTTCTGAGAACAGAAAGAAAAATGCTAAGAAAATATTGTGTAACAATTATCGATATAAAAGGTACAAATAACATAATTGATAGTTATGTTAACAAGCTTCAATAACCTCAAATAATTTCTTGGAAGGTACCTACATATGTGGTTTGATTTTCAGGAAATCTGAAAAAGCATTGTAGATCTATCTATCTATCATTGTAGATCGATCTATCACCGTACAAAAATATTCACTAAGCAGACAGAACTAGATTAGGTTGATGCTATTCTATTACAATCTTTTAAATATACCTGTTGGTGCTCATGCAGATATACACTAAACAAAACAATGAGAACTTAAAGGTTTTGTAATAAAACTACGAGAAAGGTACGTAAATGGAAAATTACTTAAGCTAAGTAAATGGACGATGTCAACTTTTTAAAACAAAAAAGTGTCAAGAAAAAAAATGTAAGCCATATAATAAAATTAAACACTCAACAATAAACGGTGAAGAAATGTTTAAGTGAGTTTTCTTGTAGGTACAACTGAGGCAGATTACCTTTAAGCTATATAAGACAAAGAGAGATAAACTCAGGTACAAGAAGGGATTATCTTACAGATTTCTCCATCCTCCGAGATGCTAACTCTCCTGCGGCGAGTGACAATCACTGGACCTTGAAAATAATTGTGTACAATGTGCTATACATAATTATATAGTTAAACTCGATTAAATTACAACTGAAATTGCACCTGTTCTGCTTAAAATTTAAATTGGTAAAATTGTTTTGAGTTGTATAATTATTCATTTGATATTTGCATTTAATCAAAATGCTTTGACGGGTTTTGTAAAATTTAATTTTTCAAAGCATAACTTGGTATGTGAATTTAACTGTGAAAAGTTCTGAACAATAAGGAGATGATCAAAGATACACATTTATATTTTTATGAAGTTTTTGTTGTTGCTGATTTCACTTTTAATTTAAAAAAAAATTAGTTCCTGGATAATATGGCAGAATAGACTAAAATTTTTGAATACTAAATATATATAGTGGATGTGAAATATGAACAAATAAGAGGCCAATCAGCATACCATAGACAGTAATAATTAACGATGGGAAGGTGTTAGATAGGTAAAAGGGAAGAGCGAATATAATGGGAGAGAATACATGAGATAGAGATTATAGAATTTTGCACTGATAATTGAGGAAAATATTGTAATGGCAGATGGTTGAAAGGATATGGATAATTGTCAGAAATCAATATTGTCAAGAACATCAGCAAGAGATAATGAAAATGATCTTTCAGATGGAATTTATTATCCTTCTATTATGTTTCTAGTAGATAAAAGAGAATAAAGAAAAAAACACATACTTTCAAACTATGTCCGCAACGATTTAACTATACGCTCCCTCAGTTCTTGTTTGCCGTATAGACCAATTCTGTGAAATATGACTTTTTAATGCAGTTGTCTTAAGAATCAAATTCTACACAATCTGAGCTAAGAAAAACGTATAACTCGATAATGTTAAGAGTTGTTTTAAATATTTTTAAAATAAATTTCCTGTTTTCATAAGACACATTGGTCCAGTACACATGCAAACATTGCTCATGTGAAATTAACTTAATGGTCTATACGGCAAACAAGAACTAAGGCAGCGTAATAGATACACCAAATAATTAAGTATTTGTTAAAAAGTTAAGAAACATGTTACATAAAATAAAAACTCGTTTTATTCTTGGGGTTAAGATGCGGCAACCTCATTTGAGAGGCCATAGGAAAACCATTTTTAATTTGAGGCTATGCACTCGGACACTCGCCACTCGACATAATTGATCGTTTCCGTCACGAGCGGAAAATTGACAGATGCTGTTTACAGTCCTTCGCCATGTTGTGTCCCAGTACAAGTATAAAACTTTACGTTCAAACGTATGCGGGATAGAAACTAAAACACAATCTAGAGGTGCTGGTTTGATTCACTTACATTTTTTAAGGAACATGATGGTTGAGTTTAATTGTGTAGTTTTATACTTTTGGAACAGTTCAACTATTAGCAAGTGCAGTTAAGGGAGTAAGGGAGGGTCATCGGAGGGGAAGAGGGCACTGCGGTGGGAGGGGGCGGGGTAAACACACGTTACATTACATGCAGTCAGGAAATTGCACATTTGATTGCTCTGTAACACGAGATTGGCACGAGTTGCATTATGCATTTGTGTAATTTCGAAAGAGTGGAGTAAACTAGATCAATCACAGAAATGGTTGCAATTGACAAGAAAGAAAACATGGTTAGGTCCGTTACAGACGAGACGCATTCTGCCCGGATTGTCTATGGTTTGTGTATGAATTACCGAGTCAAAAGTCTAGTGGTGTATGGGGATGTAGAAAACAATATTTCCGGTAAACTAAAGAGAATCCGGACAGAATATGTCTCACGTGAAAAGCGCCATACAAGCTAACTGAGCTTCGGTTGATTTACAGGAATTCTGAAAAAAAGTTCTCAAAGATGATGTTACAGCTAATAGAAATATTGTTAGTGTGACAGCACATATTCTCCCTTATTCATAAAAATAGAAGCTTAATTTTCAAACCAGTTTTAAGTAAAATTTCTCATACATATTTACTCTGGTTTTAGGTTCAACTATAAATATAATATAATCTAAGTTGCAGAGATATTTTAACATTTAAAGCGCATGTCAAATGCATGCCCAGAAACAAACACGTGTAGTTCGCGCTTACAAATGCTGAATGTGTACATACAAATAAAATCCAAACCTCAAATAAACATAAACCCTACAACTTTTGTCGACCTTCCCTGACACAGGGGTGACATTGGCAAAGTGAACCATTTTTTACAGTATGGGTGCTCAGCCTTGTACCAACCTATAATTCAAGGAATAATCTCATAGTAAGGCCGATAAAGTGTGGAAAGTTGCAGACGTTGAACAGAAGTACTTTGAAAACAAGCTACCTTGAACATCGATGTAGCAAAAGCAATTTTCATTTATTCTTTTAATTTCTACAGAAAGCTTTATATTATTTATATTATTGTTTTGACATGAAAAGGTCTGTGCGATCAATAAACAACTGTGGGTTGTGTAACAAAATTGTCATTAAATGATCCTTGCATGACGTTCAAGGACAATATGTACCACGTGTATAAAACATTTCGTAAATACTCCACCGTCGTGTTAACAGAAAACGTATGGAAAAAACAACAACACCTCTAGTGAGTCTTTAGTTTTAATATTTTTTTTGTTAACGTAAATTTTCAGTATTTACACAATGTTTTGTACTTGGCGTATGCCATGGACATATTATACTAGTATAGGGTATTTATGATATAACATGTAGACACGTCACAGTCGTTATTTACGTTTCAGGATTACAACTTTCAGGATATTCGTTTTTTTTTCGTAATATAAAATTAATTCTGTGTGTGTTTTTGTTTAGTTGAGTAAACTGGTATTTCGTCACACGGTTTTCATTTGATTTTTAAACAGAAAATTTTAACAAGTAAACTTTCACCCGTCATACATAATAGATGAAAAGTTTGTCGTCGGGTGGGAATTTCTTGGAATTGTGTTTTGTATGTAGACGATAAGCCGTGAAATTTAAGGCTGTATCGATCATTTTGAGTTTAAAATCATTTATGGTAAGCACTGAATTATTTCAGTCGAATAGAATCAAATACGGCCATCTGGTATTTTTTAAATACATAAATCAGGTAAACTTAATACCAACATCCAATTAATTAAACGTAAATATATTCCCTATGGACTCCTTAGATAACTGATTTTATTATAATTTTCAGAAAACCTGTAAAATGTCTTGGGAAAATTTTCTGTAAAGTTTGATGTCGATCGGATTTCACTAATAATACATTTTCGCTTTTATTTTTTAAATGAATACAATGTACTTTCAAAGTGTGAACCACCAAACCCTAACAAAAATAATAAAATTTCGCCATTAATCGTTTCTCCATTCAAAAAAAAATGTATGGAAAAACTTTTTCTCATCTAGTATAAATTGTTGAGCAGATTGTAAACCAAATTTTCAGAAAACAAACATGAAGGATACCCTCGATTGTGAGTAGTTTGATGTTAATCGGACTAAGCTGCTCTTCTACCTAGGAAATAAATTGATTCCACATGCCCAAATGGAGCAGTCAATCACGACGGGCACTGTTAGGCCCGCTATTTTCAACATTAGTATAATATGTGACTTTTAACTGATCAAAAAAGGCGATTGCCATAATTGCGTCCTTTTCAGTATAAAGTCGCTATGCTATCGTTGCAATAGTTAAAAACCTTAGGCCCGGTATTTTCAACGTAAGCATAGCGACTTGATACTGAATGAACAGGACGTACTTATGTCAACCATGGGGGTAGATTTTTTAATCAGTTTAAAGTCACACAAGCTTACTTTGAAAATACTGGCCTAAGCTAAAATAGAAAGTCGCTAAACTCATTTTTTCACTCTTTAACATTCATATACACCAAGCTTCTATTTTTGATGGAAAAAAGTACCTCAGCAAGGTGAAATTTGGATCACTCTGTAAGCCGGGAATCTATTGTGTTTATTGATTGTTTGTTTTGACACTCACGTGGTCTGTCAGCGTCGTCATCATCATCCCCCTTCTCCCCGTCCGCCCTGGAGTGGTGCTTGTGCCTCCTGTGGGAGTGCCGCTTCTCCCCTGGAAGGTGCACGCCCACGAACACGGTGTGGGCGCGGTGACCTGGAACAGAAGCATTCATCAAACAAAACATTCAAAAACATGTACAGTCATCATGCGCTCGACAGCCCTGGGCGACGGACCTTGGCTGAATCCAGGATTCTCTTCCACTCTCGCCTGTTCATCTCCAGCTACTTTTGCATCTGCGTTGACACGACACCATTGAATTTTTGGATTTTCTGGTCTCTTGCTGCGAGTGGTACACGCTTAATGGTGTTTGCGACGTCAACTCTAATGAGCCAGCAAAATTTGAAAATTTTCACAATTCTACAAACCAGTCCACTGCAGGTTCCTTTCTTTGATGGAACGGAACTGATTACATCAGGCTCACTGTAGATGTTATGAAGTTTTTGTTGTACCAACGACGCCACCCATCTATCTATCTAATCTAATCTAAGTTGCAAAGATATGTTACATTGGAGATTCACATTACATGCATTCCCACAACCAGACATGTACAAGTTCGCGCTTGCACATGCCTCATGTGAACCTACAACATAAAAACCAAATCTCAAATGGACAAACACCCTTGCCGTCTTTCCCTGAAACAGGAGTGATATTGGCAGAGTGAACCATTTTTACAGCATGGGTGGTCAGCCGCATACCAACCTATAAGTCAAGGAACAATGGAAGGAACAATATCGCTTGCAGGAAAAAAATATCACGAGACATAAGTGCCTCTGCGGATCTCTAAGCCTAGTATTATTTAGCTTAAGTCCCCACGTTGTTTAATCCCCACCGTCGCATAAATAGAAAAAATAAAATAATGATTAGGGGCGCTGATATATTTTACATACATTTTTCTATCTACGCGATGGTAAGCCTAGTCATACTAGGGGGACTGTGTCCATATTCTGATGATATATTTCTTGTTTGTTATGAGAAATGTTTCACAACGCAAACCTATTTGAGATTCCCGTGTTTTTGTCATATTGTAAGAAGTTTTTTGCCCACGCAACAATGTCGTAATAGAGTCTTGACTTGCCTTGGGGGTTTTGGTGATATTTTGAATATTATTATTTACGCATAATGAAGCTTACATGCAAAAAGAGGTTCTCTTTATTTTTAAATTGAGTATTAATAAAACAAGTGCCAGATAAAGATATTATGTCAATGGTATTTTTATTAAAAAATAAATAAATAAAAATACATAAGATTGAGAGAATATAACAAAGGATGTATAAATCTTGCAGTACGTTTTTTTCAATTTAGCAAAAAAGCCATTCGGATTTTTTGCGAAAATAAATTTTTTCTAAGCAGTGAAAAGTTATCAAGCAAATCGTAATCTAACGAGCTCATATATGTTTTTTTTTTAAATTACACAGTTGTAGATCACTTTGATTTTTTTATTTTTTGCTCAAATAAAAAGACGCCATCAGGAACAGTGACGCTAGCAACCAAAATAAAAAATCAGTTGGCAAAAAACTGTTGCAAGCGTCACTGCTCCTGATGATGCCTTTTAGAGACGAAAATATTTGAGCAAATATAAAAGAAATTAAAATGGAATTAAATCTGTGCAATTTTTTTAAAATTACAATGGACTTTCATTGTATGAACTACCAAACACAATAAAATATATTATGTTTTTGTTGTTTGAGTAAGTTTGATCGTAGAAATATTATTTTAAATCTAAATGAAAAAGAGCACAAAAACATTTTAATTTAAAAGAAATACAGTCCAAGAGAGAAAAAAAGTAAACAGAATCAAAGGTTTAGGGCAAAGTTTATTCCTAAATACGAAAAGGAAAGCAATTTAAACTTTTCATTTTGCAGACACTTATTATAATTTGTCGCCGCCTACGACTCGTAGAGGGAGTGGGGGTGAGGGAAGGGGATGAATGGTGTCACTCTCGTAGCAGATGTCAAGGTATTTCTCAGAAAAAATATATTTTCTTCTCAGTGTTAATAAGAAAAAAGTGTTTTTATTGCACCTACCCAGGCGTGGACCGTTCAAATTGAAAAGGGTCCAGGTATGAAACTTTACGTTGAAGCTCAATTATGGAGCTTACCAAAAAAAATATCAAAACTAAAACAGCATTCCTAGCGTGTGTTTTAGTTGTCATATATTTTTGGTAAACTGCTATATTTGAGTTTAAATGAAACGTTGTATATTTGGGATAGCACTGCTACAATACACTCCAAGGTTACAGAAATTATTATCATTTTAAATATGTACAACGTCCTTGAAATTTAATAAGCTGGAATGTATGAGATTATCACAAATAATATGTTTTCACATTTCAAGAAAAAGCACATTTAAAATAGGACACATTAATAAAGTCTATTTATGGAGAAATGTATACATACTTTTTACGCCAGTATAAGCACTTTTTTATGTGAAATAATTTTTCACGAAGGCCTCACTAGCTGACGGTATTTAAAGTGTTTTATTATGGTTGCCAGATTATTTCTTCCGAGACATTGAACAAATGGAAGAAACGAAAATAAAGACTATGGAGTGTCTTGAATATATTCATGTGCGGCAGTGAAGAAAAATGAAATTGAAAAATAATATTCAAATTTGAAGTTTTTTTTTTTTATGTCATGATTCACATCGAAGAACGAATATTAATTATAATTATTTCATTTGATTATCTTGTCAGGACTCAGGATGTACTAGTATTTTGTACTGTAAAGGTCTTTGAGTGTTGGGTGTTATTAAATAAAACTCTTGCATGCCCTTTTCTTACACGCAAATTTTTATTGTTTTTTCCAAGCTATTGTTTTTGGGAACAAAAGAAGCAGCATTCTAAAATTCAAAATTGACAGCCCTGTTAGGTACAGAATCACTACAGTACTTATATAGAAAAATTGTCGAATATGTTCCGGTATAAATTAACAATCATGTTAGGATGATGTATTTGGTGAGCGCTGTTTTTGTGTGAATCACACTCAACAGCCCTTTGCGAGCTTGCTCGTCGCTATAGAAAGCGTCAATTCTCAAGCAAGACCCACTTGGTGTAAGGCTGCATGGACCTTTGGTGATCAGTCTTTGATAAAGGTATATGAATTTTTAACCCAGCGAAGAGCATATTTGAAAATAAAATGGTATATTTTTGTGCTCCGTCGGGATTCGAATCCATAAGATTACATTTACGAGTCCCAAGCGTTACCACTCGACTACGGACCGGTTATTGTATTGTAGTATTCGAAAAATTCTACTGTTTTCTGTATTCTTTCAAAATTACATGAGTCTAATCGAATAAAAGGGGCCATCTAGAATGTTTTCCGAAGTGAGATAAACATATGGAAGACATAAAATCATTTTCATACAAGTATTTCGTTTAAGGAAAAAAAAAAATTTTTTTGATTCTTATGTGTCATAGAACCAAACAAAGAAAAAGGTTTCAGGTACGAAACGAAGTAGGTACTATCATATGATCTAAAATTTATTCTAAAACTGTCAAGGCAGTGCCTAACCAAGTCTGAAGTACTAAAGGATGTTTATTGGAACCTTCCTAACAATATTATCTCAGAACTAGAGCAATCGAATTACTGACCAAGTGGTCTACGGGTTATATCACTAACATCTATAGACATATAATACAAAAACCAATAGTTACGTTACCTAGAAAAGATAAATATTCACTTTTTATTACCTACCCATTAAGAGAAGTGTCCGTTCCTTGAGATTGAATGTTCCTTGAGACTACGCTTTCAAGATAAAGTCTTAATAGTTAATCATTTATTTATTTTGCATTGTTATATCTTTCCACTTATTAATATACCATATTAATATTCACAAGCAGATACGTGTAAGTTCACGCTTACAAAAGCTGCATGTGTACTTACAGATTAAATTCAAACCTGAAATGAAAATAAAACCTGAAACTTTTTCCGACCTTTCCTGAAACGCGGGTAACATTTGCAAAGATATTTTTTTCAGAAAGGGTGGTCAGCCTCATACCAATCTATAAGTCAAGGAATATTAAAAATAATCATTAGGTACTGGTCGGTGTACGAGTATATTAGCACAAGTAAATAAATAAAGCCGCTGCACAGGTGACCAGAACCCTGTATTTTTTTATTATTATTTTTATTGAAATAATATAAAAAGTTATCATTCCCATGAGTTATACATAAACTCATTTTGGACTTGGGACTTATTCTCTAACACAATACTTAAAACTAGCCGTACTATATAATTAAAAAAAATATTAATAAAATAACAATTACTGAAACAAACAAAGACAGTATTGAGGTGTACTCGAACTTTTCAGTGTGTGCGTGAAGGTTCTAGATAGACAAAATAGGATGCTACTGTGTTCTCTAGCACTAGTGTGAAAAACAAGTGAGAATGACCCAAAAATGTAGCAGTATGAAGAAAATCATGATTTTTTTTACCTTAGCTGTCTATATTGTTCTGTGTAGGTATATTGGAATTCACTACTGAAACATTGCAGTAGTTCGTTAAGATACGAGTAATAAAGTCAGCTATAAAATAGCTGGCTAAAACGAATGCTTAACTTTTCAAGAAGATATCAGAATTGTAATATGACGAATTATTGTTTTATTTTGCTGTTATAATTCTATCGTCTTTGCGATATTCGCCTTCAAAAGTTAAGGTCATGTAAAATACATATAACAAGGTTCTGGAGTCTTCATGGATGAAACTCGAACTCACATCAGATTTCTTATTTAGCTGGCAATATAGATTTTAAGTTTTCCCAATAACAACTTTGCTGATATCTTTTCTGTTCAACAACTATAAAATACATAGAAGTCTTTGTCTTATATAAAACAATTTCATAGTATCAAGATACAATATAATATTTATTTTGTACATAAGATGCTTACTGACATGTTTGTACGTTATTTTGAAGTTGGTGTGAGTGCGACACGCTTACTTTAATGTGTAAGAGGGGCTCAAGTTACAGGCTGCTAAAAGCTTTCCTTTGGATCCTGTCGCTTATGTATATTCAAATTTATGTTTCAGATTTATGTGCGGCATTCCGTTTCTGACACTTATATTTGTGAGTGAGGTAGGCTTAAACGGGTTTTTTGTGGCATTGAAAAAAAAAACGAAAAACGTGTATTTTTCAATGTATGGAATGTTTCAGCGGAAACTTTGTAGAGCTCCATTTGAAAAAATGATATGAAATAAAAACGCTGTTTTATTCTGCTGATATAGAAGAATTAAAAATGAAAAACTTTGTTATAATTCACTGTGTGAGCTTTATTTTTAAAACACTACTAGTTTCGGTGGGTCAATATCCACCATCGACGGGTGTCAACTTAAAACGTTTTAAGTTGACACCCGTCGATGGTGGATATGTGGGTCAATGTATGGAATGTTTCAGCGGAAACTTTGTAGAGCTCCATTTGAAAAAATGATATGAAATAAAAACGCTGTTTTATTCTGCTGATATAGAAGAATTAAAAATGAAAAACTTTGTTATAATTCACTGTGTGAGCTTTATTTTTAAAACACTACTAGTTTCGGTGGGTCAATATCCACCATCGACGGGTGTCAACTTAAAAAGTTTTAAGTTGACACCCGTCGATGGTGGATATTGACCCACCGAAACTAGTAGTGTTTTAAAAATAAAGCTCAAACAGTGAATTATAACAAAGTTTTTCATTTTTAACAATTGTAAAGATGAACTTTCACAAAGTTACTGCTGAAAACCTAAATAAGTTAGAAGAATTAAATTTCGTTTTGGTTTTCA
Organism: Agapetus fuscipes; assembly: GCA_951799405.1. Classification (NCBI taxonomy): domain Eukaryota; kingdom Metazoa; phylum Arthropoda; class Insecta; order Trichoptera; family Glossosomatidae; genus Agapetus; species Agapetus fuscipes. The sequence goes on from OX637338.1 coordinate 16,492,665, forward strand.
CGTATAATTTATTTTTTCTACAACTCAATTCCATTGGGCTTAAATAAATACCAAGCATTTGTAATTTTCAATGACCCTCAATTCTTTAAATTCTGCCCACCATTAAGCAGAGAAAACTGATGTACTTCGGTCACGTAATGAAGAATGAGAAATAGCGCCTTCTCTATCTAATCATACAGATTCAGGGGAGAAGAACTCAGGAATGTCGAAGGACATCGTGACTGCAAAACCTGCGACAATGTTCCAATGACAAATTACTAAGTCCCTATTTCTAGCCGCAGAATCTAAGGCGAAAATAACCGATCTTCGATAAAAGTGTCATCGAAATAAGAAGAATAATAATAACTTTCAATGAGAAATGAGCACGCTCGGGCGCTGGGAAACCCCCACAACAACTGAAGTGGTTGGCGTAAGGCCTGTCTCCTTACCTGGAAAAATAAATAGGTTCTAATCGCCACATGCGAAACCCTTAAGGGATAACGCGGCAAAAAGTTACACTATAAGTGTACCTTAGTCGCGTTTTTTTTGCGAGAATTTCGTGATCTGTACTCATCGTTTTTTGAAAGCAATCGCCAATGATGAGAAAAGTCTAAGGAATCACTTGACGTATTGAATTTAATACGAGAAACAAAATAAAAAACGGCCCTTGTAATGAAAATTCCTCGGTGACTCATGGAGCTTTACGATACGATGGGTAGAAATGATATCACACCCCTACTCCGCACACCGTCGTAGAGGACTGATAGCTTACGTAGCGCCGGCTAGTGCTACGCCAGTTCTACGATATTTTTTGTACTATTGGAAAGCCTTTTTCTCCTCCAATACCCTGTTGCTTCATTGGAGTTTGAGATTTAGATCAAGATTCCAGACCTGTTATTTTACTGTATTTTATTTCTTTTTCAATTACACAAGTGACTTTATACGTATGTAATTGTATGATTGAAGGATAGTTTTTTTTTATATTTCTTTTTGCAGATTTATTACTTTGGGTTTTTTATTTTATAAAAAGACACAATTCAGAATTTTCGTTTGTTGTCATGAAACACGATGTTGTTTCTCAACTTCTCAGTGTAAAACTTCAACTTGAGTAAGGTTAAGTGAATTAGTTTATATTTAAAGTTTCAAAATTCAGAATCAATAAATTACCCTTTTCAGGTTCAAGGAAAAGTAAAATGCTCACAAGTTTTACTTTACAATTACAATTTTACTTTGTGAATGAAACTTGATGAAATGAGAAACAGAGAGCAAAGTTTTCCTTTGCGATGCGCACAAAGAGAGTTTCTTTGAAACAAACTGGAGTTAAAAAAAAGGGAATCAAAAAGCCAAAGGAGAACGTTATTTACTTGTCTTGTCTTGTATCCTGCCGCCTTTCCTCTAGGGGTGGCCAGTACCTCCACACAAGTGCCTCCACTTGACTCTGTCCTTGCATACTTCTTTCATCTCATCTAATTTCATCACTCTTTTCATGCATGCTCTTCTCTTGTTTCCACTCTGTAGATTCCATTCATTCGCAATCTCATTTATCTGATCAATCCATTGTTTCCTAGGTCTTCCCCTTCCACGCTTACCTGTTACATTCCCTTTATACACTCTTTTTGTCAGTCGGTCTTCATTCATCCTTTCAATATGTCCAAACCATCGCATCACACTTCTTTGAACTTTCACTTTCACGCTTTCTTTTACTCCGCATTCATTTAGAACCCATTCGTTTCTCACTCTATCTTTCAGTGTTTTTCCTGTCATACTTCTCAGATGGGCCATTTCTACGGTGCATACCTTATTTACTTCTCTTTCATTCAACGTCCATGACTCGCTTCCATACATCAGGGTCGGCAACAAAATACAATTGTGTACCGCCATTTTCATTTTCTTTGGTATCCTTTTATTCTTCGCTATTCTACCAAACGCTCCTATCACGCATCTTCCTTTGCTGGCACGCTTCTCTAATTCTTTCGTCATCTTACCATTCGCCTCAAACTTACTTCCTAAATAGTCAAACTCATTCACTACTTCAACTTTTATTCCATTCAAATTAATTGTAAGTTCCTCACATACTTCATTCCTGTCAAAAACTAATACTTTTGTCTTATTCGCATTTACTTTCAAGCTATTCTTACAAAATGCATCATTTAGTTTGGTTAACATCGTTTGGAGTTCCTCCGCCGAGTCAGCTAAAACTATAGCATCATCAGCATAAAGAAGTACTCCAACTCTTGTTTCACCCACTTTCACTCCGCTCTCTGATATTCCAGCTTCTTTTATGCAACTGTCCATGATTATATTAAACAACCATGGACTCATCACGCAGCCTTGCCTCACTCCCTTATATACATCAAACCAGTCACTATATCTCCCATCCACTCTTACACATGCCGAACTATTTTCATAGATGGCACGTATCACATTCAGAAGATTATCATTCACACCGTACTTCCTGAGAACATTCCACAGCATACATCTGTCCACCGAGTCAAAGGCCCTCTCAAGATCTACGAATGCTGCGTAGACCACCCTCCCCACAGCCAGATGTTTTTCAACAATCTGTCTGAGAGTAAAGATTTGGTCCACACAACCTCGTCCTGGCATAAAGCCAGATTGAATATCAGAGACCCTGTGATCGGTGGCCATTCTCACTTTTTTCATTCTCACATTCTCACTTTCACTACAATCCTTGTAAATTCTTTTCACAAATTTTTACTTCTTCTTCTTCAGCCTGTATTGATCGTCCACTCCTGGACGTAGGCCTCCTCTCGCATTTTCCATTCATTTCTATCTTGAGCGATCCGCATCCAGGCAAGTCCTGCACTTCTCTGAATATCATCACGCCAACGCAACTGTGGGCGCCCAACTCCACGCTTTGCCGTCCTTGGGCACCAGCACAGCAGTCGTTTTGTCCACTTTTCATTTGGATCGCGAGTGACATGTCCCGCCCATCGCCACTTGAGGGTTGCGGACATCTCGATGACATCGGAAACCTTTGTCCTGACTCTTATGTCCTCATTTCCGAGTCTGTCCCGCAAACTGACACCCAACATGGCTCTCTCCATTGCTCTCTGTATGACTCTTAGCTTGTGGGCACTTTTTTGTGACATTGTGACTGTCTCAATACCATAAGTGAACACTGGCAGGACACAGGCATTGAATACTTTCCTTTTTAAGTTGATGGGTATTTTCGGATTTTTCAAAATGTGACCAAGATTTTTGAATGCTGCCCAGCTTAGTCCGACTCTTCGATTTACATAGGTCTGCTATCTGGTTTTCTCGTCCGAGCATTTTTTACTACTTTTCCGTATTTATTTGCTAAATTAAACAGGCTCATTATTTTGTATTTTAACTATTTCACTTTCATATTTTTTTGTGTTCCGTGACTATTAGGTTGGTATGAGGCTGACACACTCTATGATGTAAAAACTTGGTTTACTTTTGCCAATACCACCCGGAAGGTCGGCAAGAGTTGCAAAGTTTATGTACATGTGAGGTTTGGTTTATTTTGTAATTACACATGCAGCTTGTGTAAACGCAAACTTATATGGGCTTGTGGGTTTACATGAAATATGAACCTTATATCGCCACTTTAAATAATAATAGCAGATTAACTGATTTGAGAAATTGTGAATAAAACATTTCATTCAGTGGAACTTCTCATAGTACGTGAACTTATTATAAGGAAGTGCTATGAAAAACTTCATAGCGCTTCCTACTATTACTACTAACTACAAGATTTTCACAATATTGCAGTGTTTTCTTACGTAGAAAATAGGAAAAAGGTGTATTTAATTGAGAGACCCGTGTTAGCTAAATATGTCACTTATTCAGTTCTACCTTTAAGCTATGGAATACATTTACAGCAAAGATTGTAGATTGTAGACATAATTAACATTTGACAATTTACGGATATAGCTTCAAAGGCAAATTAAACGAAGCTTGAATCGCGAATTCAGCATGATAATTTGTTACGTCGAAAGGTTTTACTTTTCTTGACGCCGCGCTCGATTGTTACGTAATTAGATTTAGAGATTCCAGAGAGTTTTTGTGCTTTGTAAAGGCTCTCTAGGGGTTGCAAAGGTGAGTTTTATTTTCGTTTTAATGTGTGAGGCAGGTGTTAACCTTAACCCGCTTTCATTTACACTTTATTATCGCCGAGTTGGCCGGAGATGGATAAGAGCATTCCACTAACAAGTAGCTCTAGGTCTCAAGCCTCTGTGTCAATGCCGGCGCTGCCCATCGTCCCGCATACTTATTAGAATAACTGTATCATGTGAAACCTTGCAAGTGTTCATTATGACATTTACGTTTACCTCTACAACAGGCTGGATGACATGTTTTCTTGATTATAAATGTTAGAAAGAAAATTAATTTTCTAATTGAAACCCAATCTTGTTAAAAATCGAATTCGTATTGACATCCATAATGCATTTTTGCAACATTTTTTTCTTTAATACTCGTACAGCTTTGGGTACATCATTACAAAGTTGACGGAATGTAATAATTAAAATATTAAAATAACATTGTTCGTGTTTTTTTTTAAAAATATTTATGTGTATATACATGGTTGAAGCCTTGAAATCTATAACATTACACTGACATCCTATTTATTTGAAGGAAATCCGCCTCAAATAGAATAACTGTCCGTAAGACCGGTCCGTAGTCCAGTGGTAGCACTTTGGACTCGTAAATGGAAGGTTGTGGGTTAGAATCACGGCGGAGCACAAAAAAATACCATTTATGTCTTCAAATATGCTCTTTGCTGGGTGAAAAAATTCATATACCTTTACCAAAGACCGGCCACTAAAGGTCCATCCAGCCTTACAGCAACTGGATCTTGCTTGAGAATTGGCAAATTCTACAGCGACGACCAAGTTCGCAGAGGTCTCTTGAGGTGTGATACACACAAAAACAGCGCTCACCAAATACATCAGCCTAATTTAATTTAATTTAATTAACTAGAGGGTACGTTATAATTAAAGCATCCTTTTCGAGAGTTATTTGATTTTGTAATATGAACGTTTTTTAATTCACTTGTACTCAAACATTGAAATTGTTTTTTTATCAGATTTTGAAAATTGAAATATTCATCAAATTTTCATCGGATGTTGACGGCTTGTAAATATTTGAAGTGAAAAGTTGGTCTGACCTTCAAAGTCCTGTTCGGTGAAGCCCTGGTGCAGGGGCTGGCGAGCTGCGGGGTCCTTGGGCGCCTCATCCTCCCCTACGCGTACAGGATCCATGGGCCAGCTCCTGGAAACAAACATAAGAGATAAGGCCCTAAAAGTTGACGAGTTTTTTTTATTAAAAAAACATAATTATTTTGTTAGTTTTAAGTTGGATTTTCATTTTCTGCTCGTTCTCAGCCGTCGCGTCGTGCAGAGAGGGTGTCTCCTAAAGACGTTAGCTTCGTCGCTAACGAAACATAATGAACATAACCCTGCAACTTCTGCCGGAATTTCCCTGAAATAGCGTGACATTGGCAAAGTGAACGATTTTTTCAAGTATGGGTAGTCAGCCGCATACCAACCTATAAGTCAAGGAACATACACAACAAATTACATTTTTTGCAATAAACAAATAATACCATGCGTAAACATTAAAAACAAGTACAACATATAAAATTATAATCATAAATTTAAATGAATTAGAAAAACCCTAGCCCTAGCCGCCAACATTACAGATCAACCGCCATTTCTTTTTATCCTTACTTCTTTCATTTCATCCAGAGTCATAACCTTCTTCATACAAGCTCTCATTTTATTATGACTCTCGATATTCAATTCATTCGCTATTTCAGATATTGATGTACATAAGTGAAGGAAGTAATAAAACTTATTTTCTTCATATACGTTCACTGATTCCAAGTGATTTATAAGACATGTCGGAGAGTGGCGTACATGCATAAATATTTCAGTACATAGGCTCCCCCTGTTGGGCGAATCTGAATTAAATTAAGACGAAGTTTCCTCCGTATTTTCCGCGCTACTTGGCAACTACAAGGCGCTATGATCGTGCCTAATCAATGGAAGAGTGGGAAGGTGCGACAGCCAAAAAAAAATCAAAGAAAAACCTCCGAAAATATAAACCTGTATTTTTATTTCGCTTTATCGACAATACCCCGAGTATAAAGCATTGCGTAAATCTCACCCCGATTGCGTAAATAAAAAATGTATAGAATATATGACGGCACTCCTTACGAGTTATTTAGTTTTCATGCATTTTTTCGATTTTCGCAATCAAGGTGAATTTACGCAATGTCTCATACTAAGGGGATGGATATTCTCAAGGTTGTTCATTCATTTTGTGCTCTGATTCTGCAAATCTTCCTTTTGTTAAATATTACTTCAAATTGTATCTCTAACTGTATCTCTGTTGCCATTTGCTAGGGGTAAGCATAGGCTTTGCAGAGTGGCCTCTATTCCTTCGCACCCGTGTATCTCTCTTTTAATAGGTATTCATATCCATTTACTCTGTGTATCCCACTCTTTACATTTACTCTGTACATCCCATTCTTTCACAATTTCACCAATTTAATGAAGTTATTATTTTTTCGGTCTTCCTTTTCCTTCTTTCACATTTCCTCTGCATATACACTTATGCCATTCTCCACTAAATTTTATAGAACCAAAACAGTTATTCTAATTTAACACTGTTTTATTTCCCCTCGATTTATGATTTATACACGAAAGTTTTTATTCTTTCATCATCTACTCTTTCTACATGTCCAAAGTATTTCATTGAATTATCGTGTACCTTTACTTTCACATCCTCTTTCAGCTTCTATTTTTGTTTTACCCATTCATTTTTAATTTTAACTTTAATAAAATGGATTTATTATTTTCCAACTCAACGAGGTATTTTTCATGATCCTTCAATGAAGGATTAAAGGAAGTCACAGTGTATGTAGGTTGAACTCTAAAAGGGCGCTTTTCTTGGTTGAGAAATTCAAGGGGCTAATTTTGTAGTGATACTCAATTTCCCTTTCCAGAAACTCAAAACTAAATTGAAATACCCATGGTGGTTCCAGTCTCCACTCAGAAGGGGAACAACCAAAAAAATGATGTGATTTTTGTTAGAAACGATAATACCGCTCAAAAAAGTTACCCGAGAAATTTTAATAAATCCATGGAAATGGATTTTTGAAACGAATTTTCAAATTAAAAATATTTCGGATGGCCTTTCCCTTTTTTTCATATTTTCTCAACTCCCTTTTTTGTAATCAAGCCGATGGCGTAAATAGCTTTTTATTAAAGAAACAAGCTGAAAGGCGTTCTCGAATATTACATTGTTCTTATAAAGTGAAGCCATAAAACAGTCTTTCGGAAAAATCATTACCGTAGGAAAGTATTTCATATAAAAGGTTTACTTATTTTCTCTCCTATATAAATAGCATAATTGAAAGAATAAATGCTCAGCTTTATTATGTTCCCTTATATGTCCCAAATATTATGACTCCTATTTTGCTTAAATAATTTCTTCACTAATGATAAAAGAAAAACAAAAATGTTTTTCTTTTATCATTAATGATGAACGATTACAAAGTTAATGCCTCTACAGTCAATAAAATTTCTTCACTGTTCAGAAAAAAATGTTAAATATTCTCATTATGGTTCCTGAAAAGTTTTATGTTGATCGGACCACGAACAAAAAATATTTCGGCTTTGTTGTTGTAAAAAGCTGCCTCCCTTACCAATACAAAAAAAAAATCTACATGCCAGAATAGTCTAGGCTCTGTATTTTCAATGTTAGCTAATGTGACTTTAAACTGATAAAAAAAACTACCCACATGATTGATATAAGTGCATCCTTTTCATTCAGTATAAAGTCGCTTTGCCAGCGTTGAAAATACCGGGCCTTAGTGAAACTCACTGGGTACTGTCAGTAACCTGATTTAATATCGCAAAAAATATGAAAAAACCTTTTACTAATTCTGAGTACAATGCTTTTCCGAATGAAGCTCAAGAACATGTACTATTAAATGGCATTAAAGATACAATCTCCTTATTAATAGATCATAAAACTGTACCCACGCACTCGTGTTCGTTTTAACAACTCTATAAAAGACAAAGCCATTTAAGAAACGAAATAAATATTTTAATTCTATTTTTCGGCTATGGTAAAAGACAAATAATGTAAGTTGAAAGAGGGTATGAAAGTGTTGGCAAAAAAATAATGTGATGAGATGATTTGGACATGTAGATTGAATGGATGATGAAAGACTTATACATGGGAAACGTGAAAGGGAAAATAGGAAAGGGAAGACCGAGACGTGTGGCTGGATCGGATTGGTGAAATTGCGAAAAAATGCGATACATGAAACGTATGAAAAGGCTGTGTATATCAATGAATTGAAACAGGTATCAAGGATAGGAAAAAAATGAGGCAAATCTGCAGAGGCTCTGGCCAACCCTAGCATAATAGCGAGTTACAGTTACAGGTATTTATCAATATATATTATTGATCTACGCACTTTAATAAAATACAAACCAGATGTATGTACATACATATGTGTGGCTCATTTTCTTTCTTTTGTGTATATTATTTTCAAAAGATTTTTTCCCGAAATTTCAGGCATTTGTGAAAAAATGTTCTCGACGTATTTCTATATTGGAAACGCTTTTTTTGACTCCGTGTTAAATTTGTTTTTCAATACCGTCGTTAATGGAGAACGGGAGGAAATTTCACAAAGAGAAAACACTGAAGAATTTCCATACACACATCTATTGAATTTCCATTACAAGTAAATAATATAAGGAAAATTGAAGGGATACAACAATAAAAAAAAAAAATACAGATATTACAAAAAAGTGAAAACATATTTTAAAAAAATCTATTCACTTTTAAGATTTTTTTTTGCATTCTTTCTTCAGTGACAAATGAAAGGGTGTAATTTTCACACTTGTGATCATTATTCAATTAAGGGTACAAAAAATCAACTAAGCTGCCTTTATAGTGCAACTTCTTAACGCGCTACGCCAAGCACTTCTTTGTTCGAAATGAAAGTTTCCTGGCTCCTGACGTGGCTGGTTGTTATTTCTTGTAAAGCTGGCCGGTATGTTTATTTTGGGTATCTTCTTAGTGCAAAGTACACTTTGCCAGTAGCACCCATGTTTCAGGGAAGGTCAGCAAGAGTTGCAGGGCCTTATGTTCATTTGAGATTGGGTTTTTATGTTGTAAGTCAACATGCGGAATGTGTAAGAGCGAGCTAATGGGAGTGCATGTAATATGAATCTTAAACGTAATATTTAAACGCAACTTAGATTTTAAATTTCGAGAAAAAGACATAGTAATATCTCCTTCAAAAATAAAAATATATCAAAAGATAGCGTACTGTCTAAAATAATGCAACAAAATTACACATATAGTGAAGCTATTATTTTTACATCCAACGTTAACGCCAACCACTCCATTAAAAGTGGGGGCTTCCCAGCTCCCGAGGGGGCTCAGGCTGGTACTCGTTTCTTGTGCAGACTCAGTAAGCTCTGCCGGAATTTTATTTTGGGTTTGAAGTAGACACCGCAACGCGAAATCATTTCCGACACCCTCAATGGGATTTGAACCCAAGCTCTCAGCATGAACTGAAAGAAGAAGAAAATGTACGACAATATTATAATTCCTTTGCAGTAGATGCGCGCTCAATTCAGACTTGATATTCGCAGTAGGGAATCCCTTTGAATTATTGAGTGGAATATTGTTATTTGCATGTCACGTTGGTCCACGAGCAGCGCATACATAATTCCCCGCTTATCATCGACTCTGGTGCGATTCATTACACTGCGGAGTGTGAACTGTGATCATTTACATATCAATACTACACTATACGATAAACTATTCAAGTCTGACCACAACATATGAGAAAATTCAAACAGCAACTCTAGCGAGCGTTTTTGTGTAAACGCAACTAAGCTACACATATGCTCAAACCCTCCTCGCACCCGTCCTGTATGTATGTGTCAGAAGGACCCACAGCACATGGACGCTCATGCAAAGCTATATATTTTCTCAAGCGGCGAAAGGCCCTCCCGCGAAGTGAAAGCAACGGCACGACAAAACAAGAACCTCAAGGTAAGAGGCGCACCCATGACTCCAAAAGCAAATGAGCTACACATATAAGCTACACATAGCTTACATGTGCATATACATAAAAAGCTACACATATAGTGTAACTTCTTGACTGCGTTATCCCCGAAGGGGTCGCATGTGGCGATTAGGGACCTATTTATTTTTACGGGTAAGGGGGCCGGCCTCACACCAACCACTTTCAGTTGAAGTGGGGGTTTCCCAGCTACTCATTTCCTACTCATTTCTTGTGAAGGCTGAGTAAGCCTTGAGATCGAACCCTTGCTCTAGGCATGGAATGCAAGCATTCTACTTTTTACAAGCTTGGTCGTCGTCGCTATAAAGCGCCAATTCTCAAGCAAAACCCAGTTGCTGTAAGGCTGGATGGACCTTTGGTGACCGGACATTGGTAAAGGTTTATGAATTTTTCAACCCAGCGAAGAGCAAATTTGAAAATATAAATGGTATATTTTTTCGCTCCGCCGGAATTCGAACCCACAACCTTCCATTCAGAGTCCGAAGTGTTACCACTAAACTAAGAACAGGTGTGTTAACATTTATGATACAACACAATGTTTGAGTTTACATGTAATTTTTTATACTTAGGGAATTATACTTAGAAAATTATACTTAGGGAATTATACTTAGGGAAAAAATACTTGGGGAATATGTTGGGGAATGGCAAACCAGTCTATTATCTAATTGCCGCGACGTTTTAAATAATGTATAAATGGTGAATACCATAAACCTGGATATTGCTCTAAATTGCCATATATTTTGTTCTAATTTGCTCTTTATATTCGTCTTTAATTGCCTCAATGATTTCATTGAAATATGGTTGGTATACGGCTGACAACCCATGCTGTAGAAAATGGTTCACTTTGCCAATGTCACCGCTGTTTCAGGGAAGGTCGGCAAGAGTTGCAAGGCGTATGTCCATGTGAGATTCGGATTTTTATATTGTAGGACCACATGCGGCATGTGTGAGCGCGAAATTATGCGTGTCTACTTGTGGAAATGCATTTAATATAAATCTCAAATGATACATATTATCTTTGCAACTTAGATTTAGATTTTGTAAAGTTGTATTGAGGTCCGGTCGATAGCTCAGTTGATAAAGTGCTTACATTCCATGCCGAGAGCTCAAGTTCGAATCTCACCAAGGTTGCCAGAAATTATATCCCGTTTCAGTGTTTATTTCAAGCATAAAAGTAAAATACCGGCCAGGTTCACTCAGCCTTCACAAGAAATGATTATTAGCCCCCTAAAGAGCTGGGAAACCCCTACTACAACTGAGCAGGTTAGCGTTAGGCCGGGTCCCTTACCTGTAAAAATAAATAGGTTCCACTCGTCACAAGAGAAACCTTCGGTAAACATGTGGCAAGAAGTTACACTATATGTGTAGCTTAGTGGCATAGCGTTATCTTCTCTCACTTTCTATCTCAAAGCTTTCTTAAACCATAGAAATCTAGGCATGCTACAAGGGGCTCTAGACTCATCTTTAGCGCTTGTATTATACATATTGTTATGTAAATATGAAATATAAATATTTAAAATAAGTAGGTATTAGTTATAGGAATTCTGTATTGTATTGTGTGGGTAGGAATCATTGAATAAAATACGTGAAGCATCGAGAAATAATAATTACTATGCCTTTCTGGAACTGTCTAGCAAATATAGGTCTAGATTGTACTGTTTTAAAGAGTAAAAGAAGGGTGCGAGTGGCTTGCAGGACGAGGAGTATCATACGAGATTTACAAACACATAGAACTAACTTGATCAGTGAACAGAAACCAAGTGGAATAGTCGAGAAAGCTTTGTGAAAATAAATTATTTAAAAGTGTAAAATAAACAACTGTATAAGAAGACCTGTGTATTTTAATTTGAAAGACTTTTGAACCCTAATTTCGTAACAATATATAAGGAGAGCTTTGCGTGGAGCGACGAGGATTCACTGGTCATTGATAAGCAAGCAATGAGTAGCTAAGTGTAAAAAATATTGTGTTCCATCTAAAATTAATAAGAAAAAATCACATGTGCCCTTTTCTTTTTCAGATGTGAAAACCGTAAAACGTAACAATAAGAATGACAAATTTCTTCCACAGAGAACTTCAAATATTCACGGTAACAAGACGTTTAGTAAACAGAAAAAATGCACTTGTAAAGATATTTTAATTATTTAAATTAATATTTAAATTGTTGTTTTTATCACAAGATATGATACATGATGTTCGACATGTGGATGTATACTAATTAAAAAAAACTGATTTATTTTGTAATCAATCAATATATAAATGTCGGATAAAGGATATCCGGAAATAGAAAATGATTACATGTACACGTTTTTCTGTTTGATAAATTAAATTGATTTATTAAATCAATACTGATCAGTAAACCCAAGCAACAAGTATTGATTAATATCTGTGAATAAGATAAGAAAAATGTAAATAGTGTGAAGGTATGAGAACACAAGTGGGATTTTTTTTTAATATATTATATTGTTACTTTGATTTTCATAACTTTTCAAATCGTAAAACAAACTCTGTTTTTCTACTTTCTGGGTTTTATTTTTACAAAAAAATCCTTTTTTTTTATCATTGTTTTAATAGATGTAAGTAAAATATAAAGGGGTTGTTTTTTTAGTGTTATTTAGAGTGCGATAGAAAGTAAGGAATAACTACTTAATTCTACTTTAGTTTTGAATTTCATAAAAAGAGAAAACGATCTTTTAAGTCAATTAGCTAAGCAATTTATTAAGTCTTTTTTATCTCTCTTGATGAAATAAAAGTGATTAAAAAAGTACAGCTTGAGTATTCTCAGCTTAACCTAAAATAAAAAGAAAGACTTCAAGAACTTACAGGCTTATATCAAGTAGATAAAAGCAAAGTAATAAAAAAACTGTAAACAACTACAACTGTTTAAATATCCTAAGTAGTTTTTACGTAACTAAAGTTTCTAAGCTACAGATATAGTGTAACTTTTTGCCTACGTTATCCCCGAAGGGGTCGCATGTGGCGATTCGGGTCCTATTTGTGCTTTTTGCAATCCGCTATACTTAAAGTATTTTGCCATTATCGTTCCTTCCTTTTTCAAACTAAATTAGAAGCTAGTACATACTCCTAATTTGGGATGGTACACACAAAACAACGTCTCAAAATAACAGGATCAAAACAACAAGGGCGGAGAGAGAATTTCCGCTCTTCCGAAATTTAAGGGTCTTAAAATGATGTTACAATTCGCCCTTACAGTACCAATCTACGATCGGCGTAGTACTTAATTAATTATATAACTAAGCTTCTTGAAACTTATAATTTTTTTTGCATAATACTAGAAAACTAGGCGCTCTAAAGTCCAGGTATTTTAAATTTAGCTTAGCTACTGGATGAGAATCTTTCCCTTATAGGTTGGTATGAGGCTGACCACCCATACTGTAAAAAGTGGTTGACTTTTCCAATGCCATCCCTGTTTCAGGGAAGGTCGGCAAGAGTTGCAAGATTGATTGGATTAATGAAAAGAAAAGGGAAGTTTTTTTTTTAATTTTTTAAATAGAGTTTTGAACTTGATTATATGTTTATAATAAAAATACTGAATAAAGCGTAGTACAGGATGAGCAACCATGATGGAAGAGCAAAAAATAATCTGAGAGGTGAAGGGTAAGATGACTGAACGAGGAGTAGAGGCGTCTTGTTATCAATGATTGATTGTGAGTTAGGAGAAAGACGTTGGACAGACATAACTTGCGTTTGCATTGCGTTGCCGTCCTTGATTCTATACGACTTAATTTCTACAATTTTATTTTATTTCATTGTAGTAGAAAAAGTATTGTATGCCACTGAATGTAATTATACATGGAAAAAATTTAAACTCATTTTAACAATGCCCCTTTTATTACTTGGCCATTATTATGTATTGATGTTTTAATTTTATACATCCGCGTAGGTCAAAGTAGACTTCAGTTCATAAAATAAGATAAAATTAAAAATTGAAGGGTTAAGAAGATTAATTTTAAATTAATAATATCACGAGGTTATTCTTCGCGAGTTGATTTATTTCCTCAAGAGCTTTGGTGTTTTCACACCATTATCAAGAGAACGAAAAGGTTCAAATTAAAAATGTGAATTCCGGAGACGGATTTAGATGGTGGAGCTATGGTGAGAGAAAGGAAGGGGCAAACATCTATAATAATCTACAATCTAAGTTGCAAAGATATATTAACATTTAAGGCTCTTAGATGCATGCCCACAAACAAACACGTGTAGTTCGCGCTTACAAATGCTGAATGTGTACTTGCAAATAAAATACAATCCTCAAATTAACATAAGCCCTACAACTTTTGCCAACCTTCCCTGACACATTGGCAAAGTGAAACATTTTTTACAGTATGGGTGGTCAGCCTCATACTAATCTAATCTAATCTAATCTAAGGTGCAAGGATATGTTACATTGGAGATTCACATTACATGCATTCTCACAACCAGACACGTACAAGTTCGCGCTTGCACATGCCTCATGTGAACCTACAACATAAAAACCAAATCTCAAATGGACATACACCCTGCAACTCTTGCCGTCCTTCCCTGAGACAGGGGTGACACTGGCAAAGTGAACCATTTTTACAGCATGGGTGGTCAGCCGCATACCAACCTATAAGTCAAGGAACACACACACACGACAAATTACATTTTATACATCACTAAATAATAATATCCAAATACAAAATAATACCAACCTATAATTCAAGGAAACATGATATTTAAAAATACAATAGACGTGGGTTAATTAGTTCATGAGCTGAAAGTTATTGTTAGATTAGATCGTTATGATTCTGTAATCTTGAGTATGCACATGGGTCTAAGGAAATTATTCTTTCATCTACGAGAAAATGGTTCTCACTTTGCATGGAATTTCCTGAATAAAATATCTTTAGCCAATACACGCAGGTATACGCTATGAGATTCATTTATTTAGCTATTCATTAAGGTACAAAATAATGTGATAAAATGGTTTGGGCACGTTGGAAGAATGAATGATGATAGACTGACAAAGTATGTATACTGAGGTAGTGTGAAAGTAAAAAGAGGTAAGAGACGACCGAGAAAAGTATGGAGTGATCAGATTGTGAAAGAATGGGATGTACAAAGCGAGCATAAAAGAAGAAAATGCATGAAAAAGGTGATGGATATGAATGAATTGAAAGAGGTATGTAAGGATAGGTAAAAATGGAGGCAGCTCTGCAGAGGCTCTGGCCACCCCTAGCGGAATGGCGACAGAGTTACAGTTACATTACATTTGCTAAACCAAAAATCTGCCTTAAACCTGTTTTTTTATTATTAAAAACTTTTAACGAATAAGCATTTGACCGGCCCGTCGTCTAGTGGTTGCACTTTGGACTTATAAATTGAAGATCGTGAGCTTGAATTCCGACGGCGCGGTGTGCAAAAAAAAAAAAACCATTTGTATTTCAAATATATTCTCTTCGGGTTAAAAAATTCATATGCCTTTACCAAAAACCGGTCACCAAAGGTCCATTCAGCAACTGGTTCTTGTTTGTAAATTGACGTTTTCTGTAGTGGCAGCCAAGCTCGCAGAGGGCTCTTGAGGTGTGATTCACACAAAAATAGTGCTCACCAAATAAATTATCCTAATAATATTATTATAAGAGGTTCAATGTTTTAAGTCTGAATTACAAAGTAAGCCCATGATCAAAAGATTATGTCTGTATTCCTTAATATATTTAAAGCTTTCAGTGTAATTATAATCTTCTTTACGAATCGATGCTTATTACTGTTTAATTATTTCTGACATAACGTTAATCTACTTACATTGAGATAAAATCGCTAGGAAAAATTATTTGTAATCTCTTCAAATTGACAGGATGAAAATTGAATTAAAAGAAGTTCGCCGAATTTCCGTTTTCCTATTAAATAATCACGCCCACGCCTTTAATTATAAGTTAGGATGAAGCTCACCACCCTTTGCTTTGCCGATGTCATCCCTGTTTTCAAGGAAGATCGACAAGAATGGCACGGTGTATGCTGATTCGAGATTTGGGTTGTTATTTTGTATGTACACATTTGGCATTTATGTAAGCGCAAAATTATACATACGTGTCTGTTTGGGAATCGTAAATGTTAATATACTTTTGCAATTAAGATTATTTGTGTGGCTTTTATTTTCAGTTCTGTTGATTTTATACACTTGAATGATATTTATTATTTGTATTCCTTTACTAACAGGTTGATTTGAGGCTGACCACCAAAACTGTGAAAAAAAATCTCTCTGCCAATGTCAACCCTCGACAAAAATTACACCGCTTATGTTGATTTGAGATTTGAGTTTGTAATTTTAATTTTGAAGTGCTCATTCGGCATGTGTAATCGCTAACTTACACATACGTGTCTATTTGTGGGTATGCATTAAATAAAAATCTTAAATATTAATAAACGTTTACGATTTGGATCATGAATATACACATCAATCAAAACCATGTGTTTATATTTCTGCAGACTGACAGCCATTATGAAGAAGCACATACTAATCCGGTTCTCAATCAGTCGTGAAGTTAATTGCAATCAAAATATGATTGAATACAATTACCTTGTTTTGACAATCGTTATCTTTAAAAATAGGTAAACAATCTGAGATGAAATGTGCGTGATAATAGTAAATTTGTTCTTATGCACATGGTGAGATTACAATTCAAGCTTTCAGTACAAGGCATCAATCAAATGATTGTCAAAAATCAAAATATAATATCATATACATAACGCACTCACAAATATAATTAATGACTTACAGAAATCGGACTTTAGATTAATGGCAATGGACAGATGGCATGTATCGTCCGATGTGTTGATTATTTGAGAGCTAAAAATTAAGATAAATAAGAGACTGATAAATAAACAAAGAAAGATTTGGTTGGTTACCATTTGTAATTTCATTTCAAGTTGTATGCTGTTTAAATATCTGAATCTCAAAACAATGTATTTATGTCATAAGTATGAAAAATAATTTTAGGTTCCTAATTGTTTTTCAATTTTAGTAGGTAAATGGCGGTGTTTTTTATTACTCAAACGACGTAAAAGTATGTAAGAAATATATATTTAACAATAAAAACGTTGTTTTAAATTTTAAACTCATATTTAATTTAACAATAAACTTGGTACGAAACATGAAATTAGAATTTTCACTCGGCGGGTGAACGTCACAAGTCTAAGTGAGTATAGCAACGAATTACAAAACATTAGTTTGCCCTTGTCCTAGCAACCCACCCTTGTGGCAACAATTTTTTTTGGTCTTTGGAATTTATTCCGAGTTTATGAATATCTGCATGTTATTAGGAATATTTTCAATGTATGTTTGCATTCACAAAAGACGAAAACTAATGCAAAATAAATACTTTAGATTTGCACCTAAAGATTTAAAAAAGTGAAATTTCTCCGGATGATCTTTTGAGCAGTTGAACGAAGAAAAACAATAAAAGAAGTAGCCAAAATTTATCAGATAGAAAAATGGGAAATTTAAGCAATCGATGTCAGAAAAACAGTGCGAAGAGAATATGTGACGATCATACATACGAGTATATAGATTTGTGATCAAAGCGTTTATTTCCGGCAATCGAAACACCAACAACAAAACAAGAAACAAGCCAATATTATTTTCACTTACTTTCCGTAGTAATCCTTTATGTATTGATACATTTCTATCAGACGAGCAGAGCGTTATCTCACCACTGGAATTTGTTGCATCACTTTATCTGGATCGTCAATCACAAACCACAAGTTCAAATGGATTGTTTCCCCGAGTTGTGACAAATTGGACAAATTGCCAATTTGCGCACAAACACTACACGATAATGGTGATAAGCCGGAAGATGGAGATGGACCTTTGTGGAGTTTTCTGGTGCAGCACTCGGTCCCAACTGGCGCACCGTCTGCTGCTTCCACTTATGAGGAAACGAGCACTTGGCCTCAAGGATAAGCGCGCGAGATAAAAAGTGTTCGCTGTTATTATCAAATTCGCGATGAGCGTGGAGTTGCACACAAGATGACAGATTAGTAAATTAACTTGATTTTGATGACGTGTGATGCTGAGATTTGATCATTTTCCTGGCTTGACAACTGCAGGATTGTTTTGGTAGTCTGATTGTCAAAGATTGTAATCGGGAAAATTTCTGATTAAAATTGGATTTTTCCAATTTTAACGAGATAAGTGTATTTCTGGATTTGTTTTTAGTTGAGTTTATTTGTTTCAAATATTTTGATTTTAATCTATAAGGAGATGAGAGTCTACGTAACGCATATAGATAAAGATATCTCATTGAGAACATGAACATATATTTATTACCTTAAAAAAATAGAAAGAATGTGGCCGGAAATAAAAGTTTTATACCTTATCGACTAGTCACTTGAAACACTGCTAGGAACTTTGAAAAAGTCCGGCCCATTTGTTTTAATTCTCCTCCTCAACTTTCACCAAGGTAAATGGTTCAAGTAAGTTTTATATTTCGAACAGAAAGAAGCACTAATCGTCATTCCAAATTAACTTTATTTTATTGCTATATAAACTTTACTCATTTATCTAAAAACTTTTCCATGTTACTTTTAGCCTTTTTGTGTTTATCAATTTAAAGATAAAGTTAAAATTTACACATCTCTCATGGGTTCTTTCAGTGGCTGATGAAGAGTTGGCGTTGTTACTGTTTGAAGGGTTGAAATTAAGATCCTTCTCATCAGGTGGCATGCTGTGTGAGTGTATGCAACACAGAACGAAATTTCATCCCTTCAGTGTTTGTTTGGCGTATCTACCATTTGATTCAAATATGACCTTTCAATGAAATTGTCTTAAGAGTCACATTCTACACAGTCTGAATTAAGAAATAAACATAAAGCACGATAGTGAGAGAGTTGTTCTTAATATTTTAAAATCAATTTCCAGTTTTCATAAGAAACATTGGTCCATTACACATACAAACATTGCTCATGTGAAATTACATTGATGTACATAAGACAAACAAGCACTAAAGGGACGATTTGTTGGTGCGCATATTGATGAAAGTTGCAGTCCAGCAGACTTCCTGAGGATTCAATGGAAAGACTATTATCATTTGTTAGTTAGAATTCCTTGACTTAGATAGGTTGGTATGAGGCTGACCACCCATACTGTAAAATATGGTTCACTTTGCCAATGTCACCCCTGTTTCAGGAAAGTTCGGCAAGAGTTACAGGGCTTATGTTCATTTGAGATTGGGTTTTTTACACTGTAGGTCCACATGCGGCACGTGTGAGCGCGAAATTATGCGTGTCTGCTAGTGGAAATGCATTTAATATTAATCTCAAATGATACATATCTTTGAAGCTTAGATTAAGATTTAGATTTTAGTTAGAAAATATGACTTATCTTGTTATCATGCTATTATTATGTTTTTCTCTGGAAAATGGTGTGTTAACACTCCGAAAGCGCTCGAGATATTAAAGTAAACTCGTTTAGATTTATTTATTTATTTTTGCTTTATTAATTTATGCTAGTTATAGTTTGCACATTTTTGCAAAGGTACTTTTATTTTCACTCAAGACTGGAATAATCAGATACGTATCTCAAGACATTGCTTTACCTAGCATTTGTTCAAAAAGGTCCTTGTTTGTAGATTTGCATGGAGTTTTTCAGTCCATGCGTTTTTCAGTCCATGCGTTTTACAGTCCATGCGTTTTTCAGGCCATGCAAAGAAAACTATTTTTTTACCATTGGAGTATGTACAAAAAACCTGCTACAAACTGTGCACCACAAACAAAATCATATAATATAACGTAACCACCTTTCTAACTATGTATTTCAATTTTCTATGGAAATAAAATATACAATTATACAAGTATTTGCTGAGTCGTTCTAACAATAAATAAATTGTGTTCACCTATAAACTTGAAACAAAAGCAAATAATTAGGTTAAACAAATAAAGAGTTATTGTGTTTTGTAGAGTGCATCCTTATCTAGAGTCAATATGTGTCAGAATGATATTATTAAAGAATATCGCATTCACTTTCACTTCCAATAAAAATAATATGCATTAGATACTGTAAACAGCTGACAGCTGTATTTTTTTATTGGAAAAAATTTTTTTTGTAGAAAGGCTTCATAACTTACACGCATTCATGTATTGTAACATGTTAAAAAAGAAAAGTAGCGAAAAATAATTATTGTTAGTAATTCGATCGACATTATAATAATAATAATAATAATAATAATTTATTCATAAAACTGTTTTACAGAAGATTAACATAAGGTGCAGCTTTTTAACTTAAGTAAGAAAATAATACATGTGCCTGAACTAGGAAACCCTGTGTCTCAGGCGTGGAGAGCTTCTATACAATAAATCTGTATAACTTTCTGATATTAATGATACACAAAAAATACTTAATATTACATTTTTACATGTCTCTGAACAAAATGAGTTAAAATATTGAAATAAATGTTATTTAAACTTAAAATGGAATAAGAGAATAATAATACATGTGCCTGAACTAGGAAAATCCTGTATCTCAGGCGGGGAGGGCTTTGTGAGCAATATGTACTTAAATAATCATTATTACATTTATTCATACTTCAATAGTTTCATATTAAGTCTAGGTGCCAATACAAATAAACTTATTTCACACACGGCATTAGGATAAACAAATATAAAATAGAAATAGGAATTAAGTCTACTACAATTAACGACTTCTCTGAAAGATAAAGGGTCATGTCTCGGAGAATCTTGTGTAGATTTGAACATTGATTGTGCTCTATTTTTTTTTTGCTTGCGGTATTTTTTCAATAAAGAATGATGCACAGAAATGCAGATCAGCAGTTTTATCAACTGGGTCAAAGTCAGTATTGGGTAAACAAACTTCTACTTTGTTTGTATTTTATTTTCGATGTGTTTTCACTTTCCCATTTTGTTTTGATCAATTTATTCAAGATAAGTAGAACAGCATTTTAAAAACAGCGTCATTAAGAAATTGTGTCATCCAAAACATGAACCATTTTTATGAGCAATGAATCATAAATACTTGATTATTTATTAATTAGTAATTAATTAATAATCAATCAAATAGTAGAAAACAAATACAAATTAATTCCAAGTATGTAGATTGAAAGACTAAGATGAATGGTAAAAGGGTAACAAGGACGGAAAAAAATAAGAATAAAAACAATTTATGGCGCTTTTTAGGCGCCTCCATAGTCAATTGAGTTGATCAATCTCTTCTCAGCTATTATTTTTGCCGGGCAGTCAATAGATCCTGTTTTGTGATTGCTCGGTTTTTTGAAGTGCAAGCAGGAAGCGCATTTTCCTTCTCCTTCCTTTTTTGTGCATTCTTTGTATGAATGGCCTTGTTTCCCACAGTGGCTGCAGGTGCAGGCTGACTCCTTGCATGATTTGGCGGCGTGACCATAAAGTTGGCATTTGTAACATCTTGTTACTAGAGTGAAGTCTCTCACAGGGCATTTTAATAAAGGGCATAACATTAAAGTGACATTAAACTTCATAGGAACCATTCCAAGAATATTAACCACGTTTCGTGTGAAAAATATTAAAATCGTTTGAGTGGTTTAAAAACACACAGGGAACATACTCGTACATTGCCTTTATTCAATTTTATATTTTCCTAAAAATTAATTAATACTCATTTTGATCACTTTCTTTGAATCAAAAACGAATATTATATTAGAGAAAAGTTATGGTAGAAAATTTCAGTCTCAGGCAATTTCAAAGTAGGTGCACAAAGACATTGTTTTATCACAATCAGCATTGTAATCAATTATAAAAGTAAATATCCTCGTAAATCGATTTGTGATTTTATTTATTATTCAAAGTTATCGGAATTTTCATTTTGTGATCCTCAAAGGGAAATTGTTCGCCCTTGACGGCGCACCGAGCCCGACAATTGAGAAATTTTCAATGACTTGCTCTTTGTAAACTTCTCCAGTTGTTTCATCTCCTTTGTTATTTCAAATTATCAGAGATGGATAAGTTTCATAACTTGCAATCAATTTATTTATGTCGATTGAAGATGAAAAAAATCCGCATAATCTGCCCATAAATAGATTTGTACTATTTTCTTGAAAACTTCAATCACTTTTCATTTAACGGGGTTTTATGGGTACATACGAGTTCTTGTGTGGTACTTTTTCATAAAAAAATATAACCAATACAATTTTTAATACTAAAGTACATTCTATAATACTGTACATAAAAGTGAGCCTATCTATAATCTAAGTTGCAAATATAAATATTAACATTTGAAATGCATGCTCATAAACAGACAGTGTAATCTCGCGCTTACAAATGCTGCGTATGTACTTACAAATTAAAATCCAAACCTCAAATGACCACAAACCCTGTTACTCTTGCCGACCTTCCCTGAAACAGGGGTGACTTTGCAAAGCGAACCATTTTTTTATAGTTAAGGTGCTCAGCCTCATACCAACATAA
This sequence comes from Agapetus fuscipes, assembly GCA_951799405.1. Taxonomy (NCBI): domain Eukaryota; kingdom Metazoa; phylum Arthropoda; class Insecta; order Trichoptera; family Glossosomatidae; genus Agapetus; species Agapetus fuscipes. Next base: position 16,515,182 of record OX637338.1, read on the forward strand.
AAGTCAAGGAATATTATAATGTCTATGTTCAAATTATTTTTCTTTAATAACATGCAAACAGAAGAAATACAAAATGATGGGTGTCTTAATTTGAAATTTTTATTGTTTATTGATTTTTTGAAGGCAAATAAATATGCCGTCTGAATAAAATTTGCATTCTCAAGTGTCACTTTCTTACAAAGCTATTATTTTTAAGTCAAAATTGAAAGTGAATGATTTTTTAACGTTCATCCATATTAATTTATTCTTTACCCATTTTTCTAGAAACTTTTCTATTTACTAGTTTCGAACTCGACTTAAAGGCCCTCTTTTTTTTAACGAGGTGTATTTAATACCTGTAGTTTGTTACCTGCCAGGAGCTCAAGTATTTTAATTATAACTTTGCCCATTATTTTGCGGACCATTATTTATTCCGTTAATGGGAAGCGATGATCACAGAAGAGTCTAACTCTGCCATCAACCTCACCACCTCAATGCAAACTTACAAAGCAAGAATGCCAATTGAAAATAAATACTCGTGGGCCATTTTCTTCAAGTAAGCGCGTAATTTTAAAGCTTGCAAAGAGCAAATTTGACTGAAAATAGCTTTCGGAATTGTGAATATAAATCATTGTAGAAAGTTATTTGATGGGAAAATTTGCTGAGATAGTGAACTGGAAATTACGATGGGTCGATGAAGTGGTAAAATCTATCACAGAGGTTTCCATAGTGTAATGTAATCCAAATGGATCCCTTGGTGTCCCTTTTGATAGGCTGGGGGTTTTTGATAATGGAAATAATAGAAGTGACCTTATTTAGTTAGTGATATAAACAGAAATACCTTGCAAAGATAGCAGCGCTGTGAAACTTTGTATCAAAAATACAGTCATTTGACGTCATAGATATGAGTAGCTGGGGGTTATGTAACAGTTACTCTGTTCGAAGGACGAATTTTCCAATAATTGATTGTGGGAAGTTCCAAATAGCCTCGAGTTTATCGCAAACGCAACTAAGCTACACATATAGTGAAACTTCTTGCCTGCGTTATCCCCGAAGGGGTCGCATGTGGCGCTTCGGGACCTATTTATTTTTACAGGTAAGGGGGCCGGCCTCACACCAACTACTTTCTGTTGAAGTGGGGGTCTCCCAGGTCCCGGAAGGGCTGGTTCTCATTTCTTGTGAAGGCTGAGTAAACCTTTGAGATCGAACCCTTGTCTCGGAATGGAGTGTAAGTATTCTACCAATTGAGCTATCGACCTTTTTACGAGTTTGATCGTCGTCGCTACAAAGTGCCAATTCTCAAGCAAGACCCAATTGCTGTAAGGCTGGATGCTCGGCATGGAATGCAAGCATTCTACCAATTGAGCTATCGACCTTTTTACGAGCTTGATCGTCGTCGCTACAAAACGCCAATTCTCAAGCAAGACCCAGTTGCTGTAAGACTGGATGGACCTTTGGTGGCCGGTCATTGGTAAAGGTTGTATGAATTTTTCAACCTGGCGAAGAGCAAATTTGAAAATATAAATGGTATATTTTTGTGCTCCACCGGGAATCGAACCCACAACCTTCCCATTCAGATTCCGCAGTGCTACCACTGAGCTACGGACCGGTATTGCGATATCTGTATATCTGGAAAATTTAAGACCTGCATTATGATTTCACTCTCAATGAATATATATCATGTGAAGGAATTCACGGATCTCTCTGTAACAAGTGTTTGAAAAATTTGCGCAGTGTAGGAAACGATGGCAATGGATTATGTAAAGTCAGAAATGAATTGAAGAAGATGGCTATTATCCCTAATTATTACTAGACATTAAACTGAGAAAGGAATTTTGAATTAAATCAATTTAGTTTAATTTAAAATTGGAAACAAGGAAATGGTGTTTTGAGGGTATACAGAAAACGGAAACATCCGTAGAGGGTTTACAAGGCAAAATACTTCGGAGTCCCTGATCTATCAGAACATGGAGCAAAGATACACGCAAAAGGAATTCAATAAGACTGAAAAGAATGTAAAAAGAATGAGATGTGAACTTTACTGCCTTCGTATAAAATGAGATGCTATCCCGTGTCATGCAGATGAAGCGTGAAGTTTTACGACTTCTTCCTTCAAGATAGGTTTCCCTTGACATGCGTACTTTATGAATAAATGATATTTTTTTCATGGGTTGTTTAAAATGAATACTTATTATATCAAGATAACTACAACGAGATAAAAATTGTGTGTGTGTGTGTGACTCTTAAAAACTTGTAAGTAACTAGTAAATATAAAAAAAAAATCAATGGACCCGAATCTCATGAATTTAAGAGCATTCAACACGCGTGAAAGTTCCTTCGAAAAGCAGTCTCACTAAATTACATCTCTCGCATGGTAGTACCTGTGAAAATGCAATGCAAATGCAATTTATTTAGAAAAAAGTTACAAAATTCTATCTAGCCTTGTGGTATTTTTTTCTCCTAATAAACAACAGTTTTTTCGTTCTCTAAATGAGACGATTACTTGCCACGTTGAACTATTTCAGTGTTTGAAATTAATAAATTCAGCCCTTCCTAGGACACTAAAATTCGTTTAGTTTTTGTGATTATAAGTATAATATACATATATCATGAAAAAAAATCTTTTAGCTTTATTTACATTTCACTGACGTTAGTCAACGTTTGTCAACGACGTTAGCCATGTTGAAAGCACCGGTTCCCATAGATCACCGAAGTTAAGCAACATTGGGCGTGGTCAGTGCTTGGATGGGTAACCGCTCAGGTACACCGCGTGTCGTTGGCATCTTGGACCGGTCCGTAGTCCGTAGTGGCAGCACTTCGGACTCGTAAATAGAAGGTTGTGGATTCGGATCCCGGCGGAGCACAAAAATATACCATTTATATTTCGAATGTGCTCTTCGCGCGCTGGGTTGAAAAATTCATAAAACCTTTACCAATGACCGGTCACCAAAGGTCCATCCAGCCTTACAGCAACTAGGGTCTTGCTTGAGTATTGGCGCTTTGTAGCGACGACCAAGCTCGTACCCCTCTGCGGCACTACAACAAGTGTCATAGACCCCTAGAGTCTTTAGAATCTAGGGAGTCTCCCGCACAGGATTTCTTAAAAAAAAAAAAAAAAAACTGAAATATGACCACTAGACTATTAAACAACGAATAGTCCTTTCTAAGAATAATGCTGTTTTATTTAGTCCATTATGATTTCTAGACGTATGCACGTATGTCAGATCAAAACCTAGTTAGGTTTTTCTTTCAAGGAAACCGTACAAAAGTAATGATATAAGACGAAAGATAAAAGAAAGATATTCTGGTGGATGAAAGAAAACTTGGAAAAGAGCTGAAATGAATGTGGACGATTATGATAATTCTTTCTTTTTAGAGAAAATATATTCATGACAGTTTTTATAAGGTCTAGAAGTAATAAAAGGTCATCTGAAAATACAGACATCGCTAACAGAACATACTTTGGATAGGATGAATTTTTTGGACGAGTCATAAGAAAAGAATTTCTATACGTGACAATATTATACGTTTCTAAGCTACAGATATAGTGTAGCTTTTTGACGCGTTCTCCCTGAAGGAGAAGCATGTGGTCATTGAAACCTATCTATTTTTACAGTTAAGGGGGCCGGCCTTACGCCAACCACTTCAGTTGAAGTGGAGGTTTTCCAGCTCCCGAGGGGGCTGGTACTCGTTTTTTGTGAAAACTGAGTAAACCTTGCCAGTGTTTTATTTTGGTATTGACATAAGCACCAAAACGGGAAAGCATTTCTGACACCCTCCATGGGATTTGATCCCTAGCTCGCGGCATGGAATGCAAGCATTCTACCAATTGAGTCATCGACCGGACTTCCGATTGACGTACTATTAATTAAAAGTTTTTGGTTGTTGTTTGGAAATGCTTCATTTTTAAGTTGTAGTCATTAAGATTTATTATTTTGGAAATGTTGTACATCCAAGACCAGGCGTAAGCTTTCTTTTTGGTGTGGAAAGCTTCGTTAAAAAATAACACTATTTTTGTTATTAGACATTGATTTCCACCGTTTATTATATTATATTCCATTTATCGAATTTCATATGAATTTATAGCCATATTCAGTTTACAAACTCAGTATGAACCTTTTAGCTGCTTTATCTTCTATGTGCGTGGTAATTTTATTAGCACCAGGGGAATCCAAATCAGTTAATCATTTATGGCTTCAGTCGGGCTCAAAGTCAATGATGAATAAATACGCAGACGCGCTAACCAATGAGTTATCGATCGAGCTAATGTACTTAAGATAGTGAAAATGTGTAGCTAAAATAAACTAACAAAAAGTGACGGTCAAAGGATACACATGAACATATATATAAGTTAAGCAAGAAAACGAATACGTTTCCTGTATAAAGTTATAAATTTTCCTGTAGAGATGGACAGAAAAACTAATGTGTGTAACAAAAAAACTGAAAAGTTTATAGCTACATTTACCAGTATTTATCTTCAGAGCCCTTAGTACGAGTTGCAAAACTTGAGTAATGTAAAGTTTACAGCAATTATTAAAGAGTGATTTCCCCCAAAATCTACCGTTTTTGTTTGTTAAAACTTGATTTTCTTCTTCACTGTAACTCTTTTGCCAAGACCATAAAGTGTAAGAAACAAAAACGGCAGATTTTGGGAGAAATCACTCTTTAATATTTTCCGTAAACTTTACTTTTCTCAAGTTTTGCAACTCGTACTAAGGGTACAGTTTACTGAAAACTAATATTTTTTGGCTTAAAATCAGTCGTAAGTGTCAGTTTATTCAATTTTGTTTATACTTATATGCTCATTGAGATATTCACAGTATAAATAAGTAATAATATGAATTATGATACTGATCCATTTTCAGAAAAATCATAAATACATTTAGTGTTATTCAGAGTTAATTATAGATTTAGCATCCCTTTACTTATACAAAAAATCTTCCTGAATTGTTGATGAGTTGAGAAAGAAAAGGGGAACAAAGTATACGAACTCAGTAAACTAAAATAATTTTATCTATGAACGCAGTATCTAGTTAGTTCAAAAATAATTCTGAATAACACTGAAGGATTATGTAAACATTTTTTCAGTGGGAGAGGTCAGCTTGAATCAAAATATGATTAATTGGCCGCCATGGCAGATACATCGCTCAGCGTCTCTAAAAATGGAAATTAACGTAAATAAAGGTGGAGGTATCTGTAAGTACACAATACATTGATTTTCAGGTCAAGTTTGCTTTTATCGAATCAAATTTATGTTTTTTTTTCTTTGTAAATTTCAGCACATCAGCTCGGTAAGCTTTTATTAAATTTTGATTTTTTCTATTGATGACTTCTGAATTTATACAATACGTGAAATAATATTTGTGAATTTGAAATATGCAGCTTTGTCCACAATGAAATTTGTAAAAGAGTTTTTTTTTGGAAATAGGAATCAGAAAAACACTTGAAATAAAGAGCGTTAGAAAGTTTTCGAAATGGAGGTTCTAAACGTCATTTATTCTCGTTTTATATGTACCTATACACATAAAATATAGAACCAGTAAGTATTCTAGTGGATAGAGCCACGGACTAGTTATAGGAAGGTCGTGAGTTTAATTCCCGGCATAGCACAAAAACAAAACGAGGCCGAAACCGGTCACAACTCGTTATTTTTGTTTGTAACTAAATAAAAATAAATAAAGTAGAACTAAACAAAGTTTGTTATCATTTTTTTTAATAATTAAAATGGAGTTCTACAATGTTTCCGCTAAAACTTTTCAAAAACGAAAAATGTTGTTGGTATACTACTTGGAATATTTATCTGCCTTTACCGAATACAGCAACTGGCTTGTACAACTGTAAATTAAAAAAGAGCCTGTATGAAGAAAGTAATGACTCTGGAGGAAATGAAAGAAGTATGTAAGGATAGAAAGAAATGGCGGGTGAACTGTAATGTTGGCGGCTAGGGTTTATTAAATTGGAATTTGTATTCTGTTTTAGTTTTGATGTCCTTACATATTATCATTTATTAATTTAAAAATGTTATTTATGGTGAATGTTCCTTAGCTTATAGGTTGGTATGCGGCTGACCACCCATGCTGTAAAAATGGTTCACTTTGCCAATGTCCCCCCTGTTCAGGGAAGGACGGCAAGAGTTGCAGGGTGTATGCCCATTTGAGATTTGGTTTTTATGTTGTAGGTTCACATGCGGCATGTGCAAGCGCGAACTTGTACGTGTCTGCTTGTGAAAATGCATTTAATGTGAATCTCCAATGTAACATATCTTTGCAACTTAGATTAGATTAGATTAGATTAGATGACCAATTTCGCACAAAAACAGCATTTACCAAATAAATTACCCTTGCCTTAGATACTACTATTGATAGAGAAGCAGACATGGAAAGAAATTCAAATGGGAGAAAACATCTTTTGATCTTCTGATCTGAAAGAGACGTAAGAAAAAAGATGCGTGTTCATTACTTTTTTGTCTCACTGACCTCTTTTTTGTCAGTGGACGAATAAGAGTTTGTTGTTCTCAAAGCTGGAGTATCTATTTGTATTTTAGAGTACTGAGTACGTATATATTCGCAGACTGTCATCTCCATAATTGTGAGCGATGAACGCCTTTGATCCAGTAACCCAAACACCATTTGAATTCTGGATTAGGCTTATTGATTTAAGCCGAGCAATATTTCCATCAAATCGGCAATCTCAAAGCGAAATTGGACAGCGTAGATTATATTCGTACTTGGATGATCCCGAGCTTAAGTTATATTGAATTTACTGCAAATCTGTATCTATCACTTCTAAGATGTGATTAACATGAAGAATCGCTCACAAAATAAATAAGCCTTTACTTGTAAACGAAAGGTAGTGGGTTCCATTCCTAGCCAATTTATCATTTAATGGTTTACTTTTCCCGGTCGGTAGTCTAGTGGTAACACATAGGACTCGTGAATTGAAGGTCGTAGGTTCTCATCCCGGCGGCGCACACAAGATTTATATTTTTATATTTTCTAACATGCTCTTTCCTGGGTTAAATAAATCATATAACTTAACCAAAGGTCCATGACTTCTTAGAGTCATGCGTTAGCCCCTGATTTGAGCATCCTCTTTTTCCTTTCTTGAGTAGAGTAACTTTAGCTGATTAACTTCAACGGGAAGGCCTTCCGCCGCCAAAAAAACATTGTAAGTGAAGTATCACCAAGTGAAGCGACTCCGCATAAGTTGTATGAACTTGGTGGGTGGAGGTGGGTAAAGTGCCACCTTACAGCAATTGCTTGAGAATTGACGGTTTCTATAGCGACGAACAAGCTCGCAGAGGACTCTTGAGAAGTGATTCACACATAAACAACGCTCACCAAATAAACTATCCTAATATTTTTATTATTATTGAGACGACAAATTGAAATATGTGCTATTTTATATTCAAGAGCAATTGTATTGAAAAATGTGTTGTGCCATACTCCACTGAATATGAAATAAAAATTTGTTTAAAAAATTATTCACGACAATTGTAAATTTGATTTCCTTTCGGGTATTGTATGAAAATACTATACTCTATTTATATTCACATAAATCTGACCGTACGTTATTTATTTCTGGATTAACAAAAATATTTAAAAACTGGAGTACATTACCCCAATCGCTTAATCATTTTGTTTTTGAAAAAATAAACGTTCAATACAGGCGCCTTTTTAGTTTTAATATATTTTTTGGTAAACGCAATGGCCGGACTCAAACGTAAAGATTCATACTTAGGCTACTTAACACAATAAACAATCTTGTTATGAGGAAGTTAAAAGCTACTTTTAGCCATAATTCGTTGAAATCCCTTGAGGGATGAAAATATGTTTCAGGAAAAAAAATATGGAAGAAAACACTGAAAAATTGAAAGCATGGTCATAATATAAATAATCGGATTTATTCCTCGGCTCTGAAATATCGTAAATTTGATTGAATTATTTTCATAAATTTCATGTTTTTTATCCGGAAGAAGGGATTTATACGTAATATGGACATTTTAGTGAAAAAATGGAAAGAGCAACGGATTGGATACATTTTATAAGAGATTAATTTTGAATCTGAACAAATGATTCACGATTGCCTAATCTAATCTAATCTAAGCTGCAAAGATATATACCATTAACAATTTATATTAAATGCATTTCCACAAGCAGACATGTATAATTTCGCGCTAACACATGCCGCATGTGGACCTACATTATAAAAACCCAATCTCAAATGAACATAAGCCCTTCAACTCTTGCCGTCCTTCCCTGAAACAGGGGTGACATGGGCAAAGTGAACCATTTTTTACAGTAGGTATGGGTGGTCAGCCGCATACCAACCTTTAAGTCAAGGAACAAGGCCTTGTTTACAATTTACATTAAGTAGTTCATAATTTATACTTGCTTCGTTATTTTGTACTTCATGTTTAGTTTCTATTTATTTATTTATTTATTTATTTACGGCGTTAGCCTTTTACGAAATAAGTACATATCAAGGGAGTTTATACAAAACAACAATAACAATAAATATTACAAGAATAAAAAGTATAAAACATTACGGTAAAACATAAAAGAAAAGAAAAGAAAAAATAAACCCATATATAAACACTAAACAGTAGGTTAGAAGCAAAAAAAAAAAAAGCTTATCAAAAATAAAAACTTCAGAAACCATTCAAATATCACTAATAAAGAAATTCACCAGGCAGACATCGTTCATATAATAACAATCTAAAACAATATAATTTATTATATATTATGGATGTCCCAAAAACATTTTTTTCAGACCTTGGTTATAGGTATGAAAATTATTATTATGCAGAACCAAGTCAAGTGAGGCATACTCATTACCAACACGCTGTAAACGATGCATACAACTATTACTTTGTGCGTTAGTGCTAGTAAAACTAAAAAAATTTACACCTGAAGATGGGAGGTACTGCTTCTTCTTATTGATAGCTTGCTTGCATTCCATGCCCGTCTTTGTCATAACGACAAACATTCCCTTCTCCTCAAATACCACAGATTGGTTCTGAATGGCTCCATGATTTTTTAAATATTTCGAATCTGACACGGTTTGTACCCATACTGTAAACATGGTTAAATTTTCCAACGTCACACCTGTTTCAGGGAAGGTCGCCAAGAGTTGCAGGGCTTATGTTCATTTGAGATTGGGTTTTTATATGTAATCACAAACTTATACGTTTCTGCTTGTGAAAATTGCATGTAATATGAATCTTAAGTGCAATTTATATATATTTGCAACATGGCCCGGTATTTTCAACGTGACTTTGTACTGAAAATAAAAACTACCCGCACGATTGACATAAGTGCGTATTTTTCACTCAGTATAAAGCCGCCATACTAAAATTTAAAATACCGGGCCTTGGATCATATGTCATAGATATGAGGAGGTACAGAGAAAAACATCGGCAATTTTTAGGTTCCTAAAATTTAAAAAAATAATAGGTATCAAATTTCAATGGGCGTATATGAAATAATGAAAATAAAAGTGAACTGTCATTTATCTTCGAATGATAAGTCGGAAATGTGTGACATAGCAAAAAGGCAAAAATCCCAGTAAAAGAACATTCACATTCGTTTGTTATTTGTACACGCGTACGGATACATATTTGATGGGAGGCGGAAAAGGCTATGATCATTGACTTACGATATCTGTGGACTAGAAATTATATTAACGAAAATAGACACTATAAATCTGTTTCAACTTTCTTACGCAAATGGTCCTTTGTAAGAAAGAGAACAAAGATCTTCACTCTGTTAATAAATAATAATATTAGGATGATTTATTTGGTGAGCGCAGTTTTTTGTGTATCACATCTCAAGAACCCTCTGCGAGCTTGGTCGTCGCTGTAAGACCCAGTACCTATATAAAGTTTTCACCCAGCGAAGAGCATATTTGAAAATATAAAGGGTATTTTTTTGTGCTCTGCCGGAAACCACAACCTTCTATTTACGAGTCAGAAGTGTTAATCACTAGACTACGGACCGGTCAGATTGTGTGTTATTTAGTTGTACACAAAAACACATAGACAAAACTAAGAAAATTTCCAGAATGTTTGCATTATTGATATTCATTCCTGCGCGAACATTGTGCGCACGCGTTTTTAATCTTTTGATCGGTAATTTTGTAAATTTTTAAACGGAAAAGGCAATACTTTATTGGTTTGTGTAATTATTGGGTGTCGAAAAACTTATTAAAAAACAAAACAAAAAAATACAGAATTTCACATGTAAGAACATGATTATTAAATTGTTGTTTTTGACAGGACTGGGGACAACTGTGCTCCAAAGTATGTATCAATGCCGTAAGCCGGTTTCCACTCCTCTATATTATAACTCAATAGCTATGATCCGCTAGTTCTTGTGTTTTATTTTGTGAACATTTCCCGCCTCGGGGGAGAGACATTGACGAGGGTTTTGTCTTTGGCTTCTGCACAAGCCTCGCAGTAAATGATGATAATAATCTGAATAGTATCCTGCCACGAGGATAGTAGGACAGCTTCGTAAAAAGGAGTTCGTTGGGGTCTCATGAATATTTTGTGACTTTTTTTATATCTCTCAGGTACTGAGTATGTAGTACACCAAATTGGTATAAATGTATTGTAAATTTTGAACTTGTGCTATATGGCGATTTTTGCATAATTTTAAGGACAAAATTAAATGTTCATATTTTAGCGGTTGATTTGAAAGTTTTCCCACTACAGTAATTTCTTTAGTAAATAAACAGTTAAAAATTTGAAAGTAGTTATTTTTTAGCAGGCAAGCGTCACATCTCTATGTGACTTTGCATTTGACAACCAATGACAAAATATTTGTTTACATTTTCCTTAGCAATCCGACCGTGTGTCGACACAATTTTGATTTCTAAGAAATTCATTCCTAGTAGGTACATTGTACTAAAATAAGATCATATGCCAATTAGATTAAAAAAAAAACAGGAATACAACATACATTAATCAATATTGATGTCATAAGTTATTTATGAAATATTAAACAAAGACTTTTCTTTCTTTCCCATGATAAAGATTTCAGCAAAAAAAAAGAAAAAAAAAACTTGGAGCCCAAAACGTAATACGAGATTTTTCCAATAACGAAGTCGATTGAAGAAATCTAATCTAAATACTTCGTCTAACTGTTTTTTGATTGAAAACACTTCAAAGGAGAAATCTCCCAAAATACACGGCCAATCTTTGGGGAGCGTGCCTGGCGCCCTAGCCGATGGATTAATGTATCCCAATTACAATGGCAGAGAGATCACAGTGACCTGAGACTAACCTTGCTTAATGATAAGAACTCTGAGAGTGTATAAATTTCAACTTGAGAGTAATATACTCTCGTTTGCGTAACCCTCACATGTTCTGGCAGATCTGCATAAATTTTTGGAAACTGAAAAATGTGTAATTAATCAAAGAAATATACAATGGACTTTCACTGTGTAAACCACCAAACCCTGAAAAATATTGAAAAATGTGTGTGTTTTTTATTTCCATTGCGCGGTACAATAAAATCATCACAAATGCAATAACTCAAAAAAAGTTGTTGTTTCCATCTACAGGTTTTATAGGGATTTAAAGTCAAATTGTCATTATAGTGTACTTAGGGCCTGTTGCACCAACCTCCAATCAATATTTGATTGACACATCAAATTTGCTTGCTTAATTCTGGTAAGGACCTCGGTTAAATATTTATCGGAAGGGGGTAATAAAATGATGGAATTTGAAAAGGAAATATGATGTACATCAACTGACTTACGTATATGCAACCAAATTTTTGATTTCAAAGGGACAAATCACGCTTAATTTTGATTTTTGTCTGATTGGAATTTGGTGCGACAGGCCCTTAGTGCTCCTTGACTAATAGGTTGGTATGAGGCTGAACCTTCCATGCTGTAAAATTTGATTCATTTTTGACAATCCAAATGCGGTTTCAGAGCAAGGTGGCAGGAGATGCAAGGTTCATGTCAGTTTTGTTTTATTTTGTAAGTACGCATGCAGCATGTGAAAGCGTGAGCTAACATATGTCTGCTTGTGAGCATGTATAAAATATGAATTTATAATATAAATAGATCTCTGCAACTTAGATTGTACATTTATTTATAGGTCTTGCAAAAACGATACTTTTTACAATATTGTAGTGGCATAATTACAAAACAAAACATTGTCTACATGGTGTTTTAATGGGTAGTTGTAATAAAATAATTATATACACATATTTCACTGTATTTTTTCATCTGAATCTCATAAACAACATAATAGTTTAGTACTATTTACTCTTCAAAGAAAAATTCAAATTGAAATGTTCAGTCCTACTATGGAAATAAAAAAAAATGCTGTTTTATATTTCTTTAGAAAACACATGATGGTGTATAAACTTATAGTTGGTGTGTTATCGTTTAAAATCGCCTGAACATTGTAGGGTTAAGCTACTTTATGTGTGTTTTCACCTCTACCGCTGTTAATGGAAATTATAAAGGACGAAAAATTGTGTAGCCAGGCATGTAGGTAGCGACTGTTTCAACTTTGCTATACCCTCTAAAGCGAAAACAAATTATAACGTGTTGCGGGGAAAGGAGCTTTAACAAAATTTACGACCTTTCAGGGAAAACCTTCTAAAATTAGGTTTATTGATTGAATTTAACTCGACTAGGAGAGTAAAAAATTTAAGGGTTGTACCATCGAATTTGATTGTGAATTATTCAGTGATCGACAAGTTGGCTTGGTTTCAATTAAAAACCCATATAGAAACCTTATACTTTAAAGGTAAAACTGAATAAGTGTAAGTAAATCAAGCTAACATGGGTTTCTTAGATTAATCCACCGTTTTTACTAATTTCTACGAGACTAAATTCTAAAAAAGTGTGAAAATCCTGTAGTTAAGATTTGTTCAGAAGTTTTTCATGAGAAATAGTTCATAATTAGTTCACTTACTACTGTGAAGAGTTACGAGTATTTCCAATAAAATGTTTCACCCAGAATTTCTCAAAGCAGTGAATCAGCATTTATTCAGTTTTACCTTTAAAAGGGCGATATTTACTTTCGTCAAAAGCTTCAGCTTCCATAACACAAGTGTATGAATTTGATTTTGTCGCTAAAACTTCAGAAAATGGTCTTCTTCGCTAAACGCCACTAAGCTACACATAAAATGTAACTTCTTGTTCCGTTTTCTCCGAAAGGGTCGCGTGTGGCGAGTGGAATCTATTTATTTTTCAGGCAAGGGGGCCGGCCTAACGCCAACCACTCCAGTTGAAGTGGAAGTTTCCCAGCCTTTCCCTAACCCAAACGTTAATTATATTAAGCGTATGTTATTATAACAGTTTATAACATCGGTATATAGTCTTTGTTAGATAGTTTTCAATAAATTCAAATTGTTCATGAGGATTTACAGATTTACGTAGAAAGAGAAACTTTGAGTTTAAGAAGAAAATTAAGATTGCCTTCTTAGTATCATGAAATGCATTTTAACCATTCTCAGAATCATCCACTAATCTATATGTAGGTACAATTCATCGCTATTTGTGTGTTCAAGATTACTTCTTCTTCTTCTTCTTGTGCCACTTCTAACGAAGATCGGAGATCATCATAGCTGTTTTGATTTTTGATGCTGCGGCTCGAAACAGGGACTTGGTGCTTCTGCCGAACCACTGTCGCAGGTTCTTCAGCCACGGTGCCCTTCGGTGTCCCTGAGATCTTCTCCCCTCAATCTTACCCTGAATGATAAGATGAAGGAGACGGTACTTCTCATTTCTCATAATGTGACCGAAGTGCATTAGCTTTCTCTGCTTAATGGTAGGCAGGAGCTCCTTTGTAGTGCGCAAGATTACATTCATTTTCAAATAATGATTTACAAATTATCTGTTGACCTTTAGAGAGACATCTTTCTTCTTCTGTACCTCAAGTATAAAGCCTTAATTAACTACACCAGAGTGTTTTTCCAAAATTATATGAAAATCATGACACTCCCTAGAGGCACTGTTATAGTTTACATACACATTTGGTACAACGCTATGCTTGAGTTTAAGCATGTAATATTATACTTGAGGTATTGGTCTATGATTATCGCAATAAAGATCCCGACTAATTTCCGTTTAGTTCTGGCTTCATAGTGTCGCGTCTCAAGAGAGTGATCGTTTAAACTCAATCACAACGTTTTAATAAAAATGTGTCAAAAATAAAACGCTCACAAGTGGTGCTCTTCCAGGTTTCATATATTTTATAGTAACCTCTATGGTAGAGTTCACATAGAAAGTTGTATACTTGGGATACTCGTCACCCACACAATCCAAAATGGCTTCTGACAATCGCACAGACTTGTCATGTAATTAGTTTATTCAAGTCTCGAGTATATTCTTCCCTCCTACCCTTCACTTTCTCATGGCTTTCAGTTGAACTGAAATACAAAGATTTCTTTGAAAGGGATGAAAAATGAACGAGAGAAGTGTAAGATGGAGCAGAACTGAAAAAAAAATAGTCAAACACGATTCAGTAACCCAGGTTTCATGATATAACAGCACAGTGACAAAACAACACATGGTAATAAACCTTCAAGAGTTTGTGAATCTACACAGTAAAAATCCATTTTTATGAGAAAAAGTAAGTATTCCTTGACTTATAAGTTGGTATGAGGCTGACCACCCAAACTGAAAAAAATGGTTCACTTTGCCAATGTCCCCCCTGTTTCAGGGAAGGTCGGCAAGAGTTGCAGAGCTTATGTTAACTTTTTATATATTGTAAGTCCACATGCATGCGGCATGTTTAAGCGCGAACTTATATGTGTCTGCTTGTGGAGATGCATTAAATATGAATCTCAAATGCAATGTATCTTTGCATCTTAGATTACAGATGAAATTATGTTAATAAAACATGGTTTTAAATTTGCACAATTACTTGAGGTAATAATAAATGTGAAAAGTGAAACATCACAAAAGCACATATCTTTGCACATGACAGAGCGTAACATGACACAACCCCACATGACAAAACAACACAAAGATGAAACATAACAGAAAAGTAAATAACAATAGCAAAACATTATATGATAAAACATTACATGGCAAAACAACTCATACTGTCATGTGATGTACTTTCATGTGATTTTTATCATTAGGTCGTGCGATGTAATATTACGTGTTATTTTGCCACTGTTCTGTTATGCCCTGTCACCAGTTATCCAACAAATTAGTTTCTGAAGGGAAGACCTATGACAAGCCGTACCTATATTGAATGGGGTTGACAAAGAAATTACGAGTATTCATTAGTATACAGCATAAAATTGATAGAATATCAGGTAAAACTTGTTATCAGGTGCACTACTACAGTTTCATTTGTAAAATGAAAGGATTGGCAATTTCCCCCTTTACATCGTCTTTATAGTTCAAGATGTCAGTCTTTACATTAAACACATGATGTGGGAATTTTCCTTGATATTGAAAGGAAAAGATTTCATTTTTCAAGAAAAAAAAATTTCAACTCATTGGATCCTGATCAGATTATATTTAACCTTTTGTCTAATCAATCCTAAGTCCCTTTTCACACGCGTTCCGATCCGGTCACAAAGTGTATGGACATATACGTAAGCACTCACACGTTCCGGTGAGGTCTAATACCCATAATTTTCGCGACCGGATCATGTGAAAAGACACTAACTCTTATTCGGAAAAACTGCAGTACAAACCTAAATTCTTAGCTCAATTTATTAGCTTTTACTGAAAAGACTTATTTTTTTCATTTGTTTATAATCTTATATATAATATATGTTGCAAAACAATGTAACATTTAAGATTCATATTAAACGCATTCCCATAAACAGACACGCATAAGTTCGCGCTTACACATGCTGCATGTGAACTTACAACATAAAACCCCAATCTCAATTTAACATTTAAGCTCTGCATCTCTTGCCGACCTCAAACAGGGGTTACACTGGTAAAGTAAACCATTTTTTTTACAGTATTGGTGGTCTGCCTCATACCAACTTACAAGTCAAGGAACAATGCTGAATATTTTGTTCACATTGTTGTATTAACTACATACAAATGTAATCATCACAAGTATTAGTATATCTTATTACAAGAGACATATTAGCATACACGTGAGCTTAGTTACAAGGTAACCTGCGATTAAGCTCAGCATTCCTAGTATAAAACATTGTGTAAATACTCAAGCATCGCGTTAACTAAAATATGTATACAAAACTTAAACTCTCTCCAGAAACGCTGTTTAATCTTACATATTTTTTTGTGTTTACGCGATGGTTGAGTATTAGTATTACGTTTTATACTCCAGGTACAGAACTCTAGTGCTTCAACTTTGTGAAACCTTCTTAGTACTCGTACATATAACATATGTACGTAGTTATGTTCAGTGTTCACCAAATACCCGGGTATTGTGTGAAGCTATTTGCGTGGAGCCCTTTGTGGATGAAAACGGTTTCAAAGAACAATCCAAATGTGCTAAAGCAACTTAATATAAAAGGCGCCATTGCAAACAATTACGAGTACTTTAGAGAATTAGGAGTGTCATTTTTGCCCTTGATTTTATAGAATTACATAAGTTGTATTTGTAGATGGCTTAGTTTTAGTAAGTTTAATTTTAAGCCCAAAATAAAATATCGGCAAGTATTTCTCAGTTTTCACAAGTAATGAGTACCAGCGCCCTCGAATACTCGCATACTGGGAATACTTCAATTGTGTAAAAATGCTATTTTATTTTTAAATAAAAAAATGAGTAGTCATTATCAGTTTCTTGACCTCAAGGTTGGTATGAGGCTGATCACTCATACTGTAAAAAATGGCTCATTTTTCTAGTGTCACCTTTGTTTTAGGGAAAGTCGATAAGAGTTGCAGGCTTACGTTCATTCGAGATTGTGTTTCTATGTTGTAAGTCGACAGGGTGTGAGTGCTAACTTATACGTGTCTGTTTGTTCGAATGCATGTTATATGAATCTTAAATGTAAGTATATCTTTGCAACTTAGATTATAGATCACAGACATTTTTTTTAAATATTTTTTATTTTATTCACCGCAACTGAAATATATCGCTGAAAAAAATTTCAATCGACTTTAGAAAACTAGAAGCTAGCTCATACTTTTATCTATAGAGGAAGTTACGCTAGAATAATTTCCGAATGAGAGCCTCCCTTCGGCTTCTAATGACATTTGGACCCACGGCTTTCCAATAAAGTTGTAAAAAAGGCAAAAAGTCAAAGTGGAAAGTTCCGATCTCATTTAAATGGGATTCACAGTGGCCACTAGATTTCTAACAGTTTTATATTTGGTGAGTTTTTCGGTGACAGTTAGAACGGCACAGTGACAAAACGTCACATGACATAACGACACATGACTGAACGACACATGCCAAAACAACACATGACAGAGCGACACATTACAGAACGACACATGACAAAAAATCACTATGACAAAGCAACACAGAAATACATCATTATGACTTATAGGTTGGTATGCGGCTGACCAGAAATTCTGTAGAAAATGGTTCACTTTTCCAATGTCACCCCTGTTTCAAGGAAGGTCGGCAAGAGTTGCAGGGTGTATGTTCCTTTAGGATTTGGATTTTTATCTTGTAGGTTCACATGCGGCATGTGAAAGCCCGAACTTATAAGTGTCTGCCTGTGAAAATGCATATAATGTGAATTCCCGATTTTACATATCTTTGCAACTTAGATTAGATTAGATTAGATGACAATGTTTTTTCATGTGATAATTTGTCTTAAGTTGTTTGTCATTGTGATGAACTTTTTTGTGATATTTTGTAATGGTGATGTTTAATCATATGATGTACCTACTGTCATTGTGATGTTCTCTCATGTGTCATTCTGTCATGAATCGTTCTGTCATGTTCGTTCTGTCATGTGTCGTTCTATCATGTGTCGTTCTGTCATGTGTCATTCTGTCATGTGCCGTTTTGTCACTGTGTTGTCCCACCATAGAACCGAGTGTTTCTCACGACACTATTCTGGTCAATAGAATTTATATTGTGTTGATTCTCGGAATTCGGGGCGAAGAAAACAATTTCCGAAAATTGCTTTTATAACTTCTTTTTGTATTATTTGCGTAGAAACAATAAAATAAAGGGGATGAAGTACGTGAATCAATTTACAGACCATCATGCTTAAAACATTATTGTTGAGTTTTAACTTTTAGTTCACATTAAGCACAAAGAAGCAAATAAGAAAGAAAAAAAGCATCGTTCTTGCTTTCCTTTCAATCAATTATTGAATGAGTTACAAGAAAATGTATATTTTAGTAGGTAATTAAAAAATAAGTACCTAACCATAATCCGATAGAAGCGTGAAAGTTTTTTTGGACATTTCAATCGTTTACAATCAAAGGCGGCAATCTGGCAATTTTTCTAAATTGAATTAAATTTATTGAAATACATTTTCTCATTTTTTCCTTGTGTTTCCCTCATTTCTGAAAATTTGGATTTCCCGCCTTTAAATGACATATTTGAGAAGAGTTTTTTATTTTAAGAAATCCTGTTCGGGGGGCTCCCTAGATTCTAGAGACTCTAGGGGTCTATGACACTATTTGTAGTGCCGCAGAGGTGTACGAGCTTGGTCGTCGCTACAAAGAGCCAATACTCAAGCAAGACCCAGTTGCTGTAAGGCTGGATGGACCTTTGGTGACCGGTCATTGGTACCTAAAGGTGTATGAATTTTTCAGCCCAGCAAATAGCAAATTTGAAAATAGGTGTAAATAGTATTTGTTTGTGCTCCGCCGGGATTCGAACCCACAACCTTCCCATTCAGAGTCCGCAGTGTTACCACTGAGCTACGGACCGGCCAAAAATATATTTGTTTTGGATACTTTAGACTGCGAGAGATAATGCGAACAAGGCTTATTTAGTGTAGAAAAAGAGTACGTTTAAGACATCTGATAATAAAAGTGGAAAAAATGTTGTTTTTCAACCTCTTGTGAGAAACATTAAGAAGGGAAGGAATTTTCTTTGTCGGTCTTATAAACGAATCCATAAGTAAATATTAACTAAATGGCCTAATAGCAAAATAGTATGACGTTAATTGCAACTAGTTTGCACATAACAAATGAAAAGTAAGCACAATGGAGATGCACTTGTTACAATAGTAAACATTTCCATCGGAAAAGTAACAAAGAACTATATGAATCACAGTTGGCAGCGTTCATTAACAAAGTAGCAAGGTTCCAGAAACACGCGGTCTGTCTCTTAAGTATAAAACTCTACACTTAAACTCGAATATGGAAACTAAAACTATTTAAAGCACTCAGAGGAACGGCCCCTTCTACTTAGCCGAATTATGTAAGCTTGACGAGATTTTTGATAAGCGGTGCACTCTTCGCTCGGCGCAGAGTGATGCTATCAACAAGCTGAAAATGCCATCTCGACGGAGCAGAACGGGCTTTGGGGATAGGGCGTTCAGTTCGGCGGGACCGTTGTGCTGGAACCGGCTGCCTTTGAAGCTGAGGACGGAAACCAGCGAGGAGCGCTTCAGGAAGGAGCTGAAGACCACCATCTTTACAAGAAGAGAGTGAGCGGTGGGCGCCCTTGGGGTGGCTGGAGCCACTAAACGGCGCCCAAAAGAAGAATAAGTCATCCAAATATATATATAAAACGGTTCCTCTAGTCAATGTTTTGGTTTCCATATATTTTTTTGTTAAACGCTATGGTTGAGTAAAGACGTTAATTATTTTACTTGGAGTTCATTGTTTACCTTTAACAATGATCATCATCGACGTTGCAATGAGATGAAATAATTCTGCTCATGAATATTCAGAATTGAATCGCGGAAAACTTTTGCGATGTGTAAAATTAATATTGAGTTTGCATATTGAATAAATAGATAGTTATTTTGCAGTGATGGTTGTATAAATATTGATGCGTTAATTATTTTAAATAACCTTTCCATGCGAATGCAACGAATTCGTTTCAAAGATTACCTATTTTAAAGTCTTCGATGTTTTGATTTAATTTTGTTTTTTTTTTTGTCTCAATAGACTTTAAATAATGTCTAATCTAATCTAATCTAATCTAAGTTGCAAAGAAATGTTACATTGGAGATTCACATTACATGCATTCCCACAACCAGGCACGTACAAGTTCGCGCTTGTACATGCCTCATGTGAACCTACAACATAAAAACCAAATCTCAAATGGACATACACCCTGTAACTCTTGCCGACCTACCCTGTAACAGGGGTGACATTGGCAAAGTGAACCATTTTTTACAGCATGGGTGGTCAGCTGCATACCAACCTATAAGTCAAGGAACAATGTCATGTAGCAAAATTGTTTTTTTTCCTTCTAACAAACTCTTTGAAAAAAATTATTTTTATTTTTGAGAATCAATTGAAAATTGTCGGCAATAGGCGATCAATCATATTATTTTCAGGTTTGTTTCCCTACGAGTATTACAATAAAATGTTGGAAAACATAAAAGGTATTGTAATGAATTTGAAATACACTTATGAATGTATTTTAAATCGCTCTAAATGACAATAATTGATTATTAATTTCAAAGTAAATGAAAAAAAAAACCCTAATCGGGTATTCATTATTTTTCTTTCAAATATTTAGAGTAACTGTCACGCTACAAACATAACAAATTATAAATTTGTGTGAAAAAATACAATAAAATGAGCAATTATATAAAGCATTTTATACTATATTGTTATCTCTATCAGGGGATACGTTTACCTAAATGACAGCTGGCATAGAATTATTGATAATCGATTAATATGTCATGTGTGATTCCTTTTTTAATACAAATTATGGCGTAATCAAAAACAGCTGCGAAATTAAATATGTAGACTGTGTAATTGTTAGTTCTATCAACAGGAGTTATGGTAGGTTAAAAAAACATATTCATTCATCAAAATATCTAGTAAATAATTGCATTCGCCGCGTGGCTTTATTTCTTTGTAAAAATCCAAACGAAAATTTAAAAAAAAAATAGGAGTGGATACAAAGAATGGACAATCCTAGACTCCCATATATCGCATTGCATAACCAGCGTAATGGAACACGTCCTTGTGAAAGATATCCTGAAATGTGGAGAAACAGCTGGGAGTCCACTTCGCAGGGAGAGCGAAGAAGTATTTCAAAATGGTCTATCTTTAAGACAGAAGAAAATAAATCCTATAATATGTTGCAGGAATCGTCCAATAAAACCTTGTTGGTATGATTTTCGTAAAATACGGCGAAGATTTCATATTTTTCAGTTAAAAATACATAAAATATTCAATTGAAAGTCCTTAGAAATAAAGAGATTCATGTACATGTACTTTTTGCTAAAAACACATCAGCTATTTCCTGTCGATAGCTCAGTTGGTAGAGTGCTTGCATTCCATGCCGTGAGCTCATCCCACCGAGTTTGTCAGAAATGATTTCTCGTTTCAGTGTTTATTTCAAAATACCGGCAAGGCTTACTCAGCCTTCACAAGAAATGCGTATCAGCCCCCTCGTGAGCTGGGAAATCCCCACTTCAAATAAAGTGGTTGGCGTAAGGCCGGGCCTTACCCTATAAAATTAAATAGGTTCAACTCGCTACATGCGATTTCTTCGAGGATAACGTGGCAAGAAGTTACACTATATGTGTAGCTAATTTGCGTTTTTTATGACTTTTTCAATGGTAACAGTAGATTCTTAATATCATTGCATATACCTGCTAGTTGAATGCGAGTAAAATAAAATATAACAAATGAGATCTTCTCTTTCCTTGACTTATAGGTTGGTATGAGGCTGACCACCCATACTGTAAAAAATGGTTCACTTTGCCAATGTCACCCCTGTTTCAGGGAAGGTCGGCAAAAGTTGTAGGGCTTATGTTCATTTGAGGTTTGGATTTTATTTGTAAGTACACATTCAGCATTTGTAAGCACGAACTACACTTGTTGGTTTGTGGGCATACATCTGAGAGCTTTAAATGAATATATCCTTGCAACTTAGATTATAGATTATTATAGATAGATGATGCCGTTGGGTGCAAACCTATGTTAAGAGAGCATAGAAATTAATTAAGAAAAGTCTCCTTCAAAATGGAGCTGGGTGATCATGTGACTGGACTAGAAGAAATGAGGATAAAGCTATTTGCTTTGCTGTATAGTAGACCCAGAATGCATCATCATAAACTTAAAAGATCGTAACAACATAGCTAGATGAGAGAAAGGAAGAAACAGAGTAAGAGTTGTACAAGGTTGTATAAAGATAGAAGAGAAAGGAAATTGAGGAGTAGAAGACAAAAAGCAATTGGAGAAAAAAAGATTACAAGTGGATTAACTAAAGTTTCTTACCTTTTGTGACAGTTAATAGGAATATGATGTTGTCTTCGTTTTTCTTTGCTTAAATTTCTTTTTTATTATAGTATGTAAAAAGTGAGTCATCAATCATCTAAAAACTTTTCTGAACTTTCCTCAAAAATAATATTTGAAATCGTTTACAAATCAGGTATATTTTATCACATTCATTTCTTTGAAAGTTTTATAGACCTCAATTAGTTTTTTGTCTACAATTTTCTTTATTGTTTGTCGACATAATTTTCTCACTTATACAGAAATGATTATCTGCTTCACTTTCATACATTTTTCCAATGAATTTGTTAGATATTCCATCAGCTCACTCTTTGAAAGAAATGTTTATTTTTAATGTATCTGAAACAAAAAAAAAAGTCAATCAGATTTTGAAAACATGGGTCAGAACGATAAGAACAAAAAAAAGTTTTATTAAAAAAAAAAATCTATTCAACAATTAAACGGATTAGTTTTAATTTTAAAATTAACTATTTGAGTTTTTTGTTTCGCATTGTGTGCTATTTGTTGACAAGATTTTCCATAAGATAGACATTACAATACATTAAATTAAGATTCTCTAAAATATTCAATGAAGCACAATGTTCACGATAATTGTCAAAGAGTATTGTTACATAAGTGAGTGATGTAGGGAGGATTGAGCATTTGTAAACAGTTCAAAGTTGCGGCTTACCTCTTGTCTCCAGGATGATCAATAATACATCAGAATACCAGCAGCACAAACCACTGCGGTGAATAATGCCGGCACTACAGAGAGAAATATAAATCACCAGCAATCACTGAATAACAACACAAAATAATCATAAGTCACCAAACTTTGCACTGAAAAATCACTCGAATCATGAATGAAATGTACAAAAATAAATACTAAAAAATACTTGAAATATACTGCGTTTTATTATTTGAACTGCCAAATTAATTTATTTTTTGGTTTTAGGAAAGATTTGTCGATTTTTCAGAATGCACCGTCGCGGCGCTTTTCGGGCGTTGCAGTTTTCAGTTTCACCAAAATTATTTGCTTTCCCTTCCCATCATTTTGTAGATTGTACATTGGATTTTAGTTTAATTTATTTATGTTTATACTTAGGCACTAGATTCAGCTGGGTTTCCTTTACTGACATATATTATTCTCGTAGTTTCTGTCATGATTTGTTTGACTGTGTGTGTGGCCTGTCGCGCGCCTTGTGCAGCGGTAGAACGACTGGCTAGTTCTCACTTCTGCATGCTCTGCTTGTGTCGTGGAGGGGGGAGGGGTGGAGGGTGGTCCTGGAGGGGGTGGGTGGTCCAAAGGGGGAGTTGGTGGGAGGTCCTAGTGGGGTGGTGGACTGCCCTACAACGAGTGCTGCCAGTAAGACACAATGCGCCGTGCAACAGATACAGGATTTCAATTTTGTTTCTGAAAAAATCACGAATTCTGCGAATCCAACCGGGATTTCGCTGAAGCCATTTTTCAATCTTGCAAGGGTTTAACGTCTCTGTTTTTAAATGTATTTGCAGTTGAAAGTATAAAACTTTATACGATCTGAAATGTAAGCACATATTTTGAATGCCAACAAATGCAGTTCAATTAGAAAAAGATTTTATTTTTATTTTTAATCCAAAAATTTGACAAACTACTTTCATTATTTTTATTTAATTAAAATTTTACAAAATTGTTTTTTTCCTATTGAATAATTTGTTTTGAAGCCTGTTAAATATATTTTTGAGTCTGATTTTAAATCTAATAAATTTCAATTGTTCATTACCGTTTTGATTGGTCTTCAATGTAAAAATTAATCTTTGTTTAGAATCAAAATGAAGTTTTCGAAAATCTTGACTTTATTAAATTTAGCCATCCTGGTAACTTCATCTTTTTCCGGATCTTCATAATAAGGTCTACTAGAAAACCAGGTGAACCGCCGAAAGCTAGCAAAACCTTAATATCTTCCGCTCCGCTGAAAACCACTTCTTTCTAAAATAAATAAAACAATATTATGTCATTCGAACCAGTTCATTATTGTAAAATAAATTTCCGATCACCGAGCTTTGTTCAGATATCTTAATGGTTGTTTTAATGAATGGTTGAGACTCTCGTACCACCCGAGGTATTTCTTGTCTTTGAGATAGTCTGGTTGATGCCTTTGTGAATTGTATTGGAGAAAAGAAAATCCTGAAAAAACAAGAAAAGTTGATTGTAGTAGAGAAGGGAAGGTTTGTCATGATTATTTAGTTTCAGGAAACGGATTAATGTCGCTGAAAATTTTACAAAAACCATGGAAATACATTTTTCATGAATTCTATAAACGTTTAAGAGTTTATTAATTCTACCATGAAAAAAATAGTTGATGTATTTTGTGAAAAATAATTTTATTTTTAGATTTTCTTAACTGGCAATTAAAAAATCAGAACCTTTCTTTGGTGTTGTTAAAATTATTTTTTCACAGGAAAAGCGTGCAAATGAAAATAATCATATAATTGAACATTTGAAAAGTGATAAACTTTATGGCCGTGAATTTGTTTAAATATTCAAAAAGTTTGGGATGGAGGAAAGGGGGGTGGGTGGGCCTCTCCTCACCTACTCCCTACCTCCCGCCCACTCCAGGATATCGATCGGCGCGTTCTGCAGGCGCGGGCTGACGCGACGGTAGGTACTCCTGAACGACAAGTTTACAACTTAACGTGTGTACACCCAACCAAAAATGATATAAAATTAAAACGCTCACTGTTTGTGCTGTTTAGCTTTTCATACATTTTTGTTTTAAGTGTAAACGTAAAGTTTTAAACTTGGGGTACTGAAAATGGAGGATTTCTGCCACCCCCAACCACCTCTCAGGGGGTGGGGTAGAGAAGGAGTCGGGAGGGGGGGGGGAGGTTACGTTTCAGGATTTTATTAATGGCTCATTTTAATGCAGCAACCGATTTATTGCAGTTCAGCAAAACAATGTACTTTATTTTTTGTTCCGACTTCAGATTGTGAAAAATAAAAATAAATTCTAAGAAAAATATTATCATGAAATGGTTTCTGATTTGAAACATTTGTATTGAAAAGGCTGGAATAATCTTTAGGATAAATGTGCTAAAATAAAATAAAAATATAAGGATACATAATTCTTGCAAAAAAATTAAAAACAATGAAGAATTAAAAAGTGGAACTGGTTTAGACCGAGTTTATTTTTTTGATAAAAAATACACAAACAAGTAAAAAGCCCAAAAAGGTAAAACTTTTAAATGAAAAACTTTTTGTAAGTAAAAATGACATCATGTTTATTGGAAAAGTCGTATTTTTATTTCAAATAATTATTTTCTTCACTTATTGTTTGCTATGAGCGGGAAATGAGACTGTCAGGTTGATGTAGCCTCGTCGTCAAATACGCGATAATTTTGGAGACCGTGCTCTTCGGATATCGGAGCCAGGTTTTGATCTGTTGGCATTTTCAAGAGTGCGCTAAAGTCGTACCTTTATAAAATATCTTATTAATGATGGGGGGAGGGGGGCCTTTAGGTGTGACACGCACAAAAACAAAGCTCTTTTAACATGTATAAAACTACCAAATAAATTATTCTCATGTACATATGAGGCTGATGATATTAAAAGAGTTGCTGGTGACTGGATGCAGAAACCCCAGGACAGAGACACCTGGAGAGAGGTGTCTCTGGAGAGAGAGGCCTACATATGTCCAGCAGTGGATAAGAAGTCGCTGATTAAAAGTGTATATGAAGCTGATCCTCCATACTGCACAAAATGATCACTTTGGCAATTCATTTTTTAGCGAAGAGCGACAAAAGTTGCATGATTCACATTAATTTGAGATTTGGACTTTAATTTTTAAAGTACACGTCATGTAGCATGTGTTAGCGCGAACTTATCTGCTTGTGAGCATGCATTCAATTTGCATCTTAAATGTTAATCAAAAAGGTTTCAGAGTTCTCTCAGATAAGAACACGTTATATTCTCAACTCGACGTTTCGCATTCGCAAGCGGATAGCATTTTCAAGGCTGGCAAAGCGACATAGTGACCATCCAAACGGATTTTTCACAAAACACCAGCCACAAATATGAATGTTAAAATTTATTATTTTGTACGATGGAGGCTCTCCAATATATAAGTAATTATAAAGATTAAAAAAATAAGAATAAAACAAATTTGAATTTTGTATTTAAAAAATAACAGCACTTATTAATTTAGAATTGTTAATTTATCTTAGTAATTTCATAAAAATCATACATTTACCGGTGTTTTGTATTATTGAGAAAATAGTAAATAGTAATATTGTACTAGGTATATTTACTTTAATAAAAAAATATATATCATCTTACTGTATGATGTCATAAAACGAGTGTTATAAAATATGGTTAGAAATATTCAGTATTGGAAAAGTTAAATATTTTATACTGCATACTAAAGTTACCTCAGAAAGGAATAAATCCTTTCGTTTAGTATTTTTAAGCTTCTTTGAAACGAGCTGTAGTTCTGCCTCTACATTATTTTTTCCACTAACTAGGTTGCTATTGTACAATTTTCTGTGTTTTCCACCTTGACGAATTGATTGTGGAAAACATTGTTTGACTGAAAAGTCTGATTTAAAAAATATATGAATCGTATATTCATCCTTGACTTATAGTTTTTTGTGAGACTAGCCAACCGTACTGTAAAAATGGTTCACTTTGCCGATGTACCCACCCCTCTTTCATGAAAGGTCGGCAAAAGTTTCAGGGTTTATTTTCATCTGAGGTTAAAATTTTAATTTGCACGTACACATACAGGATTTGTATGCGCAGACTAACACGTAGCTGCTTGTGAGAATGCATTTAATATCTTCACTGTCAATATATTTTTGCAGAACCAAAGTCAGCAATCTAGGATTTATCCTAAAATTGAGAAAAATACATGGAAATGATTAACTACTATCCAGCGGCGTGCACTAGTTAGAGGCAAATACAAACACTTGGAATTAAAAAAACTCCAAGCCTTACCTTGCTCTATTAAAAGCTAATATTTCAATCACCACTTCTTTTCAGTGTCTCGAAACAAAGGCAATGCAACCCACAACACTACGCGGCTAGCACCTCTGCTGTAAATATCATGACATCAACTCCCAGCTCACCAACGTCCACTGCGGCACTCCAACAAGTGTCATGGACCTCGAGATAACTCTGAAAAATGAGGAGGCGCCTGCACAGAATTCATATAAAAAATAATTCGATTTCTAACTAAATTTGAACCATAAAACTCACATTGAAATCTAAATTTTAAGGTTGATTTTTTTTACCACAAGCTGTCTTCTCAATAGATACGTATATCCATAGTAGGTCATGTGTCTGAATAGGATGCTCACCTCTGCAATAGTCGGAAATCGATAGCATAGGGATTGAGTTTTCTGGTGTGGATCAAAGGAATTGGTAGCACTGATCGTACATATACTCGTAAGTGTCCTCATTTTCACCGAACGTATACGACTGAAGCAATATAGAGCCTAGAGGTGAAGCTGTAGAAATAAAGTTAATATGGAATTCATATACTGAATAGAAACAGGTACAATTTTTATTTCACAAGGCTTCTATAAAATCTATAAACTTTTTAATGAGAGCATAATCTATGTCTAACATGTGAAAATTATGAAAAAAATCCTCACATTGGATATTATTATTTTTAATCTTGCCAAGTTTATTTGGATAAATTCATAATTAGAAATAAGGATGTACATACTTATGATACTAGAGGGAAAAATGATTTAAGAAAGTTAAAAGTAAAAACAGTGAAATATGACAGAGGAGTTGTGCACAGAGGAAAAGTGCCAACGGAAATCAAGAAAAGTAGTGACGTGTTTAAATTTAAAGAGAAAGCTGTCAAGATCTTCCTACTTGCACAGCGCCTCTGACATAACTGTTTTTATTTTGAATTGACATTGAATTGTTTCAATTAGAATTATATTGTAACAATAAAAAAAATTCTCAGTGCTTAGAACGCTTCAATTCCGTGCCAGAGAATAAGGATTCGATGCTCACTAAGGGTGTTAGGAATGATTTTCTGTTTGGGTGTTAATTTTCAACTCAAAATCTTAGAACAGGCAAGGTTTATTACTCAGCCTTTACATGAAGTGAGAACCTGCTTCCTCGGAAGTAAGGTAACCCTTACTTCAAGTAAAAATAAATAGAGCTTGCA
Organism: Agapetus fuscipes; assembly: GCA_951799405.1. Lineage (NCBI taxonomy): Eukaryota > Metazoa > Arthropoda > Insecta > Trichoptera > Glossosomatidae > Agapetus > Agapetus fuscipes. Next base: position 16,543,609 of record OX637338.1, read on the forward strand.
CTATATGCGCATCTTAGTTGCCTTGTGCATCATTCATTTATATGCATAAGAATAATTGTTTTATTATTTAAATTAGCAGAAACGATTCAATAAGACTAGGGGCGTTGCCCCTGGCTGCTACGCAGCCCAACCCCTTAACATTTGGGGAATGTGTATATTGCACATAGTTTCCTCGCGTTAAAATTAGGAAAACATGTTAAATAAAAACATGCAGTCTTTGTAAAAGAAAATCGACCACCCATACCTTAAGAAATGGTTCACATTGCAGATTTCAGCTGTGTTTCAGGGAAGGATGGCAAAAGTTGCAGGGCTTATGTTCATTTGGAATGGGTTTTTAAGTTGTAAGTACACATGCAGCATGTGTAAGCGCGAAAATGTCTGCTTGTAGAAATGCATGCAATATGAATCTCAAATGTAATATACATACTTTGCAATTTAGATTATAGAACTAAAAAAATATTTCCTTGACTTATAGGTTAGTATGTGGCTGACCAGTGACCACTCATACTGTAAGAAATTGTTCACCATGCAAATTTCATCTCTGTTTGAGGAAAAGTCGGCAAGAGTCGCAGGGCTTATGTTCATTTGAGATTAGGTTTTTATGTTGTTAGTCCACATGGGGTATTTGTAAGCCCGAACATATACCTGTCTGCTTGTGGGAATGCATTTAATATGAATCTCAAATGGAATGTATCTTTACAACTGAGATTATGTAAATAAATACACAAAATAATTTCCTTGACTTATAGGTTGGTATGAGGCTGACCACCAATACTTTAAAAAATGGTTCACTTTGCGAATTTCACCTTTGTTTCAGGAAAGGTTGGCAAGAGTTGCAGGGCTTATGTTCATTTGAGATTGGGTTTTTATTTTATAAGTCAACATGCATTATGTGTAAGCGCGAACTTATAAATGTCTGCTTGTGGGAATGCATTTAATATGAATCTCAAACGGTATGTATCTGTGCAACTTAGATTATAGAACTAAACTAAATAATTTCCTTGACTAATAGGTTAATATGTGGCTGTCCACCCAAACTGTAAGAAATGGTTCACCATTCAAATTTCATCTCTGTTTGAGGAAAAGTCGGCAAGAGTTGCAGGGCTTATGTTCATTTGAGATTAAGTGTTGATGTTGAAAGTCCACATGGGGCATTTGTAAGCGCGAACTTATACCTGTGTACTTGTGGGAATGTATTTAATATGAATCTCAAATGATATGTATCTTTGCAACTTAGATTATAGAACTAAACAAAATAATTTCCTCAACTAAAAGGTTAGTATGTGGCTGACCACCCATACTGTAAGCAATGGTTCACCATGCAAATTTTATCTCTGTTTGAGGAAAAGTCGGCAAGAGTTGCAGGGCTTATGTTCATTTGAGATTAAGTGTTGATGTTGAAAGTCCACATGGGGCATTTGTAAGCGCGAACTTATACCTGTGTACTGACAGTACTTGTGGGAATGTATTTAATATGAATCTCAAATGGTATGTATCTTTGCAACTTAGACTATGTAAAGAAATACATAAAATAATTTCCTTGACTTATATGTTAGTATGTGGCTGACCACCCATACTGTAAGAAATGGTTCACCATGCAAATTTCATCTCTGTTTGAGGAAAAGTCGGCAAAAGTTGCAGGGCTTATGTTCATTTGAGATTGAGTTTTTATGTTGTAAGTCAACATGCATTATTTGTAAGCGCGAACATATAAATGTCTGCTTGTGGGAATGCATGTAATATGAATCTCAAATGTAATATATCTTTGCAACTTAGATTACAGATTTAAATCCATTTTTATTTTGTTTGTTTTTTATTTTTAATTTGCATGAAATAAAAGAAAATATAAGAAAAACTTTCCAATTTTGCCGCTAGATGTCAATTTATTTTCATACGTTTTTCGATACAAACACAAAAGGGTCTATAATGATTTATGAGTGTATTTTAGTAGGCGATCAAACACATGCGGGAAAGCTCGCAGCATTGCAGCATATGTACAAAAATTTATTCTTCATACTTTGAGAGTGTGTGTCATCTGCTATGGAGGCATTGATTTTAAAAATCGAATCTCCGAGCAATAGACGACCACGAAGGACAATATAATTAAGGATACGAACGTAATATTATCTAGAACAAAACAGTTAAAAATATGTAGGGTCTTCATATTGAATAATTAAAGGCTGTTTCAGGGAAGATCGGCAAGAGTTGCAGGGCTTATGTTCATTTGAGATTGGGTTTTTATATTGTAGGTCCACATGCGGCATGTGTTAGCGCGAAATTATACATGTCTGCTTGTGGGAATTTAACTTCAACTCTGTCCCCATTTCGCCAGCAGTAATGAGAGTCTCCGTAGAGTTGTCTCATTTTCATCTTATCCTTGCAAACAAATATCTCTCGATTCATTCATATCCATCACCGTTTTCATAAATTTCCTCCTTTGCCAAAACCAAACAAAGTTATTCAACTTCCGGAATCGTAAAGTTGCGTTTTAATATTTGCGATTGAAACATTCCAAAAGGCAAACTTGGTGTTTGTTTTAGAGAGCATCGTGATCAGCTGTTGGTATTTTATGTTGGTTTGGCACTTTCAGTTCAGCGTTCGATAAGATCCCTCGGCGTGGCATCTCTCGGGGATGTTTTGACAGTCATTCACCAAACTCGCTCCCTCCCCACATCTATCTTTATCTATTTGCCTGCAGAGATTTCAACTGTCTGCCATATAGCAGTTGTCTTTGAATTGTACAAGTGGTTTCTGCGGGGTAAAGCATGAGTTAAGGAAGCGATGATTTTCGACTTTTTATAATATTTTAATAATATTTTGGGTTAATTGCGGTTTGGAATATTTTAAAAATAAATACATGCATTCAGAATTTATGAACCAATAAATCAATATGGATATCAATGGGTCCAAAATATACATCAGGAAGCAATGGATGTTTTAGAAAGAAATATATCCAATCAAATCAAAGTTGTATTATAATTTAATTAGAGACGATCAATCAACTAAGCTACACATACAGTGTGACTTCTTGCCTGCGTTATCCCTGATGAGGTCGCATGTGGCTATTTGGGGCTTATTTATTCTTACGGGCAAGAGGACCGGCCTCACGCCAACCACTTCAGTTGAAGTGGCATCAAATAGTAAAAAATATTATGAATATACTTGAAATGAATTTCAGTTAAATGTCATCTTTAACCATGCGCTTCAATGGTTCTCAATCAAAGATTAACCTTAACAAACTGGAACCATAAGTGAAAATTCTACATTAAGTTTCACGAGTCATTCTTTTTACATATTTTAAATTAATTTCAGGATTAATTACACTTTTGGATATCAGCCGAACCATAATACTCGTAGGAAAACATTCTTGTCGAAGTTTTGCTAACGACGTAACCAATGTCATAAGAAGGCATCTTTTCTGCACGACGATTGACGATGAACTGATTATACCATATAAAACTTTTTTAAATGTTATTATGTACCCTCGAACGAAAATTACATTTTTTTTTTAAGGAAGCCTGTGCGGGAGACTCCCTAGATTCAAGAGACTCTTAGGGTCTATGACACTTGTTATAGTGCCGCAGAGGTGTTGGTGATGGGGCAGTCGTCCTTATCCGGTTTCAGGGCCGTTAGCTGCGCAGTGCTGTGGTGTGGGTTGCGTTGCTTTGTTTTGAGACCCTGAGAGGAAATGGCGATTGATATTGGATTTGAAAATGGTAAGGTTAAATTGAAATAGAAACACAGATACCGGTAACTCATTCCATAAACGGGCAGTTTGGCAAAGTAATGAGTCGCGAAAATACTAAGTTCTCAAGTTTTGATATCGACTGCAAATGGTTGAATGTGAGCCGTTCTACGAGTTGCCCTTGTTGTGACGAGAGGAGTATAAGTGAGGATATTTCATCAGAACAGGCGCCATTATATGCAATAATTGTAGAATATTGCCGCTCAAATTTGACCTACACCATTGAAATAACGTGTTTTTCTACTTTTCGAATAAACAGATCTTGTCACACATTTCTTTAAAATACTTCCAGGCTATGATTGAGCATGCAGTTTGCATTAGAAGACATCATGAAGTTGTTGTTCCCCCTCACCTCCAGTTGGCAGTCTGCCAGACCTCCCCCCCATGGTTTCACGTGCTGGGGGAGGTCTGGGGCTGGAACTCTGTGGGTAGGGATGGGGGTGGAGGTCCACGTGAAGCTTCGGGCGTTGCGCCCAAGATCTGGGGCAAAGACCCGCCCGCGTTCAGCAGCGACAGAAAAATTATTCACGAGATAAATTATAAAGAATTTTCCGTCTACTTTATAATTTGATCAAATTTAGAAAACTTTATTTTCGTTTGCAGCTGCAAAATAAACTGAACTGAAACGTGATCTAAATAATGTTTATGACTATAATTACAACAATAATCTAAGTTGCAAATTTATAATATTTAAAATTCATATTAAATGTATGCCCTGAAACAGTCACGTGTAAGTTGGCGCTTATAAATACTGCATGTGTACTGATATATTAAAATCCAAACCTCAAATGAACATAAGGCATGCAACTTTTGCCAACCTTCCCTGAAATAGGAGTGAAATTGGCAAAGTGAACATTTTTTACAGAATAGGTGGTCAGCCTCATACCAACCTATAAGTCAAGCAATATAAATGGCAAATGGTATCTAATAGATCCATTTTCCTTCTCAAACAGGTCTAATAAGAAAAAGGCATTCTTTAACTTAAATATATTTTTTCACTATATATGTAGTGAACACTGAACAGTCCGGATTCTAATAAGAATCTGTAAAAAAATACTGATTATTATTATTTTACACACCATCCTATAGTTCTTGCTTGAAGCTAAGTATTCACACTTGTCCCCATCGGAGACAACGCGGCATGAAGTTCCTCTATATGTGTAGCTAGGTTGCGTATTCGTTATACACTAACTTTGAAGTCATCTATCATCCATTTTAATGTTGATAGCCGCTGTGCAGAAGGGGTTTTCACCAATTTGGACCAATCGCTGAAAATGCCAGATTTTTGTTTTTTTCTGACAATCAAAGGATGTAGCTATTTTAATCCTAACCTCTTTGCCTGATGAGTTCATTAATGTATCTTTGCTCACACCATCCCGCGCTAAGCCTTAAAATAGTTCCACGTGTAAGAACATTTCCAGGATATAGTGGCAATCAGACACGGATTAAGACCACTGGGGGGGGGGCCCTGTACCCGTAATACGAGTTTTTCACTTTACTCGAAGTATTGAGTATTTGAGACTAAATGTACATATGTGAATTTGTAAAGCACTTCTGGCAAAAATAGTTTCGAAACATGTTTTGACAGAGGTGCAGAAAAATGTATTTTTATGCTTTACAAGTTCACATACATTTTTCTCGAATACTCAATACTTCGAGTAAAGTGAAAAAACTCGTACTACGGGTACTGGTGCGGGGAACGTTTGGAGGCCCCTCAACCCCAATAATCTCCCCCTCCATTTCAAACTTCCTCAAAAAACACCGACAAAAAAATATATCGGTACTTCTTGCAAACCAAAACGATTACTGACGGCGTTTAAATTTATTTTTGAAAATCGTGTTATGGAAACTCCTCAGATTTGAAAAAATCTGATGGTCTATGACACTTGCTCGATACAACTTCGTCTTGTCGTTTTAAAAAAACATTGCATTGAGATATTTTCCGTGCAATTTCATTTAAGTCACACAGGTGCGTATTTGGTCCCGGAGGCTCTTTTTGATTTTGGCCCCAAAAAATATCTAATTCTACTTCTGTACTTTTTTTTAAAAAAGTCTTGGGCCTCCCTCGATCGTGAATGCCTTAAAAATCTGGGCTCCTGAACAAATTTAAGATGAAAAATTCTTTGAAGTATACTTTTCTAGCACGTTTATACGGGCTCTTATGAGCCCTCTTAGGACGCAGAGGCCCTGGTTCAGTTGCACAACTCGAATCCCCCTTAATCCGGGCATGGACTGGTAATACGTCTTACAGTAAACAAGTTGTGCAATCGAGATAGATGTAAATATACTATGACAATATGACAATATATTGTCATCTCATTTGCATACCTACGATTTTCCAGATAAGCGAAACTATGTAATTTATAATAATGTGATTTTGAGATAAAGTAAACAAAAATATATATTGATTCATCTTAGCTTATACATTACTTTTAAATACGTCATACATATAATTGCAAATCTATGACACGTACCAGCAATTCTGCAACTAACGCAACTATGTTACACGTAAAGTGAAACTTCTTGCCGCGTTCTCCCCGAAGGGGTCGCATGATATGGCGAGGCGAACATATTCATTTTGACAGATAAGGAGCCGAAATTATTCCAACCTCTTGAAATGGGGGTTTCAGTTCCCAAGGAAGCTGGCACTTATTTATTGTGAAGGCTGAGAAAGCCTTCCGGTATTTTATTTTGAGCTTAAAGTTAACACCGGAACGGAAAATCATTTTTGACACCCTCCGTGGAATTCAAACTCGAGCTATATTTAAAAAAACAGACTGGTCACCACAGGTCGATCTAGCCTTACAGTAAATGGGGATTGTTTAAGAGTTGGTGTTTTGTAGCGGCGACTAAGCTCGCAGAGGGCTCTTGAGGTGTGATATACACAAAAACAGCGCTCACCAAATAAATTATCAATGTATGTATGTATGTACGATTCAAAATGGCTGCTCATGATTCGCATTGTTTTATTAGATTCGAAACGAACGATTTTTAGTTCTATTTATCTTTAGTAAATAGCAAACGAAAGTTATTTTTCTGCCATTAAAAATTTAAGACCGTAAAATTTTGTGATAATTTTGGATAAAACAAGAAACAAGAATAAAAAAGTGGACGTAAAAATGTTGTTAAAGTACTGACGTCATTCGTCCCGTGACGTGACTTTGTAAGCGCTTTGGAGCTTAAAATGTTGTATCAAATAAATAAAATTTAATGTGACATTCATGATAAACATGATTAAAATCAGAAACTTGTAAATGTATGAGGTATTAAATGTATGAGGTATTATGTAAGGATTATTTGATTATTTGGTGAGCGCTGTTTTTGTGAGAATCATACCTCAAGAGCCCTCTGTGAGCTTAGTCATCGCAATAGAAAGCTCCAATTCTCAAGCAAGACCCAGTTGCTGTAAGGCTGGATGGATTTTTGATGACCAGTCTTTGGTAAATGTACATATATGAATTGTTCAACCCAGCGAAGAGCATATTCGAAAACATCAATGTCATTTTTTTATGCTCCGCCGGGATTATAGTCCACGATCTTCCTTTTACCGGGTCGGAAGCGTTAACTACTAGACGACGGACTGGTGAAGGTTTGCTCAAATACATGCTGCAGAAGCCTTTACAAATAAATCTGAACCGCAAATGAAGATAAACTCTGCAACTTCTTTAGGTTTTCTCTGAAACAGATGCACTCCTGAAAAATGACATCATTTTTACAATACAGGTGTTTAACCTCACATAAATATTTCGGTTCACTACTACTATTACTCTGTCTAAAATAAAAATAAAAACGGACTTAAAATATATTTTGATGAAATGGACTGGGCACATTTTAAATGTAGCGAAAAATGTAATATGACTGCCAACTGCATACGTTGCAATATAATGCTATTAACTAGAAGAATTCCCTGATTTTCAGAAATTGTACGGGTGACGTCACATTATTATCCTGGGTCCGTTTTTCCACTGAATTAACCGAAAACTTCATCGGCATGGCAACATCCTAAGGGATGAAAGTGACCTACAAGTTATAAATATTCAAGTACGGGCCGTGTCAACACAAACACGGGCAAACGCGAGTCGTTAATCAAGTGTCCTTGTGCTAGGACAAGAAGAAATAGTTGAGGCGGGTCCGCGACCATCTCCTGGGCTGTAATAACAGGGAAGACTCCTAACGAACCCCACAAGACCTCTCATTTTGTGTTGCTGGACACAAATTCAACGCAATTAGGCACGGCCAGAGCTTGTCACTCAAATATTCTCGTTTGTCTAATACAGAATAAAATGTGGCATGTGGAATATTATACTTTGTCCTTTGACTTTGCCCTTGACAGAAGGATTAACACTTTTTGATGAAAAATTCGGATTACGCGTATCCTACAAATATTATTGCTATATGTGAAAGGGCAAATAGAACGAAAAAACCAAAAAAATAAATTTGAATTGTTTTTAATGTTTTAAATTACAGAGAGAGTAGAGTGCTAACAGTCTATGCCGAGAGCTTGGGTTCAAATCGAAAAACCCAAAAAATAATGGCTTGTTAGATAGCTGAGGATGTTGTACGCTGTATAAGAAAGAAAGTCTATAATCTATAATCTAAGTTGAAGACATGTATTACATTTATAATACTCGTATTCCCACAAGCAGACACGTATAAGTACTTGCTTAAAATGCTGCATGTGTAGTAACAAAATAAAATCATAACCTCAAATGAAAATATTGGTAACATTGACAAAGTGAACCATTTTTTACGGCATGTGTGGTCAGCCTCATACCAACCTATTAGTCAAGGAACAGTGAGTGCACAAAAAGGGTTGTAAATGAAAAAAACACATGGCATAAATGAATCAGATATTGAGACAAAGATCTCAAAGTTGGATTAAGTTTTTTGGAAAGTAGCCAAAATGTTTTCATTCATGTATCGGTGTTTTATTATAATGTACCTACATGATTTTCTCATGAGAACAGTAGTGTTGAAAGCATTTCCTGAAATTTATTGCTGTGTAAAAGTATGTTGTAAATAAAAGATAAATAAACTGTCAAGTTTTTATTTATTTTTATTTACACGTAAAGAAAATATGAAATAATATTTATCACAATTTCCGGTGGATGTATGAAATGCTTACAGTGTGTCGAAAGTATTACTTCCAAAGAAACTTTATTAGGAATGATATTTCCTTTTTAGGTGTTTTCTTCTCATAAATGTGTCAGTACCTATACCAGCATGGTTTAGTCACTCTTCACAAGAAGTGAAAACTTGATCATTAAAGTACAGGGAAACCCTCTTGTTAAGTATCAATAAAATACATAATAGTCGATAAAAGTAAGTTAATTTAAAAGGGAAAATTTTGCAGTTTTAATTTTAAACTTATATCATTGCAATATACGTTATTACTACTAAGCTACACATATAGTGTAACCTCTCGCTGCATAAGGCCAGCAACTTCAGTTAAAAAGGAGGTTTCCTAGCTTCCGAGGAGATTGGGATGCATTTTTTGTAAAGGCTGAGTAAACCTTGCTGATAATTAATTTTGGGTTTGAAATAAACACCGAAACGGGAAATCATTTGTGATGCCCTCGGTGGTATTCGAACTCGTGCTCACGGCATGAAATGCAAAGACTCAACTGAGCTATCGACCGGCCTATATGAATTTGTAATTAGACAAATTAGACAGTTGATAACTGTCACTCCTTCACAATTCTACTAGAGGTAAACAAATATTTTTTCATTCATATCTACCACATTTAAAATCAAGCTACTTGTTTTTTTCTCATCATATTGTGTATCTGCTTTAGTTTGCAAATGGAATAGTCGAATGACGAATTTTTTGCAGTATATTACTTTTGGCGTTTACCTTCTACAGTTGACATTTCAAAACAATCTCTTTCTTAATCAATGCAAGTCGTCGTGCATAAAGAAAGACGTATGCAAAACGCCATGTTAATTTGATGCGTTTCTTGGAGGGAATCTGTAACAGTTTCCAAGACTTCTATAAAATCTGTGGTGATAGTATAGAACGGCACAGTGACAAAACGACACATGACGTAACCACACATGACAGAACGACACAATACAGAACGACACATGACAGAACGACACATTACATAACGACACATGACATAACATCAAACGATAAAACATCACTATGACAAAACAACACAGAAAATAAATCACTATGACAAGACAACACAAAGACAAAACATCACACGAAAAAACATAACATACCGAAAACTGAACATAGTACTATGAACGGCACTTGACAAAACATCACGTGACAGAACGACTTTCTTGTGATGTTTTATCAAAGTGATATTTTGTCATGTTATGTACTGTCATTGAGATGCTCTGTCATAAAAAAAAAAAAAAATAGGCTGATTTATTTGGTGAGCGCTGTTTTGTGTGTATCACACCTCAAGAGCCCTCTGCGAGCTTGGTCGTCGCTGTAGAAAGCGCCAATTCTCAAGCAAGACCCAGTTGTTGCAAGGCTGGATGGACCTTTTGATGACCGGTCTTTGGTAAAGGTTTATGAAATTTTCATCCCAGCGAAGAGCAAATTTGAAAATATAAATGGTATATTTTTTGTGCTCCGCCGGGATTTGAACTCACGACCTTCCAGTTACGAGTCCGAAGTGTTACCATCTGGACTACCTACGGACCGGTCATGTGTCGTATTATCACTACGTCGTTCTGTCATATGTCGTTTTGTCACTGCATCGTTCTGTCATGTGTTGTCTTGCCATGTGCCGTTCTGTCATGTGTCGTTTTCTCACTAAGTCGTTCTGTTATTTGTTGTCCTGTCATGTGTCGTTCTGTCATGTGTCATCCTGTCATATATATAACAGGCTTACTTATTTTCAATTACATATGATAAGAGAGCGCCGTTTTTGTGTTTGTCACTGGTCACACCTCAAGGGTCCTCTCCGATCACGGATAAGACTTTTTGAAAAGGTGCGTCTTGAGAGCTCCGCGAAATATACCCACAGATTTGGAGCTCTTCACTCCGGGTGGCAGTCTGTTCGACTCCACCAGACCCGCAACACGGAAAGAACGATCTCCAAAATTTGTACGGATCTGACGGTGCGGCTGAACCAAATTGATCGCACCATCGCCCGCGGATCTGAGTGAGTGGCTGATCTGAGTCATGTGTCGTTCTGTTATGTGTCATTTTGTCACTAAGTCGTTCTGTCATGTGTTGTTCTGTTATGTGTCCTACTGTCATGTGTCGTTCTAACATGGAACCAAAATCTGTATTTACTTCCAACTTCCCCTCTGCATCTATAGGGGTGCAGCATCAAGCCAATGACCGGTGTAAGCATCCTTGCCATAAAGCTGAAGGCTAGTTCGCACAAGGCCACTGATTTAGTCAAGTAACGAGTAATTTAGTAGTGGGCGGGGCGCTACTCGCCCGTGAAGCGTTCGCATTACGGTCCAGTACAGTACACAAGTGCGAAGTTGGCTGCAGAAAGCCCTTTCTATAATGGCGGAAAATTTGAATTGGCTGCAGTTTGAAAATATTAATTGAGTATTACAATCATGTTATTATAAAGCCCTTTAAATTGGCTATGGTTTGGTAATATTAACTGATTTATGCCCGGCCACCTAGCTAGGAGCCTGTTTAGCAAACAACTTCGAAACTCGCCTTTGTAAATTCGAAATGTATTTTATGGTTTATAAAATAATATACACATTTTAAATAAAAACAACACATGACTATTTGATGTTTATAATAATATCTACCATTTACGCTGCAAACATTATTTTTTAATTGAATTTTTATCTTTTCAATTATGTGTACAAAGTATATTTTGTATGCACACACTATAATACGGCTCGAAGTCTGCAGCTGCATTCAGATGCATTTCTCTGTTGCGTTTTTCGTTGTTAACAATTAACATCAATATTCGACATGTAAAATCGGCATTTTCAAATACACGGCGGTCACCAATCAATTATCAAGTTAAAGAAGAAACATGGTTCAACTTTTCAGAGGCTGACCGCGAGAAACTTGTTCAATCCTGCTACATTTATGCCTCTCACGTCTGTCACAGATACCAGCTGATGGCTTACAGTGGCATAAAATTGTAATGCCTCTAATCAGTTATCCCCGTGTGTCACTGAATTGTTTCTGTACAAAACAATAAGTAACAATCCATCTGAAGGATATCATAAGGCCTGTGATATGACAAATTTATGGTAGGTACCTATAAACATCGATCAATGTAAAAGATCGATGTTTTTAAATACGTAATAAATTCATGGACGATAATAGTTATTTCCACAACATCTTTACCAAAACTATATTTGTACAGCTCTATTGTCAGCAAGGAGCTACATGATTGTATTTTTGACAGCTGATATCCGCACCAAAAATCGATGTCATACTATTCTTATCGAAAAAAATTACCTTTCTCAAAACTTTTTGGACGTAGATAAGTCCTAGCAACTTCTATATTCTCAAGAGTTTCTAAAAAACCAAGGATATCGGTGTGCATATCCACTTATTTACAGTTTAAACATGACATAACCTCACTGACAGGTCGCTAAGTTTAGGGAGCGGAACATCGGGCTCGCAAATATAAGAAGTTCTTAAGTACTTAAATATTTTTAAACAGCACTTTATCTTTAAATATTCTTGCTGAAAACGGGCATTATCTTTTCAAACTGCAGCCAATTTAAATTGCCGCCATTCTTGCATTTCCGTTTCCCCGCCAAGAGTGAGCGGCCAATGGCGCGGCCGCTAATAAACTCGACTCGGACTCGGGCTTTTCCGTGGCTCTTCGGACTCGGACTTTTCCGTGGCTTCTCGGCAACACTCGCCCACGGACGGTGGGCGGGGCCGCTACTTGCCCGAAAAAATAGAATGAAATGGATCGGCTTGACTAAACCATTGACTTAACTACTGGACTAAATTGTTGGGGTTCGCACACGTTTAGCCACTAAATTACTCGTTACTTGGCTAAATTACTCGCCTTGTCCGAACCAGCCATGAGAGAGATGAGCGTCTGCTAGTTCCCTGAGTATAATATTACGTACACGTAACCGAAAAGTTTCACAGAAAATGTATGGAAACTAAAACTCTTACTTTTAGTTAACATAGATTTTTGGTAAAACGCTATGGTTGGGTTTTCAAGTAAGGATTTATACTTGAGGTACCAGGTCGAGGACCCAGACGCGGCGGTAAAAATGCAGACGAAATTATTGACCTCTTAGTGAATTACCAATGAAGACCATTCAAATCTATTTGTTCTGTAAATGGTTTTGAATAGGAAATTAATGCACTTTAGTTAGGCTATGAAATTATTAAATTTAAAATCGTTTTTGAAAAGTCCCAACACATGTATGTATATCTAATCTAATCTAATATAAGTTGCAAAGATATGTTACATTAAGGATTCACATTGTATGAATTTTCACAAGCAGACACGTATAAGTTCGCGCTTAAACATGCCGCATGTGGACTTACAATATAAAAACCCAAATCTCAAATGTATATACACTCTGCAATTCTTGCCAACCTTCCCTGATACAAAGGTGACGTTGGCAAAGTGAACCATTTTCTACAGCATGGGTGGTCAGCCGGATACAAACCTATAAGTCAAGGAACTAGGAATATTGTTCTTAATATCTCTCAAAAATTCTAGATGACTTTAAGACATTGTAAAAATTGATATATTTCTTTTAAAGGAGTCTTCTTAGTAGATCAAACTAAAGGCAACTAAGGTACACATATAGTGTAACCACTTGCCTGCGTTATCTTGGAAGCGGTCGCATGTGGCGATTCAGGATTTAATTATTTTTACAGGTAAGGGGCCGGCCTCACGCTAACCCTTTCAGTTAAAGTGGAGAAACTAATGTCTTAGTAATTAAAAAAAGAAGAATTAAATTAATAAAACCTATTTTTTAACTTGTTACCTTTTAAAAGACTTACGCACTTATTATATTTGTGATTTGTAGCAATAATTAATTAGATTGCCGAGAGTTTATGGGGTGCAAATATAAATTGAAAATGCCTGTATCGAAAGGTTTAGTCGATTGGTGTTGGTGGAATACAAGTGATCGACCTTAGACATTAAATGTCAAGACCTGCACGTCTGTGTGTGCGAATAGGTCAAAGCTGTGTCAGTGTTGGAATTAAATCACTTCATAATGCATTTACGTGAATCGGTTCAAGTTTAAATTAAAGGACAGAAAATAGCAACAAAAAAATATTGGCAGAGTGTCAACGAACCAAGGTCTATAAAAGTCGGACGTAATTTATTCAAAAATATTGATAGAAAGAGAGACATACTGAAGTAAAAAAAAGTACGAATCAGATCACCCATACTGTGTTCACAGGGTTCACATTTCCAATGTCACTTCTGCTTCAGCGAAGGACGGCAAGAGTTGCAGACGTTATCTTCATTGGATAGTTGTGTTTTTATTTTGCATGTGCCCATGCCAAGTGTAACCTCTAACTAATACGTTTGTGCTTGTGACCATGCATTTAAGAAACATCCTTAATGTTAATAATATATTATCTTTGCGACTTAGATGATACGTAGATAGAATGTGATGCTTCTTTTACAGTTTTCTGACACATCTGTGGTCATTCCATCACCGAAATATTTGCACAAATAAAACATTAATTCCTTAGTTTTTGTTGACATAAATGAATCAGCTTTTCTTGGTACATAAATAATTTAAAATGTTTTTTCAATACTTTGATGTTTGATAGCTGAATCCTTTAAAAATAACAGTGTACGGTGCTTCTTGAGAAAATACCGTTTTATTTACTGATAAATTTTGTCGCTCTCTTTTCTGAAAGAAAAAACTCCACAAAGTGATGTTACGATGCGATAAAGGTTTTTCGAGAGAAAACTTAAGGAAAAAAATGAGAAGGTCAGAGATGGAAAAGGAAAAAGGTTTCTCAGAAGAAAACTGTTAGCCTGAAATAGGTCGACAAAGGGAGAGAGTGTTGAAATAAATTATTGTAATTGTAAAATTTATCAGCAGACTATGTTTTACAGATAGATTTTATTTTATAAACGTTTCACGTTTTGGATGAATAAGCACAGGTAACAATTAAATAACCACTTAGGATGTTTGATGATGAAAATATAAAACGACGCAACAAAACATTTACGATTCAAAACGTAAGCTTACGCAACGCAACGCAAAAACGCAACTAAGCTACACATAAAGTGTAACTTCTTGCCGCGTTATCCCCGAAGGGGTTGCATGTGTTTTGGTTATGGTTTGAGAAATGGGGCCCTGGAGTGGATGACCTCCTACCTGGTGGGTCGCAAGCAGGCGGTACGTATTTGTGATGATGTCTCACCTGTCTACTCACTCAACTCTGGGTTTCCGCAGGGGTCCGTGCTGGGTCCAGTCCTTTTTTTACTTTACACAGCCAACATTGAGAGTATAGTCGAAAAGTACGGCCTTTCTGCTCATTCTTACGCTGATGATTGGCAGATTTACTCTCAGTGTCGGCCCAATGAGACTGAAGACCTTAAAGGCAGGATGTCTGCTTGCATCATGGAGGTGGGTGGGTGGATGAAGCAAAACGGCCTTATCCTCAATGCCAACAAGATCGAACTTATGTGGTCGGCCACATCCAGGCGCGATCACCTCCTAGATAATGGGGTACCTCTCTCCATTGGGGGAAGTTTGATCCAGCCTTCTAACTCTGTGAGACTTTTGGGAGTTATGCTGGATCGGAATCTCACAATGGAGGAGCAGGTTGACAAAACAATAGCCGCTTCATTTTTTGGCCTACGCCAAAAAAGGGCTATCAGGAGGTGTCTACCGCCGGGTGTGGTTAAAACATTGGTGAGTGCTTTTGTGATGTCCCGAATTGATTATTGTTCCACACTTTATATCGGCCAGTCAAAGAAGCAACTGAACAGATTTCAGTCTGTTTTGAATGCGGCCGCAAGACTGATCTTCGGGATGTCCAAATTCTCTCACATCACTCCGCTGTTAAAAGAACTACATTGGCTTCGTTTTCCTGAGAGGATGGTCTACCGTGTGTGTTTGATGGTATTTAAAGCCCTAAATGGTTTGGCTCCATCGTATCTGGCAGACATGTTTTCCCCCGTTGAGGTGAGTGTGAGGGGGCGGACACTTAGGTCAGCAGGGTGTCGAGCTGTCAGGTTGATGCAGCCTCGCCGTCAAATATGCACTAATTTTGGGGATCGCGCTTTCCGGTTTGCGGGACCAGTGGAGTGGAACAGACTGCCACCCGGAGTGAGGGTTTCGGAATCTGTTGGCATTTTTAAAAAAGCACTCAAACAGCACCTTTTTAAAATATCTCATTCATAATTAGGAGGGCCCTTGAGGTGTGACATACACAAAAACGGCGCTCTTTTGTCATGTATTAAATTTTAATTAAATAAATTATCCTCATATATATATATGTGGCGGTTTGAACCTATTTATTTTTACAGCTAAAGGGGCCGGCCTTACGCCAACCACTTTAGTGGGGGTTTCCCAGCTCCCGAGAGGGCTGGTACTTATTTCTCGTGAAGGCTGAGTAAACCTTGCCGGTATTTTATTTTGGGGTTTGAAATAAACACCGAAATGGGAAATCATTTCTGACACCCTCGGCGGGATTCGAACCCGAGCTCACGGCATGGAATGCAAGCAACTCTACCAACTGAGCTATCGACCGCATTTACATGGCTTGAAATCGATATTCCTAAGGAATTAATAATAAAAATAACTGACCGATAGTCCTATTAATTAATTTACCAAACAATAATAATTAAGGCTTTGCTTTAGTAAAAACCCCTATGAAAACACGTTATATATGCAAGTAGTTAATTAAAAATTGAAGGAGCTAGGGATTAAAGTAACATCGTTAAATATTGAAAGTTGACTGAAAGTGGAACGAGAAAATGTGCTCGGTAATTGTTATTGACGCTTAGTGAAGGCTGTATTGCGTTGGCGCTATTTCCCATTAAACTATTAGGGCGAGCACACAATGCTCTGTTCCATCAAACGAGTACTAACGAACATTCAACAGCCACATAATGTGATTCTACGGAGAGCTAATCAAATGGCTGAGATTGGATAAGAAGGAAATAACTAGCAGCTTGACGTAGCCTTTCACTGTAGAGGGACTAATATATAATGGCTTATTTATAGAGTAATACCGTATTGAAAGTCATGACACGGTTTTATTCTCGGGGAAAATATGTCACTGAAAGTTATAATTGAAGCATGGTAAGGATTTAATTTAAAATGCTGTCAGCTGAAGTTGAAATTATTTTCCAGTGCAAAACTGCACTGGATAAGTTCATTACTTGTGTCCAAAAAATAAGACGAAATGGGGAGTTACGGTTTATTTTTAATTTGAAACGAGAAAAATGCTTTTTTAAAAACAAATTTAAATACATTGATGTAGAATTTTCAGTATCTAAGTTTTCTTATCTGCGTATTATTATCTTTTGTTTAGGTTGGTATGCGGCTGACCACCCATACTGTAAAAAATGGTTCACTTTGCCAATGTCACCCCTGCTTCAGGGAAGGTCGGCAAGAGTTGCAGGGCTTATGTTCATTTGAGATTGGGGTTTTTATATTGTAGGTCCACATGCAGCATGTGTAAGCGCGAAATTATGCATGTCTGCTTGTGGGAATGCATTTAATATGAATCTCAAATGATACATATCTTTGCAGCTTAGATTTAGATTTAGATTAGTTTCAATGTATTTAAATTTTATGTGGTTGATCACTTATTGCACCCTCCGCTTGACTAGGCTGAAATAAAAATTAAATTACTATTATAAATAATAATGCATTATTGTAGTATTACTTTTGAAAGTATTATAGAAGTAAAACTTTGAATGTGTGAGGTTGGATTTTTTTTAAATTTGAAACTTTTTTCTTAGCGAAATAACGGCACACTGTACGGAACATACCGTCTTTAATAACCAAAAAAAAAAAATAACTATTTTTTCTAGCAACCCGGTCGTGTGACGACACAATTTTGTCTTTGTCGATCCACGTGCGGACCTCATAAAAATTAGTTGTTGATTATTGATTTGTAATTGGTAGATGTAATTAGGAATGTGGGACTGGAGGAGGAAGACGTTGGATAGACAGCGCTGGCAGCGGTTGCTGAAGGAGGCCAAGACCCACCCCGGGTTGTCGTGCCAATGATGATGATGATGATGATGATGAGATGTAATTAGGTAAATCCAAATTAAAAAAGTAGTTTTTTTAAACGTTATTTGTCAAGCTAAAAAAAAATGGTTAACTTTTTAAAGCCACACACTTTTATTTAAGAAACTCAAAAGCATTAAACATGAAACATGTAAAAAAATGGATTTGGGTCACTGCAAAGAAAAACTCAAGATTGTCCACCTTTTCACGTGTATGAGACGTGGTCTCATCTAGCCATATAAATGTGAGGTTGCACGAACTGGCGAGTTTCATATTAAAATGCACACAGGATTTCCCCAGCCGGTTTTGTGTCAAGTTCGCGCTTTGCATTGCACGGCCTTGCGGAATTGGGCTTAGAAACGTGGGCGGGGGCGGAAAAGGGAGGGCAGCACCCCAAGTTTGTTTAACCTTAACCACAGCGTTTAAAACCAAATATTAGAAGACTTAAACGCTCTCTAGAGACGCTTAGTTGATTTACGTTTTTGATTAACGCAGTGGTTGAGTCTACAAGTAACGATGTACTCGTATACATGGGCAAGTCTCTGTAATGAGGAAGCCCCGCGGGTTAAGGGGACGCCCAGAGCGACTGGCTTGAATGCCCGCTGCACACAGAGCGACTGCAAATTTAGCGCATCAACAAAAATGTGAAACACTTTTGCAGCCATTCAAATTCATAAATAATTAACACAGAAAAACTTTCAAGCTTTCGTTACTTTTTGATCATTTATATATATATTTTCAGCTCCCGTTTTAACGAATAAGTAGTTGGCTTTTAAATGTGCATATTTATTATGCAGCTTATTAGGGGGCTTAGTTAGTTTAAAAGAATATAAATGCAATAAATCCAAATAAATTCATTCAAGATTCACCAAATTATTTTAAGCTTCATTAATTATTTATTTAATCCTTCATTTTGGCTGATTTACATGGTATGAGGCTGACCACCCACACTGTAAAAAATGGTTAACTTTGCCAATGTCACCCTTTTTCTGGGAAGTTCGGGCTTTTGTTCATTTGAGATTGGGTTTTTATATTGTAGGTCCATATGCGGCATGTGTTAGCACATGTCTGCTTGTGGGAATGCGTTTAATATCAATCTTAAATGATATATATCTTTGCAACTTAGATTTAGATTTAGACATATCATAATTAACTACAAATACTAAAGATTATTTACACTTTTCGGATGTGAGACGAACTGTTATGAAAGAATATGCATTATTTTTCACGTTTCGACAAATTTTACCATTATCTTGATTTCTTCCTACGACATACTTATGTCTGCATATTTTACGATGAATACAGAATTTTCATGCCACATGGCGGGCGATATAAGTTTAAAGTTATTTCTCGCAATGCCTCCAGGAAATGGTTGTATATTGTGATGAAGCTGCTTCTACGTAGATATAATATTATATTGGTACGTCATATTGTAGGGAATGCTGTGCCTGCGGGCTGAGGCAATGTGGTGTCACAGAATTTACGAGACTTGCTCCTACAACTTATAACATAAATCTGACAACAACACTATACATGTATGGTGAAATATGAAAATCTTCAAACAACCCAAATAACACATCAATAATTTCTTGATAAAAATATAGCTGAAGAAGCAGTACCTCCGATCATCAGGTGTAAAATAAACCCAAAAAGTGATTTTGACACAATCGAAATTTTATTTAAAAAAATAAAAAATGTAAGTTGCAAAGATATTTTACATTTCAGATTTATATCAGATGCATTCCCACAAGCAGACACGTATAAGTTCGCGCTTATACATACTGAATGTGGACTTACAACATAAAAACCAAATCTCAAATAAACATAAGCCTTGAAAATCTAGCCGAACTTCCCTGAAACATGGGAGACATTAGCAAAATTAACCATTTTTACAGTATGGGTGTTCAGTTAATTTTTTTACAGTTTTTAAGAATTTAAATTTATAAAAAAAGACTTTCACAAAGTAACTGCCGAAAATCTTGATAAATACTACCAGTAAAACTTTCATCATCGAACCACCCTTAAAAGAAACTTAAATTAGGCACTCAGCTTCCCATTCCAATCTTCTAAAAACTTCTCGAGTTGGGATTCCGTGATGAAAATTGGCTTTGATCTTTATTTAGCAGGCCTACGTCACTTTTCCTCGGAACTAGTTGGAGCTGAAAGACAATTAGATTTAAGAGTTAAGTTGTGCGAACATTTCAACTATTAAGACGCCGCAAGCAGGCCAGGATTACGACTGCTGGGGCCCAGGTGCGGGGAAAGTCTAGGGCCCCCCTAACGACCAAAACCCCTTCCTTCTCTTCCGCGCTCACCAAAAAATATATCGACGGTTAAAAGGCAGTAGGGCATAAGCGACATAAACTAAATTATTCAAGAGATCAGTTTAAAGTTTGAGATTGACGAAAAATGGCACAACTTTTTTATTTTTTTATCATATCGTTAAAATCAAAACAGCTCTAAAAAAAATAAAGACATTTATTGGCATTCCTATTAATGTGGTTTTACGATTTTTTTTATGCCACAAGCGCCTTTGGGACAAAAAAGTCTTGTCGGTTACACCAAAACCATACTTCGGAAACGCAGTTGTTTGCTTGGGCCTAAACAACACAAAAATCATTGTAGAGCTATGAGAGTTAGCGCATTAGAAAGAGCGGAAAATTTCAAGTAGGATTCCTTGACTTATAGGTTGGTATGAGGCTGACCACCCATACTGTAAAAAATGGTTCACTTTGCCAATGTGTCAGGGAAGATCGACAAAAGTTGTGGGGCTTATGTTCATTTGAGGTTTGGATTTTATTTGTAAGTACACATTCATCATTTGTAAGCGCAAACTACACGTGTTTGTTTGTTGGCATACATCTGAGAGCTTTAAATGAATATATCCTTGCAGTATGATTATAGATTATTATTATAGATAGCATTCATAACTCATTTTTGACCAAAATGCCGCTTATGCCCTACTGCCTTTTAACCGTTGATATGCTTATTGCGAACCAAAACTATAACTGACTCAGAGCTTTAGTTATTATTTGCGAAACCTGTTCAGCAGGTCTATGACACTTGTTGGAGGGAACTTCGTCTTGACCTTTTTGTAAAAAAAATATGTTAAAATATTTTTCAATACAATTTCAGACAAGTCACCAGAAGCGTCTTTTGATTTGGAACCCAAACAAAATTGAAAAGAAATATTTTCTCAACTTTGGGTGCTCCTAGGTCGTAAATGCCTTAAAAACTTGGGCCCCTGAACAAATTTATCTAGAATTGTATTTTCCTAAAACGTCTTGGTTGACCCTATTACCCGGGGCCCTGATTCGGTTGCACCGCTGGAACAGGCCTTAAACGGGTCTGGTCGCAAGGGTCGTGTCCGTTGTTTTGGGGCCCCCGAGGCCCTGTGAAGCCTATCCAACAGTGTGAAGCTATCCACGGAAATTGGGGTTGCGAATGAAGGCACACGTGTTTAAATCTTCATGAAATTTAACAGGGTTGTCCTTTCTAAGTTTTAATGAAACATTACATGGGAATGAATATACAACTCAATTATATTTTACAACCGCTCAATAATGTAACCTTTAATATTTTGGAGTGTTAAATATTCAAAGTTTTGTTGATTCCATAAAGGCAGAGAATCTTTTTTTAGCTAGATAATGGTTTGATATTGAATCTTCAAGTTTTAAAATATGCAGAAAAAAAGTTGTTTTATGTAATATAAGTATATTGATTACTTAAAATTTTGATATGAGGCAGGCGTGTGCATAGGGTATAGACATAAATACATCTCAGAATATATTCCCTCCTATTCCTTTAAAATAACTCATTTCATATTTGAAATTGACTGAGGTGCTGACGATGGCTCCAATCGAACTGAAATTTTCAATTTTCAATCTCAATATCAAGCTGAAATGCGTATTTTTACCATATATAATGTGATATATAATGAAATATAATGAATTTTGACTAGAATTTTAGTGTGTAGGTATTAGTGAGTGGGAAAAATTAAAATTCTAATTAAAAATATTTGCATGTTCAAGTGAATGTAAGGCTGATTTGATATATGTAATTCTGTTTTTATCTCTTATTGTTTGGTGTCATTACGGTTATCATGATTATTTTAATAGGTTTTTATATTTTATATTTTGTGTTTGAAACAAAAGAAATATCTTACTATCATTAGTATTTATATTTATATTCTTTTTTATTTTAATACTTATATTTAATGTCAACATTGTAATTGGGAAGGTACAACATCAATTGTATATATTTTTATTATTATTTTATATATTTTAATGTATTTTCCTGTTTTGTTGAATAAATTATTTAAATTATTTAAAAAAACAAATAATAATAATATATTGCCTACCTATTAGACGCATGTGTCTGAATGAGATGCACGCCCCTGATATGAGACTGACCTTAGATGCTGAAAAAATTTAGTGCTCTTTTGCCGCCCCTGTTTCAGGGAGAGACAGCACTAGTTCATTTGTAACCGTGCAACCGTGATGTGTAAACGTGTACTTATGTCGGTTTTAGGCGTGCATTAAATATTGATCTCAAATCTTAATTTATCTTCGCAACTTAGATGGAATCACTTCATTTTTTGATAAACTTCCTATCTTCAAGAACACATAATTATTCTGGATCTGATTAATATAGTTAACAACATTTTAAAGCTTACTACATTTTGTAAAGTTAATTTTTTTCATCCAACTGTTCTTTCTAATAACGATAAAATGTTATAATTGAAAAATGCGAAAATAAACTTACCCATATTTTAAAGTGCCATCTTGAAATTCCCCGAAATTGATAATTAATTCCTAGCACGGAGACTCTTCGTGAAATAAAAAAAAAGTACAAAAAGCAAGCAGAATGCCGGC
Organism: Agapetus fuscipes; assembly: GCA_951799405.1. Classification (NCBI taxonomy): domain Eukaryota; kingdom Metazoa; phylum Arthropoda; class Insecta; order Trichoptera; family Glossosomatidae; genus Agapetus; species Agapetus fuscipes. The sequence continues at coordinate 16,566,373 of OX637338.1, forward strand.
ACAGCCTTTCTCCAAGCTGTCATTTTTGAAGGCTGACATGACGGGGTCTAAATATAGAACCTCTCTCCCATCCCCAAATGCTTACATGTGACATATTTCAGTACCCGAGTATAATACATTACGTAAACTCCCCTCAAATCGAAAAAACGTATGACAACTAGATTTCTCTCTTGGAGTGCCGTCGTATATTCCATACATTTTCGATCGACGTTTAACACTCGGGGTATGGAGCTGTTGACGGCTCACTCGAATGGCATCCTCCCCCCTCGGATGGCACCCTCTCCTTCGGATTATTTAATCATGGCGTAGCGTATAGCCCCCAAATCGAAGAGCCAGCGAGTGCAAAGTGAATTCCATTGAAATATACAAAACTTCCGCGTTAGAGAATAAATTGGTGTGATCAATGAATAGCTGATCTGTCTGTGGAACGTATCATGGTTCAGAAAATCAGCTATTGTGAATGCAAATTTGTTTCCCTCTCAATGGAAGATCGAAATAAAAATACATATCCAGATACGTAGTACGCCTAGTGACATTAGGTTTTGGAATACAAGGCTTGATACTGAGTCGAAAAAGATATTTCCAAATAAGTAAACATGTGGAGATATGGATTTTGGCATGTAAAATAATTACACATATTTGTAATCTTGTCCTATTCAAAAGCAATATCAATCGCCACTTCCTTTCAGTGTCTCAAAACAAAGCCAACACAACGCTACGCAACTAACAGTCCTGCTACAAAAGATCAGGACATGAAACGCCACTTCACCAATACCTCCGCGGCACTACTATTAGTGTTATAGACCCCTAGAGTCTCTGAAACCTAGGGAAGATTCCTTTAAAAATCTAAGTGAAAGAGCCACGATTTCAAATGTTGCGTCGGAGTCATATTAATCAAGAGGCAAACTTGATCTGCGATAAAAGAATGACAATTTGATTTGATTTTTGGCCATGATTTTTATCTTCATGAGTTCATTTACGTCATATACAAGTATGGGTTTGCTTTCTCAACAAAATACTTACTTAATTAAACTTTATAAAAAAAAAACAGTTTATATGTCACAATTTTATTATTGCCTCAAGTACTTCCGTAAATATTTCCTTTTACGTTCATAACTCTAAAACATGATCTACGTATACTTTTGTGATTGTTCACTGCATTAATACTTATTGTCTTTCCATGGAAATGTGGTAAATGTATCACATAAATTCCCATCGTGTCCCTTGTATGCCTACGATGTCCTATTAAATTGACAAATAAGCGCTAAAATGTTTTTTCGCCTCGGCTTCCCGTCCTAAGTTATGGCCACGAAAACAAAGCCATTATTCTTTCTCCATGTGCTGTAACTTTCCTGAACCTTTCTATGTAGTTCAGCATGCCAAGTGCCGTAACACTTTTCTAAAAAACGTATCAAGACTATGACACACACTGGAAGCGCTGTTTTAGTAATCACACATTTTCTTTACGATTTGATCGAGTTTAAGTAGTAAAATATATACTTGAGTGACAATGGCAATACGCCGTTCTGACCCATAAAGGAGCGATTGTTTGAAAAGTTCAAGACATCCACTTACTTGTTTTTAAAGTCAACTGCTTCCGATAGATGTATTCCTTTCTAAACAAACGGTATTTCATACGACTTGTTATAACTTTGACACACGTTGAAAGACAGCATAAATATTGCTTATATGTTTCTACAAAAATTGTATCAATAATTAGATTGCCTATGCGGTAGGCGCGGCAAAGGAAAATACAAATAGTGTAATATTGCAACCATCGCGATCGGTGAATATTTTATTTAGATCGATGATTGCAAGTTGCAACATATTTTTAGAAGAATATTTTTTTACTAGCTTCATGAAAAGGAATGGCCTCAAATATGAATTTTAATGCGGGCAAAATTCCGTGGCCAGCAACCATAGTCAATAGGTACCTAATTGTTATATATATATCGATGTAAGCAACCAAGAACAAAATATTTGTGTGGCTTTTTCCCAACAACCCGGCCGTATGAGGTCACAATTTTATTGTCAACAATATTTGCCCCGAGTCCGTTCAAAACATCGATATAAATAATATATATATTTTATTTAGATCAATGGTTCAAAATATTCAGCTTTCATTGCAGTAATCTTTCTCATATAGCTAAAAACACATCTTGAAAGTTGATAATTTACACAATAAAATAATACGAAATAATATAATCATTTATGAGATGGCTTTGAATGTAAATAAATTTCCTATTGCTTTTCCTCATCGATCTAAATAAAATATCTATTTTATTTATATCGATGCTTTTCCTATATCAATCATTAAAGCTTCCATTTGAATAACGTAGCATTGTTTATGTTTGTAGCCATGGTAACATAATATAATTTAGTGATGTGTAAATTTATGAGGTTTTTTACTTTCGAATATTTTGATGGAAAGCGGATTTTAAAAATCAAGTGTAAGGTATATTTTTTTTCCACCCAAAAATATTCAATAAAAATAAAAAATTCAAATGACTCCGTAAACTCCCTTGAAATAACAGCTTATATAATTATTTTTGGTGACACTTTCAGGTAAACACACGTTACATATTTTAGAAATTCGACTTCTGTAAGTTATTACAACGATTTATAATTTTATACAACACTAGTGAGCGATTGGTTGTCATGACGACAAGAAAAACAATACAAAGCTACTCAAGTCAAAGCTAAAATCAAGAAATCATTCTCGTAAAAATAATAAATCAAGAAGACAAATCTGTCACAAAAAGGTAAGATTACTTCTCATCTCTAAATAAATAAATTCCAAGCATTATTAATTAATTCATATTTTGAATATTGAACAATGTTTCGAACCATACAGTTTTCGAACTAAAAGAGTGTGGCATGTGGTTTTGTAAAATAAGAAACATCATGGGAAAAAGTTACAACTGAAATTTCATAGATGGCAATGCAACCCAACATGGAATGAAATTTTGAAAATATTTTTTAAGTTTGCCGCTAGATGTCACTACCTGCACACTTATCATTATCAGAAAAAAAGTATAGTTAGATACAAATTGTGATGTCACACGACCGAGTTGCTAGGGAAAGAGAAACTCATAATTTGTTATTGACTGCTAAGGAATCTGATAATTTCGTTTTTTTTGTGCAAAGTCCATTGCAACCGTGTCAAATCAAGATGTTTCTACAAAACATATTATTATTATTCTTCGTAAATATTTTTTTTTATTTTTTTATTTTCATCATATTTCTTTCACTGGCGCACATTTTTTTTTTTTTGAAGAAAGTCTACAAAAAAGAAGAAAACTTTGAATGTCGGTACAGTAGATTCCTACCTACGTATTGTTTTGTTTTTGTATTGAAATTCCATGCCGTCGTCATGTTCCCTATAATCGTTTTCGTTTATTAATTCGTTTGAGGGGGGAAGAAGTCAGATTTGTTCACGGGTTCTTTTGTGAGAGGAAGCAGAAGTGTGGGACTGTGGGAGGACTATAGAGCGAGGATTCCAGGCGACCAGCCGCGCGTACGGAGACGGACAAGCAGCAAAGTGACGTTTTGTCGATTACCGGTTACCCCGGCCAGAGAGGAATCTCAACAATGTTTCTTGCATTTTTATTTAATGAAATAGTCAATAGTAGAACTTCCAATGGAAACTAAAATTGGATTGTTTTACTTTCATGCGCTTAAAAAGCCGTAAATATAGATGAAGCTGCGGATACCTGTAATACCTACCTACCTACAAGGAAACAATATCTAGATACAGATTGTTGATGCAAGATGATTTTATGTTTGTAAGACAACAAGAAAGTGAATTTGTTGACGATTAGCTCAACATGCAAAATGGACTCCGCACATGAAATGACATTTTTGACACAAAGTGATGTCACACGGTCTGTTTGAGAGGGAGAAGGCAAATAAAGATTTTGTTATGGTACTAGCTAAGGACCCAGTCATAAAGACGTGAGACGTTAGCCCGTCGAGAAAGAAATATCTTTCCAGATTTGTGCTGACTCAATTATAGACAAAGATCGTATGAAATGTGCCTAATAAAGGACATATTGAACTACTTACCTAAAGAAAAAGTAGCTTTATTGCACTCTTTGTTCTGGTCAATAGCTTAATTGGTAGAGTGCACGCATTCATTGCCGAGAGCTCGAGCTCGAATCACACCTAGGAGAGAGGGTCAGAAATGATTTTCCGTTTCGGTGTTTATTTAAAACCCATTAATAAAATACGGGCAAGGCTTACTCCTTTTCAAAAAATTAATACCAGCCCCCTCGGAAGCTGGGAAACCTCCACTGCAACTGCAGTTGTTGGCGTAAAGCAGTCTCCCTTACATGTAGAAATAAATAGGTTCCACTCGGTAAACCTTCCGAGTAGTGTAGCTTAGTTGCGTTATTGCACTGCATCTATTTATTAAAAAAATCATCGATTAAATGAAGCGTTTATAAAATTTTAAATTATGATTACGGTCGTTAGACATTTTAAAGAATGGCTCCTCTTTGTAGAGGACACACGTCTCCTGAAGACGTCGGATATGAGTAAAATCCGTTTTTTTTCATTTTTAAAAAAATGGTTCATTTACATTCCGACTTCGTCTCTGTCGCATCAAACGTGAGTGGTGAGAAAAAATATGCAGGCCTGTTAATAAAGTATTAGTTATCTGAGAGGACAGCGCCCGGAGGATGACGGTCTGTCACTTGTCGGGCGGGGGACATGGGTTCGATCATGGAGTTATTGATCACGAGGGTGAGCCGGGCTATCGGCGGCCGCTAATCCCAAACTCAACATGTTAATTGAATTAAACGATCGAGACATTCATTACCGGATTACGATATCGCCACTTACATCTAGAAGTTGAGCTTTGATTTTTTTTTGTTATTTGTTTTGGCAAAAATATGCTTAGGGATGGATCTGATATGGCAGCTTTATATTCAAATCACATTATAAATGATTAACCTACTTATTTTAACGACAAAAATCAAAATGAACTTATGCGTATCTATTGATTAATTCTGAATTGAGAAATCGTGGATTAAACTTTTTTTTTGGCGTAACTTCTCACAGTAAATGAATTGATTATAAGGCAGTGCAATGAAAGGGTTCTGAACTACAGGGTTTTCACACTTCTTTAGTATTGTCACAAATAGGAAAAAAGTTGCATTTAGCTAAGAACTTCAACTAAAGCTCTAGGCGTAAGGCTGCCCCCCCTTTCTTTAAAAGTACATGGGGAAAACGCGGCAAGAAGTTACACCAAGTGTGTAGTTCAGTAGCCTTTTTTTAGCTCGAATAAAGACCTATCTGTTATAGCCTTCTAGGGGGCCTATGAATCCATATTAAGACTACAGGGGAAGAACAAGGAATGTCAGCTGAAGAAAATGATGGGTAAATCAAAATTTGAAATTTGAAATCATGCTTATTGCCTATCACAAAGAACCAGAAATACCGCCATAAATTGTGATAGCGCTGTTGATGCAATTACAAATTTTGCAGAGCTTTAGATACACACATATGCCACTAGATTTTACTTTTTTTCTTACGAACATGTTTTCTTATTTTTGCTGACATTCCTTGTTTTTCCCCTGTAGTCTTCATAATATAAGATCAGGCATTTTGAAAAAATACTTAAGATATTTGTATTTGTTATTGATAGCCCTGTTGCTGGCATTGAGATGTGTCGGGGACTACTTGAGCGCTGTGTGCTCTGACGTGGTGATTGTGGCACGCCTGACTGCCCGCCATGTTGCTGAATGCTGAATGCTCCTCAATCATTACTCACCCATGAGCTGAGATAAGCTCCTAATAGCTGCAGCCGTTTCACTCAATGAAGCGATCCAGATCAAGGGTCCTCTCCGCCAATAAAAGAACGATCCGAGACGTTAAACGTTGTTATTTTCTATTCAGAACATTTCACGTGTGATTCGACAGAAAATCTGATTTCAGTTTTCAAAGGTTTCTCGATAATCCGAAGGGATGCCGGGAATAACAAAAAGCTTCCCCTTATTTCTGAAAGTTATATTTACTTTAGTTAAATGTATAACTTACCGTGTAGAAAAGGTTCTAGAATTCTATAATTGTGTGCTAATACCAATTTTACAGACATGCAACAGTTAAAAAGATCTCTTCAAATGAAGTTCTTGTTTTTTTCTGATTCAAGTACGCCATCCTAAGAATTTGACAATGATCATGTTTATCTATCCAGCATCCTTCTATAACTTTTATCCCTCAAAATACTTTAAAACTGCAATAAAAAGCACTTATTCCTGACTTGCAGACTGTTTTAATCTGAATAATTTTCGCCCTTTGATGGAGATGCGATCACTTACTTAGATACTCGTTTCAATCCTTTGGGTATTTTACATTTAAATTCACACATTTGAAATATTACTTTGCCATTCCAAATTAAATTAGTACATATTCGAATTGACAGCTTATATAAGTAGCGATTCGTTCCATTCCACCTTTTATACTATGTTTTTTTTCATCTAACTGTAACCTTTATAAAGCAGCTTATATTATTAAACACATCCGTCATACATTTATCCGGGAGGACAAGCTCAGATAAAAGATGCCTTCGGATTTTCCACTCCAGAGGACAACTTGAAAAGTCGATCGCGATGTAAGTGTCTCTACACGACGTACAACTTGTCACAGGCACCTACAGCTATCCAAAAATGCTTTTAACAAATTTGACCTTACAAAACTATGAGGACGTTGCGAACAAAGAACTTTAAAAAATATATATACACTTTAAAACAGGTATTTATTTTGTTTTACAAATAGTCCGGAATAATTTTATTACAGAGCCGTAAGATATAAAAAAATGTATATATTTGCATCAAATGTGACACGCAGCATGACTAAAATATTAATCATGTTACATTTTGTTATTTGAAATGACGTTGTCAAACGCCAACTCATGCAAATATAAAAACAGTTTTGTCAGGTTACTTAAACTTTTTTAAGATGAAATTTTAATGTTGTTGCTCTATATTTGCAGCTTGATTTTGTTTCAAAAAGAGCAGTGAAAGTCATCTATGACTCCATTCCCTTGATTACAGAATAAGGGTTGGAACGTCTTGTTACAAGAGCAATTCGTACAACTGACATTCATCCCTTTACAGTTGACGTCAAAACTGTGATAACTTGGCGTTTTTACGATTTATTCATTTTTTTAACTGCCCGTTTATGGAACCGGCAAGTTACCGGCATCTGTGGTTCCTAAACAATTTAATCCTTATCTAATCAACACCACTTCCTTTCAGTGTCTCGAATAACAAATACAACGCAATCCACAACAACATTGCGCAGTTAACACCTCTGCTAAAAAGATCAGGACAGCATCAACCACCTAACCCTTTGCTATTCCGCACTTTTAAACAAGTGTCATAGACCATCAGATTCTCTGAATTCTTAGTAGTCTCTCGCAGAAGATTTACACCAAAAAAACGCTTGATACGTAAGGTTTAAAAATTCCATGTAGGCAATAAAATAATACAAACATAATGAAAAGAATCACCCTACAGAAGAAAGTCAATTACTCTATGTACACTGCACAAAAGCTCTAATTACATCCAAGTTCTTTAGCAGGCGAGTAAGTACCCACTTGTGTGGTGTAGTTACAAAAAACTGAATAACCCACTTCATGATTTACCTAATCCCGCGGTGTGCCCATTGTGAGTACGTGGCATAATTTGAAGGCAATTTGGTCGACCTGCGCTGCGGCTTAAAAAATAGTAAAAAATGAATTCATTGAAATTGAAGTGAGGTGATTACTGATTATGATTGTAAAGAGGTTGCCTGCCCACAGACACGAATAAACATGCCCATCAAAATGAATAATTTGTAAGGCCAGGCGTGCTCCGCGCACACATCACTCCCCGAGAACGTAGATTGAATTATGAAGCCTAACAGGTAAAGGCGCAACTAGGTTGTGTTGTGAGCAGCGGACCACTTATGGCTACAATGATATACATAATTACATTATCTGTATCGGAGGTGGACTGTGTGAGAATTTATTTACAGAGCTCGCGTCTAAGCCTATCATTATAAATTTCAATTTTAATAACTTTGTAGTTTTCCAGTTGGGCGTGGGGTCCACCGGGGCAGAAGTCCACCTCTGCAACATGAGCACTCCTTACATCAAATCAATCGTAGATGCTAACTGAAGATTCTGACGTTCCTTTTGTTTTTACTGACGGCACAAATAATGCAAACATCATTGATTATTATGCTTTGTTGGTGTTGAATTTCAGAAAGCAACAAATAATCATGTTAAATTCATTATTATCTGTCTGTAATCCAATGTATGAGACTTTTACTTTCTATATTAGTGTAAGGTTCGTGATTTGAATATAATAATTCCATCTCGAGTTTATTAGTATGTAGATAGGATAACCTAGATTGACCAAAAATTTTTCCGTAAAATTTACGTGATATTTCTAATTTGAAGAAATCAATAGATATAGCCATGGTTATTTTCATATCGTCGAGAATAATGTAAGTTCTCTTATAACGGTTTGTCTAATAATTTCAATATGAAACTAGGTGTTTGTAAATTATACTGAATAAACATTGGACAACAGCCAAAAACCCTGAAACAGAACCTCCATCATCTCAAGCCAAAAGTCTATGTACATAAAAATTGCTCAGCATGTTTCCATCTTCCATGTGTGCTATTTTTTACAACGCATGCATTTTTGGTTTGGTTTCTGTAATGCAAAAACTGTTGGTGTCTTTTTAAAGAAGCACTAAAGACGCAGTATCCCTGGTTTGAAAGGCCCTTGAGGTGCGACACGCATAAAAATGGAACTCTTTTATTATGTGTACCTATCTACATATATGTATATCCATAATCTATGCTGTAATCCATGCTGTGGAAAACGGTTCACTTTGCCAATGTCACCCCTGCTTCAGGGAAAGTCTCCAAGGGTTGTAGGGTGTATGTTCATTTGAGATTTGGGTTTTTATGTTGTAGGTTCACATGCGGCATCTGCAAGCGCGAACTTATACGTGTCTGCTTGTGAAAATGCGCATAATGTGAATCTCCAATGTTACATATCTTTACAACTTAGATTTTTAAATAAATGATCTTTCTATTAATGCACTGTGTTAGGTGCAGTTTGCCCATGTGGTGTTGCGAGCGAGACTCCGAGGTGAGAGCGTCCGCTCGCGGTGCCGGGGTCCGGAGTGTTGGACCCTCCACGAAGTGTTAATGGCGTTGTCGGGGCGCGGCGGAAGAGCCTGAAGGCTGCCGAGGACCCGCAAGCCACCGCGCCGGCCCCACCAGGCGGACCAGCAACTCAACCTACGGAGAGGTGTGCTAGTTGCCGCGCTAGCAGATCTAGAGCTCACAGTCGCAGGAGACGCTGGAAGATGTGAGATTGTCGTAAAAATAGCAAACACGGGATCAAGCTAAGGAGGTAAAAATAACGGTGCGCACATGCAAGGACGTATTATTATAGACTCGGCTCAAATTTCAATTCAGAACTTTTTTCTCTTGAGAAAAAGTCGCACTCGTATGGTACAGAGTAAGAAAGTTTATGATGAGTTCCGTCCTAGAATCGACATAAAAAAAAATGTTTCGTCACACGGCCGGACTGCTAGTAAAAAGTCAAACAAATTGATACCTTAGAGGGAAAAATGAATAAGTGACACCTTGATCTAACAAGGGTTTATCAGATAAATGCACCTTTTTTCTTATTTTCTAGGAAAAAAAACACAAAAGAAGTGTGAAAATCCTGTAGTTTAGAAGTTTTTCATGAGCACTTCCTTATAATTAATTCAATAACTATTAGAAGTTTCACTCAATAGTTTTTTTTTATCCACAATTTCTGGCGGCGAAATATTTTGTTATTGGCTGCTAAGGACCAAAGTGACATAAAAATGTGAAAACATGTGTAATTAAATCAGCATATTATTCAAATTGATAGAAAGGAAATCTCCACTATAAGCTGATTTCAATTTACAGACCCTCATATTGGCACACTTATTACTTTAAAATACCAAAGCCTAGAGGGGTACACCAATCTAAAGCTGAGCAATCTTTCCTTTTTCATTGCATGCTTTTTCGCTTTTCCTGCCCATACGGATCTTGCAGTTAAAAGTAACTCAAGCAGCATCCAAGTTCGTATCCCGCCAGAGTATTGTGTTGGCATGACTGTACCTCCCTGGAGTGTGGAGCTTGGCCGTGCCGAATCAGGAATGAGGGGTTACCGGTTAATTTGGATGCTGCGAGCCGCAGGGGGGGTGGGAGGAGGGACCGCGATCCGAATATCATCACTGCTAATACCACCACTAATGGGTAGTAGAAGAAATCTCATAAACATGAAAAAAGTAAGGTTAAATAAATAGTCATACCTACAAGTATGTAACCTATCCAATAGTAATAAAAAAAATTAGTAAATTTATGATTATACTAAAATCAACTTCATATCATCGTGTACAAATTATGTTTGCAATGCTCTGTTGATATATCTCAATCAGACAAAAAGAGGCTGTCTGATATCAAAACTAACATTTCAAACTCTTTTCAATCCTGGTTTTCGGACCCTTATTTTTTTTTTAAATCTGTCAACAGCAAAACGAAGAACAACACTTTCAAAAGGACAATTTTAAAGAAAAAATAAAATGTATCATAGTCGTAGAAATACATACCTATGCTGTAAAGACGATGAAAAATAATGGCAATGAACTCAGCACAAAATTCAAAATGATTCTTCCTCGTCGTGCAAACGTCACAACTCACAGGTCCTAGGATCCTAAAAATTTTTTTTTTTTTTTTTTAAAAAAAATAGATTTGTGGAAAGGAATGCAATCCATCAACCTATTTTGCCTGGCTAGTTGTCTTCATGCGAAAGCAGAAGCTTGTGTGCATGCAACGGCATCAAATAAAAATAAATATATAAAAAAAACTTTGCAGTTAAGCCCTGCAGGATCAGGACATCAACCGACACATCGACAGCACCTCTGTGGCGTTACAACAAGTGTCATAGACCCCTAGAGTCTCTGAAATCTAGGTAGTCTCCTGCACAGGATTCCTTTGAAGGAAAAAAATCCTTAACCATAGAAACCCGACTTTACAACATTACCTGTCTCAATTTATTTGCGGACCTCATTGATGAAGCGACCCATAAATAAGTACATATTTTGGGTTCCCTCCTTTCACGTTGGCGTCCCCTGCTCCGCCAGGAGTTAGATGTTGATTTAGAGGTCACGCTGCTCTGTGGATTAGGTAGGTACCTGACAGCGGCGGCGGGATCAAGTCGTCATTTTAATTTCCTCTAAATAAACTATAAATGCAATGAAAGGACGTCTCCCTGCACACATTCTGTGCGCTCCAAGAAGCGGGAACAGCCACACTCCTTGGGGGATAAAATATTGTGATTAAAATACCCATACTTGACCACCTACCAGTCGTAAAAACACGTGACTGAGTTTGGCATCACGCAACTAAGCTTCACACATAGTGTAACTTCTTGCCTGCGTTTCCCCGAAGGGGTCGCATGCGGCGCTTCGGGACCTATTTATTTTTACAGGTAAGGGGGCCGGCCTCACACCAACCACTTTCAGTTGAAGTGGGGGCTTCCCAGCTCCCGGGGGGGCTGGTAAAGGTTATATGAATTTTTCAACCCAGCGACGAGCAAATTTGAAAATATAAATGGTATATTTTTTGTGCTCCGCCGGGAATCGAACCCACAACCTTCCCATTCAGAGTCCGAAGTGTTACCACTGAACTACGGACCGGTCCAATATGGTATAAATGGCATAAACAACAGTAAAAAAGTGTCTAGCAACCCGTTCGTGTGACACCAACATTTTGAGAATATCAATTCATGTACGAAACTCATTTAATCACTACTAATCTACACCTATAGTGTAATTTTTTGCCACGTTTCCCAGAAAGGGCGAGTGTACTCACCTATTTATTTTTACAGGTGAGGGGCCTGAGTTACGCCAACCTCTTCAGTTGAAGTGGGAGTTTCCGAGCTCCATACTGGGCTGGTTCTCATTTCTTGCGAAGGCTGGGTGAATCTTACCGGTATTTTATTATGGGTTTGAAATAAACACCCAAACGGGAAATCATTTCAGACACCCTCGGTGGGATTCCAACTTGAGCTCTCGGCATAGAATGTGAGTACTCTACCAACTGAGCTATCGATCGGACACTTATCTTGTCATAATTTAAATTTGCTCCCAATTTTTAGTTCATCAAGTTTGAAAGTTGTTTTGAAAAACAAATTAAATGAGTTTTTACATATTTGAAAATAAAAGTCACCATAGGTATACCGTTAAATTTTATTAATTTGTTTAGAGCCAATAGGAATAAAACATGTTTTAGGTGACAGGTTTCTAGGGATTGAATTTTTTTTATGAAAAAGTGGGGTTTTCCCATTTTTTGTACGAGTTGTCTTTTGAAATAGCAATGAAGCTAAAGTAAACAGTTGTAATTCTAATAAATTCTTTCAAAAGGCAAGTGCCTAATCCCTTTATCGGAAACCTGCTCTCAGAAAATAAGTTATGGTTGTGGCTATCAGTAAAAATCTATAAACTGTGGGATTCCCCGCGCTTTAACGTTTAAAACTTTTATTATTCATTGTTTGACAATGCCTTGCAAATCTTTATTTGTATAGATAACAGTTCGACATTCTTTCCATATCCATCTTAATTATTTCAGTACCTAGTACAGGTACCAACAAATAATCTCCGACAAAAAATACTGGCAGGTAGCTAAGGAAAAAAAATCATCTTCAATAAATTGTACGTATAATATATTTACGTATGTTTATTTGGTGAGCGCTGTTTTTGTATGAACCACACCTCAAGAGTCCTCTGTCTTTTAGTCGTTTCTAAAGGTGCCAATTTTCAAGCAAACCCTAGTTGGTGTACAACTGGATGGACCTTAAGTGACCGGGCTTAGGTAGAAGCAAATGATTATTTCAACCCAGCGAAGAGCATAATTATTTGAAAATCTATAATCTAAGCTGCAAAGATATGTTTTAACATTTAAGGCTCATATTAAATGCATGCTCACTGATGCTCACAGACAGGCACATGTACATAGGTTTGCGCCTACACATTCTGCATGCGTGCATACAAATCAACAAAACCTCACATGAACAACACCTTCTCTCAGGGTCAGTCTCCCCTCCACTGACCCATGCCCTGTATATCCATCCCATCCAAACATAAACCTCGCAACTCCTGCAGCTTTTCCCTGAAATCGGGGTGGCATTGGCAAAAGTGAACAGATTTTTACAGCACGGGTGGTCAGCCTCATACCAACCTATCAGTCAAGGAGCGAAATGTGGTGGAATTAGTGTGGGGAATCCTTTTAATTTCATTGATAGAATAGCATCCCTTAGGGAAACGTTATTATCAGAAGAAAGAACAATATTAAACGTTTGTATAAGAAATCCATACAACTGCATAATCATCTGACTGAAATATACAAAACGCTTTGTAAGAACTGTTATGGGCTCTCTGTTTTTCAGATTCCTCTGCAATCAAGATGTGCTTGATTGGATCTCTCTGTACGCATGCGATGCCTTGAGATGCTGGCAGATATGTTACAGCTGCAGGACGCTGCTGGCTGCTGATAGGCATCAAGGACGCGGAGTCGAACCTGATACTCCTGCCTGTCACATGCCGGGCAGTTAGTGCTGGCACGTTTACTGCAGGGTTGTGGTGATGCCGGTTCCATGTTAAAACGACACAGTGACAAAACGACAGATGACATAACGACATATGACAGAATGGCACAGTGAAAACACAAAACATGACAAAACGGCTCATGACAGAATGACACAGTTGCAAAACTACACATGACAACGATAAATAACAGAACTATGAAGGCACTAGGTATGACAAAACATCACAAGAAATCATCGTTCTGTAATGTGATGTTTTTTCATGTGCCATTTTTGGTATATTCTGTTTTCGATATGTTATGTTTTGTCCTTTTTTATAGTGATTTATTTTCTGTGTTGTTTTGTCGTAGTCATGTTTTAGCATGTCATGTATCATTCTCTCATGTGTCGTTTATCATGTGTCGTTCTTCATGTGTCATTCTGTCATGTGTTGTATTGTCACTGTGTCGTTCTGTCATTGTATCGTTTTGTCACTGTGTCCTTCTACCCTGTCACCAGTGATGCCATGCCAGCTCTGTGTGAGGTGACCAGAGTAGCTCCATATGAGAGGAGTTTTGTCAAAAAATGCATTTTGGAAAGCGCCGAAAGTGTGTAAGATTTGGGTCAAAACAATCCACTGCAAAAAAGTTAAAATTCCAATTTGGATCTTTGATTATCTTGTGCCGATTCGATATACATCTAGGCCAGTATTTATCATCTGATATTCATAACATTTTCACTAGTATTCTTCTACATAATATTCTACTTTGACATTTATTGATTCTCCATCCTCAACATTTCAGTTATGACCAGTATATTTTGCGACCCTTTGTCCCCATCCCGCTGAATCTAATCATCTTATTTCTCACTCTACCTACTCTAGTTTTTATTGTTTGTCCTCTCATACTTTTGAAGTTTTTATCTTAATGTAAGTTAGCATAACCTGGTCACCTTATAAGGTAAGATGTGACGATAATGTTCACCAGTATAAACTGCACGTCTAGGGAGTGCGAAGAGTATGCTGATCTTTGATTGCGATACTGAAGCAACGACTTCATAGATAGTTAAGTTACTATGTTGCAGGTTGCTGATACTTACATTCTTGAGTCACCTGTCAGTCTTGTCACTTATCCTTACATTTCCTAGGTATGACGTGCAAACAGTTAACAAATGAATGCAAAAAACTAGGTGGAGTCTGTAAAGAAAATGCATTATTTTGAATTCTTCATGATATATGAGAGAACACCAATAATCCCGAAAAAATGGATAGTAAGTAAGGCAGTTTGCACATCGAAACGTTAAAGACAGAGTTTCGTGTAAGGTGAAAATATCAAGAACTAAGGAAATTGATGATAAAAATAATCTAGATACAATCTAGTGGAATACAATCAAAAGGCTTCACACTAAATATAACTACACACCGACATGGGTTGCTCCGATAAATGCATTATGCACCTTTGCACTCTTTTCTACGAGAAAAAACACTACAAAAAGTGTAAAAATTCTGTATTATGAGCAATTTTTCACAATTAGTTCACTTACTATGAGCAGAAACACCAAATATGTAAAATGTTTAAGCCACAATTTCTCAAAAAACGTGAATCAGAACTTATTCAGTTTTACCTTTTAGGTGGCGATACATATGTACAAAAACAACAAAATATAGCTGTTTACAGTAACATGAAATTGAGTATGATTTTAAAATGTGCTCGTGTCCCAATTTCTCCAGATGCAGGCAGCGCTATCAGACATCAGCAAGTGGTACAAACTGCTCAGCAGGACGTAAAGATAAAAAGCTTCGCGAGATCCTCACGCCTTGCTTTCCCAGATTAATACTGCGCCCTGGGAAATGGAAGACTTAATTAAATATGGTGTCGCGCTGGTTGTCCCGAGGATGGTTATCACCACACGCCCGATACCCGGATAACGGAGACAAGTATTTTTTTGTGTACGGCAATACTTCATCACACATTTCCTCGCGTGGTCAGGTGCGGGGTCTGATGCGCCATTTGTAATTCCTTGAACTGTTCATGCACCACTCCAACTACATCCTGAGCAAACAAACTTCTGGGCTGAAAGTCTCAACACAAAGGTAATTCTTACCTACAGAATATCGGTAATATTTGTATGAAGACTAATCAGCAGTTCACTTGTGGCCATCGTGGATTGACAGGTCTTCATACATATATAACTGATGTATATATTCGGTAGGTAAGAATTACCGTGGTGTTGAGACTTCCAGCCCTGGAATGGTATCTTGCATATATCTTACCTCGTTCCGAATTAACGTAAGAGGTAAGCAACGACCGAGAAAAGTATGGAGTGATCAGATTGAGGAGGTTATGAAAGAATGGGATGTACAGAGCGAGAGTAAAAGAAGAAAATGCATGAAAAAGGTGATGGATATGAATGAATTGAAAGAGGTGTGTAAGGATAGGAAGAAATGGAGGCAGCTCTGCAGAGGCTTTGGCCACCCCTAGCGGAATGGCGACAGAGTTACAGTTACAGTTACCTCGTTATTCTATGAATAATTACTTCTTATGTCTTCATATAACCTCAGATGCAGTAGAAGTGTCTTGTAGGCTGCCAATTTAAATGGAATCACATGCCCTCAATTCTTGTGTAAGAACTCAGGAACCGAATCTCCGATCAATGTGCTGACTTTCGCTTATTTTTGATCCAAATGATGCTTCAAAAATACATTTTTGAGTTAATAAGTAACGTTACTTAATTTAGTTAACACGTACTTTTGGCATAAATATAACAATTCCAATTAACACATAGAAAAATGGAGATGAAAAGATAAAGATTAAAGACCAAAGATGTTGATTATGTACGATATTTAGTAAGATTTGAGTTACCCTGTAAAATGAATTGTTAATTATGCTTTATAATACGTAAAGTAAGAATGCCCTATCTGCCATCAATAAAATTGTCCTTCACGCATTCACCATGTATGCAGCAGTTGGCTACGCAGCGAGAGGAGCAATCAGGGTTTCTCCATCTGTGGCGGGATAAGCTGCAGCAGCAGAGGAACGGCTGATAGCAGCGATAAGCAGCGCGCCCTGAGTGTGAGAACGCTGGCTTAATTAGTTGTCAATGAGTCCGGACAACGTGCCGATGCTCGATAAGGTGGCATTAGAGCGGCACAGTGACAAAACGACACATGACAGAGCGACACATGATAGAAAAACACATGACAGAACGACATATGACAGAACAACACATGACAAAACGACACATGACAGAACGACACATGATAGAATTACACATGACAGAACGACACATGATAGAATGACACATGACAGAATGACATATGACAGAAAGATACATGATAGAATGACGCATGACAGAACGACATATGACAGAACGATATATGACAGAACATCACATAATAAATCATCACTTTGACAAAGCAATACAGAAAATAAATCACATGACAAAACAACACAAGGACAAAACGTCATATGACAAAACACATAGCATGCTAAAAACATAACATACCATCAACGGTACATGACCGGTCCGTAGTCTAGTGGTGAACACTTCTGACTCGTAAATGGTAGGATGTGGGTTAAAAAAAATATACCATTGAAATTTTCAAATATTATGCTCTTCGCTCGGTGAAAAATTCATATAGGTACCTTTACCAGAGACAGGTCACTAAAGGTCCATCCAGCCTTACAGCAACTAGGTCTAGATTGAGAATCTGCGCTTTGTACAGCGACGACCAATCTCGTAGAGGACAACTGAGGTGTGATACAAACAAAAACAGCGCTCACCAAATAAATCATCCTAATTTTATTATTATTATAAGTGTTTTTAGGCTTTCATGGCCGGCTTCAGATGATACAAAAAGAAAAAAGAAAAAGCAGCCTACAATTATTGAACATGGTCTACAAGCCCGGAAGGATGGAGACATCATCATCATCAACATCATTTATTATTATTATTTTACATGAAAAAACATCACATGACAGAACGAATTTCTTGTAATGTTTTGTCGTGTGATTTACCTATTCTCATTGTGATGCTCTGTCATGTGTCGTTATGCCATGTGTCGTTTTATCACTGTGTCGTTCTATCATGAAACCGCTCGATAAGCCGCGACCTGTAACCAGCACGCCATCCACACTTTAGCACGGCGTTAATTTGTATAAACTCTGCAAAACATCGCGCGGATATGTCGCCAATGCAACGCTTGCAGGGTGAAATATTTGCAGTCGCCACAGAATCGAAACAGCTCTTATAGTTGCAACATGTCTTGTACGATATTTTACAGGGAAATGTTTTACACAACATTTAGTTATAACTGTAACTCTGTCCTCTCTTAAGACTCTATCTACCGTATGATGGAATTTGAACAGGAAAGATGATGCACATGAGCTGATTTACGTATATGCAACCAAATTTTTGATTTGTTGGAAGAAAGTACAGAGGAAGTGTGAAAAAAAAGGAGGTAAGGGACGACCGAGAAAAGTATGGAGTGATCAGCTTGAAGAGATCGTGGAACCATGGGATGTACAAAGTGAGTGTAAAAGAAGAAAATTTATAAAAAAGGTTATGAATATTTATTAATTGAAAGAGGTGTGTAAGGATAGGAAGAAATGGAGGCAGCTCTGCAGAGGTTATAACCACCCCTAGCGGAATGGCGACAGAGTTACAGTTACACGCTTTAGTCTTGTTTTATCCTAGTCTATCCTTTTTGTGATTTTTTTTAAATTCATGCATGTTCGCAGCTCCACTTTTTGGTATTTTTTTGGCGTGTGCTTTAATCTCGTATTTTTTTCAGGTAAGTGTAATCGATTTTTTTGTCAAATTGTTTATGGTATCTGCATTAAAGTTACATAAACCATCCATTTACACGTGTTCAGCTTTGGCTCTTGTATTTTATTTTTTTAACCTATTTACTCGTCTTTCTGACTCTTTGCTTGTGGAGCCTTTTCTGTCATCCTTCTAAAATTTATAATAAAAACTGGATTTTGCATAAGCAGAAAAAAACCCCTCACTTATATTCAACTAAAGCTTTCACCACGTCGGTGCTATGGCCACGGCGGTCAAGACGCATGTTCAGCTAGCGTATTTGGTTCAGATAACGTTGGTTCGAGCCACGGCTGGCCCCTTTGACCATAACATTGACCCTGTTTCAGATGTCGTTGAATGCACACAAGCTTCTGCTTTCGCATGAAGACAACTGGCCAGGCAAAATAGGTTGGTGAATTGCAATCCTCTTCACCAATTTATTTAAAAAAAAAAAAAAAAACACGCCAAACTGTCTAGTAGAAATAGGGCGGAAAAAAGTTGAGTATGAAATATCAAATAAGTATGCAACTTGGTACAAGGTTTGGATGCATTTTTATGGAGGCACTCCATTCATAGTCTGCATTCTTGTGCCGCACTAAAACTCGACGTAACGTGGCCGCGAGTTATTGCCTGTGAAATGTCCCACATTTGCTCCGCTCTGTGAAGTCCTCACACTTTATCATGATGCGGTTTCCTGTACCTCTAGGGTAAAACATGAAGTTTGTAAAAAAATGTGTAGAGTCTATAAAAGCGCCGGGACTGAGCCTTTAAAGGTTTCATATATTTTTGGTAAAACGCTATGGGTGAGTTTATACTCGAGGAAGGTTCTGTTCCCTGAATGACTTACTTATTTATGAAGGGCTTTGTTTATACCCCCCGCCCCGCGGACTTGGCTCTTTGTTTGTTGTAAATATGAAGACAACGCCATTGGGGTGGACTTGGACCGACAATGTCTTCGTACCTCCATAACTTACCAAATTTTCTTCGTGTGATCCAATTTGATTTGATTTTTAAAATAAATTTGATTCAGGGCACAACAAAAAAAACTAGAACTATTTTGATATTTACATTGATATTATCCTTGACTAATAGGTTGATATAAGGTTGACCACCAATGCTTAAAAAACTGGTTTCAGTTTTGCCAATGTAACTCTGAATTAAGCGAAATGCGACAGGAGTTACAAAGTTTATGTTCATGTGAGGATTGGTTTATTTTGTGTGCACACATGCAGCATGCGAAATGATGAGAATTTCAGTGTGTTTTATACATTAATCTTGTTTACGAAAATAAAAGTCCTAAGTTGCCGCCTTTCAGAAAGAATTGTTAATGCAAACATGCAGTACAATATTGACAATCACAATGGTAAAAAATCTAACAAAAATATGTTATGCTTAGAAAATTGATTTGAAAAAAATAAATAAGTAAAACGCTATCGGTGTTGGGAGGATCATAAAAGGTTCGATTTTCTCACACCGCGCGCGCTGCCTCTACTGGTGAGAAGGCAGTAAACTATTTTGTGAGTTATCACGATTTGTTACAGCCCATTTTTTTACGAAGCAGACACAATATTTATTGTTATTAACATTTAATTAAGTCTTGATGAATCATAAAGTGAACATTATGTGGGACCGCAATTAAAAGCCAATGATGTGGTAGAGTGTGACGTGTCGGCTCTGATTGAGCTGTTCGTCCACAGTCTTCACGCTGTGGGCCCTACTATTCCTGTCCAGCGGTTGATTTGTAGATTCCGAGGTGCAGACTCATTAATTATCGCCTTGCAAGAAATATGATCAACAGGTTTTAGCCACTACTGGAGACGTTAGCCTCTTCTATGTATTTAGAGATGGTTTTTAGTATCGGTACTTATTAAAACCACACAGTACATCAAGCTTACAGAGCTTGGGCGTTCTTGCCGCTCTTGGTCAATGACAAGTGCTAAATATCTACTTACTAAATAATTACGACTTGTGAGGCTGTGTGAATCTATTTGACTTATATTTTTAGAGATGCGTTTGAATTATGAATCAATACTTACTCTGGATTGCATGTACCTATTAATGGCTGGCGGCTTCCCGCACCACAATCCTCCAGGACTCACTGTCTTGTGCTGCTTCCCTTCATGGTTTCCCCACTCGCGGGATAGCTCCGACACTGTCTATCCACAGTATCCTAGGACATCCGAATAATTAACTGACGGAGAGGGCACCATCCAAATTAGTTCTGATTGTCCTGGGCTGGAAGTCTCATCACCACGGTGATTCTTACCTACCGAATATTGGTAATGTTTGTATGAAGACCTGTCAATCCAAGATGGCCGCAAGTGAACAACTTTCAACAACAGTCTTCATACAAATATTTCCGATATTCGGTAGGTAAGAATTACCGTGGGGATGAGAATTCCAGCCCTGGAGTCCAATGGATTACCCCTATAACATTTAATAATTTTTCCTGATTTATAGCTCCACCACGCATTAAGCGATGTGTCTTCTCATCAGTAGAGCGAGATTACAATCACCAAATAATGAATAAGTCATTAATTTGGTTTACAAAATGTTTTGGATTTTTTTCCTAACTTACAAAAAGGGGTTAAACACATTTGTCACATTTAAAAAATTAAGGCAGGCATATATTTTCATTGTTGCGCTATTCTTCATCCTTCCTTAAATCTTCCAGCTCTGTGGCCCCCCCTGACCCTCTGTGCACCCCCTAGTCCCCCCTAGCCCCCCCCTGGTCCCCCCGGGCCCCCTGGGACCACACAGGCGCGGCCTGCGCCACCCAATACGCCGCGAACAAATTATTAATATTGGAAGAAGCGTCGTGTGATGATCATAACACCGCCTGAGCCCCCGCCCCTCCCCCTCCGCCACCCCGGGGACACGCCCCCCAACAACCAACTGATACCCATTTAGTGGTAATCATTGTTTTACTGTTACCATCATTATACCAAGGATACTTTTCTGGTCCCCATTAAAAAAAGTGTAGAGAAACTCAATTTATTATTTTTTTTTTGTTCACAGAATAATGATCTAACTACAATGTGTATATTTTAGGTGTACCTATAGTGTACAATGTAAATAAAATGTATACCTAGTCAATTACATTTTCTTACATTAACTTACCGAATCCGTATAATTGTCATCCTGAAAAATCTTTCAGTCAAGGAGCCATCTTGAAGCAGCGTACCTTGCTACATTGCAACATTTTTACCTATTCCAATTGATTTCGTTTTCTCTACGTCTATTCACTTACTGCGTAGTACTTATAAAATATGCCAATTTCATAGTAAGAAAACAAAAATATTGTGACCTGATATTTGTCAAAACTATGAATATATTCATGCATAGCGACAATTATTCACGGTCAACGTTACAAAGAAGTTCTCGTAAAGACTGGCATTACAATATTATAGCAATCACTTTGATAGAGGTCGTTTTATTTTTTTCTCTCAGTGTCGGTTTGTAAATCTGTGTGGTCTATCCCATTTGTACGTTTCGCGGTAACAAATCCACAATTTGAGACCGCAAACTATCGCTAATATAGTGATTATTTCCCGGGCCTTTAATTAGCCCGCCACCTCGATAGCGCCGCTCTGATCTTGGGGGTCTACCACAGAGGTCCCTACCATGAAAGAGGTGCCTACCATAGAGGTGCCTACTCTGTCTGTGGTCCGACACCTGCAAGATTTGCACCTCAAGTATTTCAACCTTACGTTACGTTTAACTCTACGATGTTATCTCAATCATAAACGTGCCGAGATTCGTTCAGACCGTCAAACGTTTTGTATGGACTTATAAAAGCTTTGCATATGGTTGAAAACAGCTGGCCAACGATGATTTTTATGGTAAGTATAAAAATGATTGTTTCTGGCAATTTAACCTTGATTAATAGCTCGTCGACTGACCAAATATTCTGAAAAAATGGCGTAATTTATACCGATGTCATCCCTCTTTCAGGGATAGGCGATAAGAGTTGCAGGGTTTATGTTCATTTAATTTTTTTGTCATTGCACATGCAGCATGTGTAAGCCCGAACGTTCACTGTAAAGTCAATATATCTCTACAACTCCCATAATGTATATCAAATGTTCCTCTTACCAAATTGTAAATCTTCTGAAAAATTAAAATTCTTCTTCTTCAAATAATTCAATAGTGTATTTTGTTTGACAGAATTTCATTCGAACATGTAATGAGGTAAAATATACAATTTTTGAAATGTGAAAAGTCTGTGTTTGAACATCACAGGGGTAACCTAAACCATACGTAAAAATATGATCTCTAGTGAACGTTTTATTTTCCATACATTTTAGTTCACGCTCTGATTGTGTATACGCGTGATGTTTGTGGTGCTGGTCGGTCCTCTTGCGGTCAGCTGGAGGTGTAAAAATCGTTTCTTGGGATCCCGCATGAGGCGGATGGGGCACGCGCCGGAAAACACGCTGAGGATGCGAAATAGTGACAGACTTCCGGGAATTATCGTGATTTCATTTCGTTGGACCTCAAAATTATGAGTTATTGCGCTTTGTTCTGGTAAATTAGGTTCTAAAAATATATGTTGTGGTTGAATCATTTCTTGCGTTGCAAATAATAATGCTAGCAAATTTTTAGTGAGAAAAAATAGACACATTTGATGTCTCTGTCAATCCAGTGGAAAGTAGGTTTTTGTAAAAAGTACCTACGTCCTTGAAAATATTGTCAATTATGGCGTAATTAATTTTTGCTATGATCAGTTAGTTTAAGCGCAAATTGGTATGGTAAATTTTTAACAAACTTTTTGTAAAGATGAAAACGGCTTGATGAAATTTTTTGTCCTGAAAAATAGGCAATCTCCTATTGGCTATTACAATACCTCTTACAGCCGAGATAAAAAGCGTTGAAAATTTACATGCAGTAGGCAATGGAGTACATAAATTTAGTACGTAATTTACTATTTAAAGTAAGTAAGTATTTTCATACACAAGAGAAGTAAGTAATGATAAAAAATGAGATTTCAAGCCACAGAAGCGCAAGCTACAAATGTGCAAAGTATTTTGATTCACGTCATCTTGTATCTTGTAGATACTTATCGTATTACTGATAGTCATTGGATTAGAAAACACGTTACATGTATGAATCTTAACATGTAATAATCGATCCATTGATATGCAGTATGCATTCACAACACCCTGCAGCCGTTTACATTGTCATTGCAGACCATCAAGGATAAATTACTCATCTGATTCCATCTCCCAAGTGGCGGGATATCACATTTCAATGATTCGATTACTGCAGACAGGGTTTTATAACAAATCGGGCACAGACAACGCTTTTCCAGACAGCTCGTCCATGAGCTTATCGGTCACACGACTTTTCGGTCAACGACATTTCGGTCAAGTACAATATATCGACACCTTTCAGATGAATTTCTCAAATAAATGCCTCTTTTTCCTATTTCTACGAGATATA
Organism: Agapetus fuscipes; assembly: GCA_951799405.1. NCBI lineage: Eukaryota > Metazoa > Arthropoda > Insecta > Trichoptera > Glossosomatidae > Agapetus > Agapetus fuscipes. The sequence goes on from OX637338.1 coordinate 16,590,240, forward strand.
AAACAAAAAGTGTGGAAAAAACTGTAGTTTAGAAGTTTTGTCATGAACACTTCCTTATAATGAGTTCACTTACTATGAAAAGTTAGATCCAATAAAAATCGATTTCTCAAATCAGCGAATCAGCGCTTATTTAGTTTTAACTTTAAGGTGGCGATATGATAAACAGACAGCTCCATACAGAAAACAGAAAAGTACGATGATTTAAAATAATAATAATTTGTTACTTACTTATGTTTATTTACCAATGCTACACCTGTTTTAGAGGTCAGCAAGAGATGTAGGGTGTATGTTTGAGGGCCTTAGAATCAAAAAGGCTCTCGTTTATTTGCAACGCAAAAACGCAACTAAGCTCCACATATAGTGTAACTTCTTGCCGCGTTATCCCCGAAGGAGTCGCATGTGGCGAGTTGAACCTATTTATTTTTACAGGTAAGGGGGCCGGCCTTACGCCAACCACTTCAGTTGAAGTGGGGGTTTCCCAGCTCCCGAGGGGGCTGGTACTCATTTCTTGTGAAGGCTGAGTAAACCTTGCCGGTATTTTTATTATGGGGTTTGAAATAAACACCGAAATAGGAAATCATCTCTGACACCCTCCTCGGTGGGATTCGAACCCGAGCTCACGGGGTAGAATGCAAGCACTCTACCAACTGAGCTATCGACCGGACTTTTGCGATTAGGGCTTTTATTTTCTTTGTAGGTAGTTAAGTAAACATGCGGAATATGTTAGCGTGAATTTTCACTTTTCCGCTTGTGAGCATGAATTTAATATGAATCATAATGATATATGTATATCTTTGCAACTTATTACACCTACAACAGATTATAGATATAGAAAAAAATGGTTCATAAAAACAACTACAACTTCGAATTATTTTTATCGCATAAATGACAAAAACGCGTCATTTCATGAAATGACCTTGGAAACTGCTGAGAATCTCAAGGACTTAATACATTTTATGCAATGTTGCATGGAAAACCTTTATTTATTTACAGGTATTAAATGGTAATTGAAGATATTGAGACATCAAATGGAAGCGCACAACACTTCCGGCAACAGATCCTAAAAACAAGTCGGGAATTGTAAAGTAACAGCTCCTGGTAGAGCGTTGAAAGCTTCACGTTTCCACTTAACTATGGCGTTTTACCAAAAAGTGTATGGAAAATAGAACTTTCTCTAGAGATGCGTTTTCAGATTGTGTACATTTTTAGTTAAACGCTATAGTTGAGTTTAAATGTTATTTTGTACTGTAATGCTAACTCTAATTATTTATCTCCATTGCTGACTTATTAGAAACTATAAATTTCACTAGTATGTAAACGATATAGTCTCGGGAATACATAGTATTCTATCACTTACTTGCAACATTTTACGTTACAATTTACTACGAGCGAATACCTTTTAGAGACCGTGAAAATACAAGAGCGGATAAAAAATAAATTTCAACTTTTGGTTCAATAAAATGAAACATTTTTTGTGATTCAATTTCTAAATAATTCATATAAATTGTATGTTAATTTAAGTTTTTACAGCATGGGGGGTCAGCTTCATACCAACCTATAAGTCAAAGGACATCAATAAAGGCAAAAAAGTACCTGATTGTTACCGCACTTCATTAATTTCAAGAGAAATAAATCCTGGAGTAGAGATCAACTGATCTGAAATGATTTTGAATTTAAGATTATCTTTAAAAGGAAATAATTGGCAAAATTATTTACTAGTACAAATTTGCGCAAAGAAGGAATGCTTGGTTTTTGGGAAACTGTAAAAACTCCATACGGTTGCCTTAGAGCCCGTTTCCACTTGTCGGGTGTCGGATCCGTATATTCATCGGAGGTTCCAGTTGCAGGGCATTTCGGACAAAATCGGTTTCCGACAAGTGTGAATAGCTCCATACATAATGTTCTGCCACTAAAACCTCCGATCAATATACGGATCCGACACCCGACAAGTGGGTACGTACGGACTCTTACATGCTTGATATATTGCGAAAAGTTTCAACGTTCAATAAGTAGCTTAGAGAGAATCGAAAGAGGTTTTCACCCAGGAGAAGATTGGGAAACTGTTGAAAAGAAAAATAGGTGTATATATATTATGGATATATTTTGTTAAGATTTCATTTTCTTCAATTTATTTAAATTTTGTTTGCTCAACTTGAAATTTTATATTTTGTAATCAAATATTTTTATGTAAAAAAAATAAAACAATGTAAAGCGCTCTTGAGGTGATTTTTCACAGTACGGCGGTAAAGAAAATTGTTCAATAAATAAATAAATACATGTCTATCATTTACCTACAAAAATTTACATGAGTCAAAATTTACATAAACATACACAGCGTGAATGAACGAATAGAAAATCCAAGCTTTCTGATGCACCCTAGCAACAAGGTATGAGAATCATTGAAATAGTTCAGAGTTCCTTCGTGCACTCAATGGAAGAGTCTGTAGCTATGGGACCCACGTGGTTCTCAGGTGCCATGGTTAGATTAATACACGTGGGCGTTCCCACCTGTCCACCCACCTCCCGCCCTGAGAGGATCCTGCTGGGAGGACAATGCCCAAGGGGGGGACATGGCTGGAACCCCAGTCAGGAATGTGAATCACATTATGGGATCCGGAGCGCTGATTGATTCACATTTCACAAGTTAAACCACTCAATTTAAGTTATTAACTTAATAGGATTAATTCATCTAATGTGTTATATTAAGAAATTAAAATGGTATTCTTCAACTAGGCATGGACATCATATTTTATAAAGGAAGCCTGTGCGATGGACTTCCTAGATATATATGTAATTCGTTTCTTGTTTTCTTTCAGGCTGGTTTTGTTTTCAAAGAAATAATTGTACATCTAAATTATGATATAAGAATTATCATAATAGTTATTTTAGTATATACATAATAAGTAAGATAGGAACATTATGATTCAGTTTCCAAGGTAGTAATTGAATACATATTACAAAAACAAAATGGAAATTATAGACGCATTTTTTTTTTCAGATTTAAAACATAAGTTATAAGTATTTCTTTCAATTTTACAAATTCAACGAAAAACTTCTTATGAATGAATACGAACATTTTTTACAAAGACGTATCAAACAGGGAATTGAAAAAAATAGGGATGTGCACGAGTATAAGTTTTTCGATTTTTTACAGATTAGTGAATATAAGACGCATGAAATGTTATCTCCTGCAGTAATCTGTAATCTCAGTTAGCTATAAACGATTAAGATGTAAGTTTAAAAACATGTATCAACAAGATGCCAATCTCTGCTAACGTGGGATCTGGTTTCGGCACGCTGAATGGATTTTCGCGTGCATTATCCGCTTTGATTGACCGTCTAAACATCCCAGAGCAAATTGTAGAGACCCGCGCGCGGGGAGGAGATGGATAGATCACAAAGGCTGGGGTTGGACTGGTTGGGATTGAAATGAACATGATGGGAAACTGGACTCATTTCTGTGCACTATTACATGAAGAGAATGTTTTTGCATGGGTGAATCGTAAGATTGGCGCGGCTTATCAAACTGTTATGGAGTTGGAACGATTTTTCCCGAGATGTTCTGATTTTTTTTTTTCAATTGTCAAATGACACGCGTCTATGTAACTAAAGTTATAAACAACCAATAATATTTTTAATTAAAATACTTTTTTAACTTTGTTACAATTCACTTGAGTTTTATTTTTTAAAAAACACAACCAGTTTCGGGAGAAGCAGTACCTCCCATCTTCAGGTGTAAATATCAACTAACATAAAATACAAAACTCAAGTGAATTGTAACAAAGTTAAAAAAGTATTTTAATTAATTAAAATGTGCTTTCACAAAGTTACTGCCCAAAATCTAAATAATATAATAATATTTTTGTTTATTTTGCCTTTGCCAGGTGAAGTCATAACCTTGTTGACGTTTTTACCCCATTACCGCAATCTCTCTTTTTAATTTCACTTTACAATATTTTAACGAGTTTTCAATAAAATTAGTCAAATGTACTTAGTCAATTAACTGTAGTTGTACGAGGATATTAAAAATGATTGTAGATGTAGATCCATGCCAAATTTTCAAATGTAAGACGCACTCTCCGAACTTGGTCCAAACGAAAACGTTATAATGACAACTAATTATTTCCCAATGAAGAATTTTCAGAGAGTATATTTAGATTTCTTAACATATTATCAATAAAAGCAGAAGCATAGATTTACTTGTATTTTATGAACTTATATTTGTTTATTATTGTCCAGGCTCCCCAGTTTGGGATTTCCTGCTGTACGTAGTGATCAGGTACATCCCTAGTAACGCCTCTCTCTACGCTGAGACACCCACGTAGTGACGGGGTGGTGCTGCCATAGTGAAGCTATTCCGCACGATGAACGCAACTGAAAAAGCAGTACCATAAAATGAACACAACTGAAAAAGCAGTACCATAAAATGAACACAACTGAAAAAGCAGTACCATAAAATGAACACAACTGAAAAAGCAGTACCATAAAATGAACACAACTGAAAAAGCAGTACCATAAAATGAAGTCCACATTTGAATTGATACAGGCATTAGGCAATATCGTGTTGTGCGGCTGAGTTGCTAGGGATATAATGAAATGGAAAGGGAAAGGGATGAAATATTTTGACATTGGTGGCTAAAGACGGCAGTCCCATACAAGACTGACGTTTGCTTGCTGAGAAAAAGTTTCAGATTCAAAAATGTTCCGACCTCATTTATTCATAGCTATCATATTTGCGAACTGGACAGCGGTGTCGGAGGACAGGCGGAGTTGGAAGCAGAGCTTGAAGGAGGCCAAGGATCGAGTTGGGCTGTAACACCATCAAAGAAGATAAATAATGTTGATAATCTATCTATAATCTATAATCTAAGCTGCAAAGATATGTTAACATTTAAGGCTCATATGAAATGCATGCCTACAGACAGGCACATGTATGTTCGCGCCTACACATTCTGCATGTGTGCATACAAATAAAGAAAACCTCACATGGACATTAACCTTGCAACTTCTGCCGCCGTTCCCTGAACCGGGGTGGCATTGGCAAAAGTGAACCAATTGATTATATTTTATATTTTATACTAGCAGACTGACCGTACTGCGTACGGTTGTCTGCTAGGCCCTTCGGGCAGTGTAAGTCTGGCTTCGCAATAATTTTTCCTCAGACCTCCTTCTTAGTAATTAAATGCTTTAAGAAGTAATTTGAAAAAAAAATTGCGGTAAAAGGGTTATTTAGTTCTTTCATGTTCTGAGTATCTTGTATGAAGCATGAGGTATGAGGCTGACCTCCCATACCTAAAAAAATGTTCACTGAACGAATGTTTCTCTGTTCCTGAAAAGGTCGGCAAAATTGCAGGGCTTATGGTCAAGAGAGGCTGAAATTTTTATTTGTAATTAAACATGCAGCATTTGTAAGCGCAAAGTCACTCATGTCTGCTTGGGGGCATGCATTGAATATGAATTATAAAATGTATGTATGCAACTTAGATTTATATTCTAAAATTAAAAACATCAAGTGCCACAATTAAATGTTAGCGTGAAATGACATTTGCCAGTTTGTGGGCGTGCATTCAATTTGAATCATCAAATAACTTTTTTTGCAACTTTAGATTATAAATTAAATTTAACATTGTTGAAGGATTTTTTAAACTCAAATCCTTGACGGATAGGTAAGTATGAGCTTGAATACCCATATCGCAAAAAATGGTTCACTTGACAAATGTTTCCCCTGTTTTTGAAAAGGTTGGCAAAAGTTGCAGGGCTTATGTTCATTAGAGGCCTTTATTTTAATTTGTAAGTTCACATGCAGCATTTATAAGTGCGAACCCACTCGTGTCTCGAATATGAATTATTAAAGTTATTGTATCTGTGCAACTTAGATTATATATTCTAATATTAAAAAAAATCAAGCGCCACAACTATATGTTAGCGTGAAATGACATTTGCCAGTTTGTGGGCGTGCATTCAATTTGAATCATCAAATAACTTTTTTTGCAACTTTAGATTATAAATTAAATTTAACGTTGTTGAAGGATTTTTCAAACTCAAATTCCTTGACTTATATATTAGTGTGAGCCTGTATATCCATATCGCAAAAAATGGTTCACTTGACAAATGTTTCCCCTGTTTTTGAAAAGGTTGGCAAAAGTTGCAGGGCTTATGTTCATTAGAGGCCTTAATTTTAATTTGTAAGTTAACATGCAGCATTTATAAGCGCGAACCCACTCATGTCTCCAGGGGGGCATGCATTGAATATGAATTATAAAAGTTATTGTATCTGTGCAACTTAGATTATATATTCTAATATTTAAAAAAAATCAAGTGCCACAACTATATGTTAGCGTGAAATGACATTTGCCAGTTTGTGGGCGTGCATTCAATTTGAATCATCAAATAACTTTTTTTGCAACTTTAGATTATAAATTAAATTTAACGTTGTTGAAGGATTTTTCAAACTCAAATCCTTGACTTATAGGTAAGTATGAGCCTGAATACCCATATCGCAAAAAATGGTTCACTTGACAAATGTTTCCCCTGTTTTTGAAAAGGTTGGCAAAAGTTGCAGGGCTTATGTTCATTAGAGGCCTTTATTTTAATTTGTAAGTTCACATGCAGCATTTATAAGTGCGAACCCACTCGTGTCTCGAATATGAATTATTAAAGTTATTGTATCTGTGCAACTTAGATTATATATTCTAATATTAAAAAAAATCAAGCGCCACAACTATATGTTAGCGTGAAATGACATTTGCCAGTTTGTGGGCGTGCATTCAATTTGAATCATCAAATAACTTTTTTTGCAACTTTAGATTATAAATTAAATTTAACGTTGTTGAAGGATTTTTCAAACTCAAATTCCTTGACTTATATATAAGTGTGAGCCTGTATATCCATATCGCAAAAAATGGTTCACTTGACAAATGTTTCCCCTGTTTTTGAAAAGGTTGGCAAAAGTTGCAGGGCTTATGTTCATTAGAGGCCTTAATTTTAATTTGTAAGTTCACATGCAGCATTTATAAGTGCGAACCCACTCGTGTCTCCAGGGGGGCATGCATTGAATATGAATTATAAAAGTTATTGTGTCTGTGCAACTTAGATTATATATTCTAATATTTAAAAAAAATCAAGCGCCACAACTATATGTTAGCGTGAAATGACATTTGCCAGTTTGTGGGCGTGCATTCAATTTGAATCATCAAATAACTTTTTTTGCAACTTTAGATTATAAATTAAATTTAACGTTGTTGAAGGATTTTTCAAACTCAAATCCTTGACGGATAGGTAAGTATGAGCTTGAATACCCATATCGAAAAAAATGGTTCACTTGACAAATGTTCCCCCTGTTTTTGAAAAGGTTGGCCAAAGTTGCAGGGCTTATGTTCATTAGAGGCCTTAATTTTAATTTGTAAGTTCACATGCAGCATTAATAAGCGCGTACCCACTCGTGTCTCCAGGGGGGCATGCATTGAATATGAATTATAAAAGTTATTGTATCTGTGCAACTTAGATTATATATTCTAATATTTAAAAAAAATCAAGCGCCACAACTATATGTTAGCGTGAAATGACATTTGCCAGTTTGTGGGCGTGCATTCAATTTGAATCATCAAATAACTTTTTTTGCAACTTTAGATTATAAATTAAATTTAACGTTGTTGAAGGATTTTTCAAACTCAAATCCTTGACTTATAGGTAAGTATGAGCCTGAATACCCATATCGCAAAAAATGGTTCACTTGACAAATGTTTCCCCTGTTTTTGAAAAGGTTGGCAAAAGTTGCAGGGCTTATGTTCATTAGAGGCCTTTATTTTAATTTGTAAGTTCACATGCAGCATTTATAAGTGCGAACCCACTCGTGTCTCGAATATGAATTATTAAAGTTATTGTATCTGTGCAACTTAGATTATATATTCTAATATTAAAAAAAATCAAGCGCCACAACTATATGTTAGCGTGAAATGACATTTGCCAGTTTGTGGGCGTGCATTCAATTTGAATCATCAAATAACTTTTTTTGCAACTTTAGATTATAAATTAAATTTAACGTTGTTGAAGGATTTTTCAAACTCAAATTCCTTGACTTATATATAAGTGTGAGCCTGTATATCCATATCGCAAAAAATGGTTCACTTGACAAATGTTTCCCCTGTTTTTGAAAAGGTTGGCAAAAGTTGCAGGGCTTATGTTCATTAGAGGCCTTAATTTTAATTTGTAAGTTCACATGCAGCATTTATAAGTGCGAACCCACTCGTGTCTCCAGGGGGGCATGCATTGAATATGAATTATAAAAGTTATTGTGTCTGTGCAACTTAGATTATATATTCTAATATTTAAAAAAAATCAAGCGCCACAACTATATGTTAGCGTGAAATGACATTTGCCAGTTTGTGGGCGTGCATTCAATTTGAATCATCAAATAACTTTTTTTGCAACTTTAGATTATAAATTAAATTTAACGTTGTTGAAGGATTTTTCAAACTCAAATCCTTGACGGATAGGTAAGTATGAGCTTGAATACCCATATCGAAAAAAATGGTTCACTTGACAAATGTTCCCCCTGTTTTTGAAAAGGTTGGCCAAAGTTGCAGGGCTTATGTTCATTAGAGGCCTTAATTTTAATTTGTAAGTTCACATGCAGCATTAATAAGCGCGTACCCACTCGTGTCTCCAGGGGGGCATGCATTGAATATGAATTATAAAAGTTATTGTATCTGTGCAACTTAGATTATATATTCTAATATTAAAAAAAAATCAAGCGCCACAACTATATGTTAGCGTGAAATGACATTTGCCAGTTTGTGGGCGTGCATTCAATTTGAATCATCAAATAACTTTTTTTGCAACTTTAGATTATAAATTAAATTTAACGTTGTTGAAGGATTTTTCAAACTCAAATCCTTGACTTATAGGTAAGTATGAGCCTGAATACCCATATCGCAAAAAATGGTTCACTTGACAAATGTTTCCCCTGTTTTTGAAAAGGTTGGCAAAAGTTGCAGGGCTTATGTTCATTAGAGGCCTTTATTTTAATTTGTAAGTTCACATGCAGCATTTATAAGTGCGAACCCACTCGTGTCTCGAATATGAATTATTAAAGTTATTGTATCTGTGCAACTTAGATTATATATTCTAATATTAAAAAAAATCAAGCGCCACAACTATATGTTAGCGTGAAATGACATTTGCCAGTTTGTGGGCGTGCATTCAATTTGAATCATCAAATAACTTTTTTTGCAACTTTAGATTATAAATTAAATTTAACGTTGTTGAAGGATTTTTCAAACTCAAATTCCTTGACTTATATATAAGTGTGAGCCTGTATATCCATATCGCAAAAAATGGTTCACTTGACAAATGTTTCCCCTGTTTTTGAAAAGGTTGGCAAAAGTTGCAGGGCTTATGTTCATTAGAGGCCTTAATTTTAATTTGTAAGTTCACATGCAGCATTTATAAGTGCGAACCCACTCGTGTCTCCAGGGGGGCATGCATTGAATATGAATTATAAAAGTTATTGTGTCTGTGCAACTTAGATTATATATTCTAATATTAAAAAAAAATCAAGCGCCACAACTATATGTTAGCGTGAAATGACATTTGCCAGTTTGTGGGCGTGCATTCAATTTGAATCATCAAATAACTTTTTTTGCAACTTTAGATTATAAATTAAGATTACCGTTGTTTAAGGATTTTTCAAACTCAAATCCTTGACGGATAGGTAAGTATGAGCTTGAATACCCATATCGAAAAAAATGGTTCACTTGACAAATGTTCCCCCTGTTTTTGAAAAGGTTGGCCAAAGTTGCAGGGCTTATGTTCATTAGAGGCCTTAATTTTAATTTGTAAGTTCACATGCAGCATTAATAAGCGCGAACCCACTCGTGTCTCCAGGGGGGCATGCATTGAATATGAATTATAAAAGTTATTGTATCTGTGCAACTTAGATTATATATTCTAATATTAAAAAAAAATCAAGCGCCACAACTATATGTTAGCGTGAAATGACATTTGCCAGTTTGTGGGCGTGCATTCAATTTGAATCATCAAATAACTTTTTTTGCAACTTTAGATTATAAATTAAGATTACCGTTGTTTAAGGATTTTTCAAACTCAAATTCCTTGACTTAAGGGTTAGTATGAGGCTTATCACCCATATCGCATAAATGGGCTCACTTAACAAATGTGTCCCCTGTTTCTGAAAAGGTCAGCAAAAGTTGCAGGGCTTATTATGGTCATGAGAGGCTGAAATTTTTATTTGTAAATACACATGCAGGATTTGTAAGCGCAAACTCACTCGTGTCTCCGAAGAGGAGTGCATTGAATATGAATTATAAATGTTAATGCGTCTATGCAACTTAGATTGTATATTGTTATAATACTTTAAAAAAATTAAATGCCGCAATAAGTACGGTTTCATATAAAAAGTTGACCTAATCGATCGTCATTATTTCTAAAAAATACATGTTATAACTGGTTGAAGTATAATTTTGAAATAAATAAAGAATATAGGTAGGTACTCAACGGAATTTAACCGAAAAATAATCGACTTGGCAATGGCAACGATGGCAACTTTGAAGCCTATGTTGAAGTGCTGGCAATTTATTTGAAATTCGAATGTCAAAATGAGTTTTGTTTCTCGCATAGGTTTTACATAAAAAGGTGTTGTGATTGATCATATTTATTTATTTAAAAAACAACAATTTAAAATCTACTAATGATGAGGAAGCACATCCCAAGTCCTGAACAATATTTGTTGTGAATATGACGTGCATCTGTTCAGGAGTTCTTCAGTTTGAATGCCATTAACGCACAACTATTTTGTATGGGGAGGCCGTTGCATTTTATATTATAGGGGGATAAAGCAGCAAGCATTTCTATAATTTCCTCAATACTAATTTCCGCCGACAATAGTTCATCAGTCGTGTAGGATGATAGACAGACTAGCTGAATGAAATAAAACAATCGGAAAATTTTGACAACACGTGGCCGGGTTCACTCACTCTTCAAAAAATTTCAACTCAAAAAATTCCCGTTAAACGTGCCTTCTACTGAAAAATTATGTTTGTATTTCTGGCAGCACTTTCCTTGATAGAGATGTAACCTGCCCGGTGGGACGGCATGCCCCATGAGCGGACCCTTTCCGTCTCCCATGCGCCCCCGCCCATCCCTAGCGCAGTCTCCTATTCACGTTTCGGCATGTCTTTGTAGCAGCCCCATCAAAGGCCCCTCCGAGCGCCGCGTCCATGCACCTGAAAGGCTTTGTTAGCCGAGAGCTGAGATGCCCAATAGCGGCATTCACGAGCTTTGTTGGTGTCCCCTTCAACACATCAATAAATAAATAAGCTGCTTCCTCAGGTAGAGTGTAACACAGATGGAGTGAGAGACATTATAGATTACCTGGCAGGGCTCGTCAATGACGTCCGCACATCAATTGATGTAGACAAAATTGTGACGTCGCGCAGCCGAGTTGCTATGTAAAGGCGAACAAATATACTTTATTGGTTGCTTGACTCATAGGTTGGTATGAGGCTGACCACCCATAGTGTGAGAAAATGGTTTACTTTGCCAATGTCACCTTGCGAATGTGGAGTTGCAGTGCTTATGTTAATTTGAGATTTGGGTTTTCATATTGCAGGTCCACATGCGACATGTGTAAGCGCGAACTTATACGTGTCTGCTTATGGGAATGCATTTAATATGAATCTTAAATGTTATATAACTTTGCAACTTGGATTATACATTATAGATTTTCGAATCTGTGAATATGATCAGATCCATTCCATACAGAGGACAAAAATACTAATCTGTTTCCCAATTTGAAGTCTTGAGTTGACGTGGACCAAATCTAAGTCCTCTGGTATTGAACACAAGGTCTTACTAGAGAGTACAGCTTTGTATTGAACGCAAGCGTTGTACTAACTGAGCTACCGACAGGACTTCCTAAAAACCTAACCTAACCTAACTGTGTAGTTACTATAATTGTAAATCTATAAGAAGTGTATTTTAGTTAACAAAAAAAAACCTAACCTAACCTAACTGTGTAGTTACTATAATTGTTCATCTATAAGAAGTGTATTTTAGTTAACAAAAAAGTACACGTTTATAAAATTTGTTTTAATTGCAGGTAGCACAACATTGTTATTGGAGAGAGGCACTTTGCCGGGGAACAGCATTCAATAGATTTTCTCAAAATCCGGAAGGTCGGGGTTTTTCCAATCCGCATTACCGAGACTTCCATAATCCGGGGATTAAATTTTGCACTTTATTGTCTTGCGAAATGAAGAATACAGAAATGAGCAAACATCCACATGAAGGTTGAGTGGTTCTCTTTCAAAGATCCCATTAAAATAAATTACTCTAATCCTGCAGGTTGAAAGTTATGTTATTGTTATGTGCACTGTCCTATCTCAGGATTAAAACAAAAAAAAAATAGAGATATTTTTCTAGGAAAGTTTTTCTGTAAATCTAAACATCTCTATCTTTTGTGTTTGACAATCTAAGTTGGTACAGTAGAACCTCGATTGTCTGAGTTCGCTTGATCTAAGCTCGCATTTAGCCGATCTTGCTACTAAAAACACAATTATTTATCAGCACATGTATTGAAAATTTTAACAGCATTGTCCCCAACAGGTCACGTGAAACCTATTTTTTTTCATAGGTACGAGGGCTAGCCTTACGTGAACCACTTCATTGAAAGTGTAGCAAGTATTTCATTCTGAGGGTTTATTTGTATTTAAAGATTCATTCAGCCTTACAGCAACTGGGTCTTGCTTGAGAATTGGCACTTTATATGGAGAAGGAGTTGTGATTCACACAAAAACAGCGCTCACCTAATAAATCACTCTAATATTATTATTATTAAAATAAGTGTCGCTTAAATGGAGCAACCCTAAAAGATAAGGTGAACAAAAATAACTTCATTATTGCTTCTTTTTTAATCGTTTTTTGCTTGAATATGTTGCAAGTGTATCCAAAAATACAATCATGTACCTAAACCCACAAAAATATAACGTCGTTTCGTATGTAAGTTGTGTGAAGAAAGTGTAAAAGAAAAAAGAGGGAAGGGACGACCGAGAAAAGTATGGAGTGATCAGATTGAAGAGATTGTGAAAGAATGGGATATACAAAGTGAGCGTAAAAGAAGAAAATGCATGAAAAAGGTGATGGATATGAATGAATTGAAAGAGGTATGTAAGGATAGTAAAAAAAAATGGAGGCAGCTCTGCAGAGGCTCTGGCCACCCCTAGCGGAATGGCGATAGAGTTAAAGTTACAGTTACAGTATTGTACATTGTGTAGGTAATTAAGTTCGCGTATTTTACTATTCTCCGAGCCTTTAAACTTACGAGATAAGCTCCGTCCTCAGTAGCCCGGTTAATCAAGGTTCTACTATACTTGTTTGTCTATTTGGTATTGCTTCACCTGTAAAAACATTCAGACCATAAAGGTGAAACTAATATTAGAGTGTGCCCAGCTTACAAATAATGTACCGCTAGGTAGGCATGTTTTTTTTGTTTCATTTTATTGGAGGGAGGTAAACACCGACAGCTTTGGGGGCTTTTCTCTCACTCAAAATTCAAATAAATAATACATGTAATATATCAACATGAGTTAGTTAAAATGTTGTATGAAGAAAGGCGTTGACTGAAGTATAGAAGGTTTTATTTTCTATCTCATGCATAGAGTAAATTTCTGTTTCATTCATAAACATACGAGTATATAAAATGTATGTATAAGAATATTATGGTCCATTACTTGACTAATAAGATTTATCACCTTTTCAGGAAGTGCTTTATATTATGTAAAAGATTCAGAATTAACACACCAGAAATGATTTGAGTTCTTAGCTCAAATAATAATAATAATAATACAATATTTTTATAGAGCCTTTTCATGACTTTTGGTCATCCCAAAGGCGCTTGCTCATATGAGCGCGCGAACAGGTGGGTCTTCAACCCCTTTCTAAAAGTACTCTCCAGATCCATTTCGCGCAGGTCACCTGGGAGGCCGTTCCATATCGTTGGAGCAGCCACCTTGAAGGCTCGATCTCCAAAAACGGTCTTCTTTTCCCTTCTTGGAAACTCTATCGGACTGCGACATGATGCTGCTGATCGTAGTGTTGCTGTTCTGCTGCTTGTGGTGGCTGGATTTATCATATCCTTTAAATATTTCGGTGCGGTCCCGCGCAGGCTCTTGAAGACCAGCAACCCTATCTTATACTGGACCCGTTCATGAATCTTGAGCCAGTGAAGAGACTTCAAATAATAATGCGGCGTAATATGGCAAAATTTTGAGGCACCATGTATAAGTCTGGCCGCGGCATTCAGTACATACTGGAGTCTCTTCAGCTGGCTCTGGGGCTGTCCGGCATATACGCTATTGCAGTAGTCGATTTTAGACAGCACGAAGGCATTGACAACGGTTTTTAAGGCCTTTGTTGTCAGATTTCTTCTGATTGCTCTAATTTGTCGGAGAGCGAAGAAACCTGACTTAACTGTTTTGCCAATTTGCCTATCGAGTACCAAGTGCTGATCAATTTCTACTCCAAGAACTCGGACATGGGTTGCTGGGATGACAGCACTACCACATATGTCAACAGGAGACTGGTCAAGGAGGGGCTTACGCCTCCTGGTCACTAGGTATAGGAGTTGCATTACATGCCGAGAGATCGGGTTCGAATTCCACCGAGGGTGTCAGAAATGATTTCCCGTTTCGGTGTTTATTTCAAATCCAAAATAAAATTCCGGCAGGGTTTACTCAGCCTTCACAAGAAATTAGTACCAGCCCTCTAGGGAACTGGGAAACCCCCACTTCAACTGAATTGGTTGGCGTGAGGCCGGCCCCCTTACCTGGTAAAATAAATAGGTTTCTTTGCACCACATGCAACACCCTTCGGGGGATATCGCGGCACGAAATTACACTATATGTGTAGCTTAGTTGCATTGCGTTTGTTTTGCGTACAACAAAAAAAAACGGGAAATCGTTTTTGACATCTTAGTGCGATAGTGGGGATCGAGCTCTAGGTCTCTTTATTTAGATCAATGTCTCTGGCATAAAACGAAAGCGATCTACCAACTGAAAAAAATAGCAAATATCTTTAGGCTGTAAATGTGAATGAATTGAATGAAAGTGGAATAAACAAGCGTGCTTTTCCAATCGAAATAAGCTCCTTAGGTGCATTTGTGTTTAGTACAAAAGAAGAGGAATGCATCCAGCAACCCGGCCATTTAGCGCTCACCTCCTAATGGCCACTGCCGGGCAGCTGGAGTCGTTACAATACTCAATAGTATTGTATCTGATGAAGTGAGCCGTGAATCTGCCCCAATAAAGAAAGCTCCGACTCTTTGTGCCGATAGTACTCAAGTACAAAACATAACGCTTAAATTCAATCACAGCGTCTTACAAAAAAATTACGTAAACTAATACACTCAGTAGAGGCACTATTTTTGTTTCTATACATTTTTCAGATGCGCTACGTTTGAGTTATAACATAGCGCACTTTAGATGAAGAATGCGTCTCACTTATCCACCGCTTGGGAATTTTCTTTATTTCAATATGTTCAGATAAACAAGTATAAAATATTGCGTTGAAACTCAGCAAATGCGTTTGTAAAAAAAACATGTAGAGAAAAAAAGCGACCCTACAGATTGTTTTAGTTTTTATGCATCTTTGGTGAAACGCTTCAGTTGAGTTTACACGTGATGTTTTATTGTGGAGGTTCAGATGGCGCCGGTTCCAATCATAGAACGGCACAGTGACAAAACAACACACGATAGAACGACACATGACAGAACAACACATGACAGAACAACACATGACAGGACATCACAATGACGTAGTGATGTAAATCACAAAAAGGCGCATATAAATCTAGTTAATAATTAATGACAGTATATCACATGGCAAAAAAATACATGTAAAATATCACATAACTAAAACAGAGCATGCCATACAAGAAAAAACATCCCATGACAAACATCGCAAAACAGAAAGCACGATAAACGCATTACAAAAAATTGAGACATGAGGAAATGAAAATCATGCATATTTTATTTCGTAAAGCACATAAAAAAGTAACGCCCTCGATAATCATTATTAGATGAAAAAAAAACTACAAAAGCTGCACATAAACAGCAACTTCTTACCGCGCTATCCCTGAAGGATTCGCATCTTATGGCGTGTGGAAGCAAAATATTTTTTTGTGATGTTTTATCCTTGTGGTTGTTTTGTCATAGTGATGTATTTTCTTTGTAGATTTGTCTCAGTGTTTATTTTAACATTTGTGTTCTGACAATGTGTTGTTCTGTCATGTGCTGTTGTGCCATGTGTCGTTTTGTCACTGTGCTATTCTAACCTTATTGTGGAGGTTGAGATGGCGCCAGTGTGCCGGGGCGCTGAAAGCTCCGTAGCAAATTAAAAGCGGGAAGACATGGACTCATCTCAATTTCACGATACGCACCAGCGTGGGAAAAGGCGGCCATTGTGGGGCGCCATTTAAATATGATGAGAGGGTGTGGAATCAACACCCCGAGCCGCTCATTCAATGGGAAATACCTACGACACAAAGTTTCTAGAGAAGAATGTGTGAATAGTTTTTGTTGAGAAGTCAAGTCTCTGCGTGTTTCATTGATGTATTAGGCTCAGTATTTTCAACGTTAGCCTACGTGATTTTTAACTGATAAAAAAAACTACCCACACGATTGACATAAATGTTTCCTTTTCATTCAATGTAAAGTCACTATACTGATGTTGAAGATACCGGGCTCCTTGACTGATGGCTCCTTGGTATGAGACTGACCCCTCGTGCTGTAAAAATCGGCTCACTTATGCCAATACCACCCCGGTTTCAGGGAAAGGCGGCAGGAGTTGCAAGGTTTATGTTCATGTAAGGTTTGGTTTATTTTGTTAGTAGGTACCTACCCATACAGAATGTGTAAGCGCGAATTAACACTATCTACTTGTGAGCGTGCATTAAATACGAACCTCGAATGTCAGTATACCTTTGCAGCTTAGATTACAGATCGTCTCCCCAGTGCTTGTTTGGTTTATCTACCACTGTTTTCAAGGACGACCTAAGGACGCATTGTTTTAAGAATCACATTCTACACAATCTGAGCTAAGAAAAAAACGTACAACTCGTTTACGTGAGTCGTTTTCAATATTTTAAAAATAAATTTCCAGTTTTCATAAGACACATTGGTACAGTGCACATACAAACATTGTCCATGTAAGATTATCTGTGTTGGAGATAGGAAAAACAAGCACTGAGAGGGTGAGATAGCTGAAGCACGTAGGTGAGATGTTGGCTACCCTTAGGTGGTCCACCCCGACACCCCTGCACCCTAATTTGCTGCAATAAATAATGGCCGCCCTTTGTGCGGCCTCGGTCTCTTCAAACGCTTCAATTCAATAAACCATTAGCCACCTCGGGAAGCAGGCGAGCTACAAGGGCCGGGGAAACGCCGCCGCTCTGGAATGTCATGCACAAAAAATGTG
The DNA here is from genome assembly GCA_951799405.1 of Agapetus fuscipes. Classification (NCBI taxonomy): domain Eukaryota; kingdom Metazoa; phylum Arthropoda; class Insecta; order Trichoptera; family Glossosomatidae; genus Agapetus; species Agapetus fuscipes. The sequence continues at coordinate 16,607,730 of OX637338.1, forward strand.
ACGTGAGAAATATACTAAATAACATTAAATGCAGTTTTTGTTGATATTGTTGTGTGAAGTAACCTAGCCGCTACTAATATTGGAATGCGGTTTTCGAGACTGAAAAAATCACATATTTAATGAAGGTGTATCCATTTATGTAACAGTATGAATTTATGTAACAGTAGGGAATGTCGGCAAGAGTTGCAGGGCTTATGTTCATTTGAGGTTTGGATTTTATTTGTAAGTACACAATCAGCATTTGTAAGCGCGAACTACACGTGTTTGTTTGTGGGCATACATCTGAGAGCTTTGAATGAATATATCCTTGCAACTTAGATTATAGATTATGGATAGATAGATGAGTAGAAAGTCAATTCTATAATCTTTAATCTAAGATGCAAAGATATATTACAGCTAAGAGTCATATTAAATGCATTCCCCTGAGCAAACATGTAAAAATTCGCGCTTACACATCCCACATATGGACTTACAATGTATAAAAAATCAATCTCAAATGAACATAAGCCCCGCAAATCTTGCCGACGTTCCCAACAAACAGGTTAGTTCACCCTTACAAATGCTTCATGCGTTCTTCCAAAAAAAATTCCAAATCTCAAATAAACATATACAATGCAACTTTACTGACCTCCCTGAAACAGAGGTGGTAAGGTGAGCCATTTTTTACAGTATGGGTGGTCAGCCTCATACCAACCCAAAAGTCAAGGAATTAAAAGAGAAAATATAGTGCATGTTAAGGTAGGTATATGAGTTAGTTTGTTTTCAATGTTATAAAAATAACTAAGAAACTTTTTTTGTATGTTGCTCACAAAAGATTTACGTGTTCATCTAGAATGAAACTGTTTATTATAACTAATTGTATTAACAAAGCAAGCATGTCATAACACATCCATTTTGTGCACTAAAGAGATGAATACTTTTCCTAGGAAGACGTAGTAAAACTAACAAGGTATGATTTTATTGAGGAAAAACGTTGTAAATTTTCTTTTGTTGGGAAAGGTAAACGTTGACGGAAGGAACGTGTTCAAACAGCACAAACACTGAAAGAAATTTGTGAAAAAAATTAAAGCTTGAAACAAAAAATATAGAATGGTCAGACTTTTATAAGTCTACTGGCGCCAGACACCATAAATGCTAATAAAATAATAAATTATACAGTTTCATTTATTTTAAATTTTGCAAAACTGCCTGAATGAAATGTTGGCTTTTACATTATATGGATGCTACGCTAGGTACATAAGTGCGTTGTTTCTCAGGTAAATGGACATTTAATGAATGAATGAATATTATTAACTAGTTTTATGTAAAATACAACGTTTTACACTTTATTTATAACGACGTAATAATTATTGCTCGTACATTCAGGATTTCCTGTCAGATTATTATTTCTTTAACGTGCCCTTCAATAAGATAGTATTTATCAATGTTAATTTATTTTCATACATATGTATTTTTACGGAATGTGATTGCGAAAATTATGAAAAATGAGTAATTGTGAAGTAGGTAAACATATGTAAGAGTAAAATTGAGAAATTGAACATTACAAAAAGAAAAACTAGTGAAAAGAATGTATGTACGCGCTTCCGTAGGATTTGAAAGTACAACAAAAGAAAAAATGTGATGGGATGGCTCAGAGATGCAAAATTAATGTACTCGTAATTGTAAGAGTGCAAAAAAACACTTAAAACGTAAAAGAAGGTAATGCAAAAAAAGGCGTATCTGCGGAAGGTCTGAGCATTGGCCACCCCTAGTGGGATGGTGAAAAAGATACAGTGTAATTGAATTTCTTACAGCATAACTTTCTTAAAGTATTATTTCGAATTAGCTTTTCTATGTCTTGAATGATGCTTTTTCCAGTGTTAGACGCTAGGACGTCCCAGGATGTCTTAGCATCTAACAATCAGAACTAGACATCGAAGTTCTGAGAGTTAGGGGACCATGGAGAGAAGAAGCACAAGACAGAGAGTTTTGGAGGGTTGTGGCGCGAGAGCCCCTGAGCCTTCAAGGCTTTTGAGCCAAGGTAAGTCAGACGTTAAACATAGGTGTAGTAATCCAGAGACGTACATGTCTTTAAAAGAGCAGTCGAAGTAAGTTTTCAGGCAAGTAATAGCTCCATAACAGCCCTTATTACTTTTTTGATGGCATGCTTTGACTCTCCTTTGAGCTCCTTGACTGATAGGTTGGTACGAGGCTGACCACCCGTGCTGTAAAAATCGGTTCACTTTTTCCAATGCCACCCCGGTTCAGGGAACGGCGGCAGGAGTTGCAAGGTGTATGTCCATGTGAGGTTTTCTTTATTTGTATGCACACATGCAGAATGTTTTTTTTTTTTTTTTTTTTTCATTCCCCCCATTAGTAACCCTAATGGGGGGGAGTTTATTCGTGTGTACCACTTATATAGTATACCACACTAAATATAATTTACAAAGTAATAATTATACATATATCACATATACATCGTCCGGTCGATAGCTCAGTTGCTAGAGTGCTTGCATTCCATGCCGTGAGCTCGGGTTCGAATCCCACCGAGCGCGAGGGTGTCAGAAATGATTTCCCGTTTCGGTGTTTATTTCAAACCCCAAAATAAAAATACCGGCAAGGTTTACTCAGCCTTCACAAGAAATGAGTACCAGCTCTCTCGGGAGCTGGGAAACCACCACTTCAACTGAAGTGGTTGGCGTAAGGCCGGCCCCCTTACCTGTAAAAATAAATAGGTTCAACTCGCCACATGCGACCCCTTCGGGGATAACGCGGCAAGAAGTTACACTATATGTGTAGCTTAGTTGCATTGCATACATACATCTTTTTATTTATTTTTTATTTTTTTATTTTATTAATTTTTTATTATTTTTTATTATTATACACTACACTCTCATTTTCTTTCACTTGAATTTAATTCATATCCAAGCCGATTGGAATTTGAACGGATTTTTGTGATGAATTAGAATCGATTGGAATTTCCATTTTTGTGTTGAATTTGAATTTTGTTAGATAGGGTTCTTGTATTGCTATTATATGTGTAGGCGCGAACCTACATGTGCCTGTCTGTAGGCATGTATTTCATATGAGCCTTAAATGTTAACATATCCTTGCAGCTTAGATTATAGATTATAGATAGATGCCTTCATTTCACTACGTTAGCATAATATTATATTGTTTCTATTCCCTTGGAAGAATATGTTACTTGGTCAGTGGTGAGCATCGGCAACGGCGTTCTAACAAAATACGACAAAGGTATTCGTTTACTTGCGCCCACCTGACTCATGGCCAGTTTTTGTGAGTGTTGGGCTTCATTATCTTATGTTTAACAACTACAGCAGCCCCTAACAAAGGATCGCTTCCTCTGGGGGCTGTAAAGTAGGCAGCCCTTTGTTTGACCTGCAGCGAGAACAGCAGATTGCTTATCGGACATCGTAAAGGTGAGCTGTGAGGCGCACTCGACAAAAGAAACACCTCCAGTTCTGGGAAGAAAAAATACGCATCTTTCTTTTTGCTGCAAATTGTTTGAAAGCGTTTTCTATACACTAATAAAGTCATTCAAGAGCAGGGAAACACAGATGAAGCCTTGGACCGGTGGATGCTAAACTTTCTTTACTCCATGACACGTCAAAATAAAAATGTCTTTGTACATTTAATATAGGTACATATTGGAAGTTGTAGAATGTTTCTTCTTTTCGCATAGATATTTGACGAACCATACTGTAACTGTAACTCTGTCGCCATTCCGCTAGGGGTGGCCAGAGCCTCTGCAGAGTTGCCTCTATTTTTTCCTATCCTGACATACCTCTTTAAATTCCTTCATATCCATGACCTTTTTCATGCATTTTCTTCTTTTACGCTCACTTTGTATATCCCATTCTTTCACAATCTCCTCAATCTGATCACTCCATACTTTTCTCGGTCGTCCCTTCCCTCTTTTCCCTCTCATACTTTCTTTGTATACATACTTTGTCAGTCTAACCATTGTAAGAGAAATTACCTTATTCTCGATGTTCTGTAGTCATCAGCAGGTACCTTTTCTGCACTGATGAATTCTGACATTCCAACACCCTTAAATTTGAATCAATTAAAAATTCAAAGAATTAACATGGCACGAAATTTTAAATGAAATATTTTCTCGATCGCGCAAGTGTCACAGGTCTATGTGATCAAGGTCCTTATCAACTAATATCAAAAAAATTATGACTTGTATTCTAACAACTCAGATGTGTGCAAATTTCATGTGAGTCCATTGTAAATGCATTAAAACTTTTTTGCGGTAGGTATCAATTTTTTCTGTGTGAAATCTTACGACACAGTTTGGCAAACACTCTTGAAACGACACAAAAAATAGCGCCAAAAAGCAAGGAAACCGAAAACCAGTGATTCATGAAGGACGTAAAAGGTTTCATTTGTTTATGTTTATGGCTGGTTATTTTTGTGTACATGCCACCCTGTTTTCTTTGGTTTTTATTTGTACCCATTAAACAATTTGTTCTACTTCCTTTTGAAGTAAATTAAAGAGATAATTTACTAGCCTTAATTTTTTTTAACAATGATAAGAATATTATGGATTTATTTATCTTACTAAATAAAGATAATTTCTCTTCATTGTTAGTATTTTGAGAAATGAAAAAAATCTGGGTAGGTAATGAAATAAATGAAGAGAAATGAATGAAAGGTAAGAAAGAATGTTTGACAAGTGCTCGTGTACTGCATTGATGTGTAAAATCTTGCATCTTCATAAAAAATATGGTTAAATCAATTATTCTTGTGTGAGTGGTAAAAGTAAAGCAAGTGCTCCTTGACTGATAGGTCTTTTTTTTTGGTTCACTTTTTCACAATTTGGTTCACTTTTGCCAATGCCACCCCGGTTTCAGGGAAAGGCGGCAGGAGTTTCAAGGTTTATGTTCATGTGAGGATTTGTTTACTTGTATTTCTATTCCTTGACTTATAGGTTTGTATGAGGCGGACTGTAAAAAATGATTCACTTTGCCAATGTCACCCCTGTTCAGGGAAGGTCGGCAAAAGTTGTAGGGTTAATGTTCATTTGAGGTTTGGATTTTATTTGTAAGAACACATTCAGCATTTGTAAGCGCAAACTACACGTGTTTGTTTGTGGGCATGCATTTGATATGAGCTTTAAAGGTTAATATATCTTTGCAATTTAGATTATATATTACGCATGCAGAATGTGTAGACCCGAACCTAGATGTTCCTGTCTGTGGGCATGCATATAATAATATTATATTAGCCTTAAATGTTAAAATATCTTTGCAGCTTAGATTATAGATAGATTTGTTGACTACTCTTGTCTCTATAGAGTGATCGTCCCAGTAATCCTCGTTAACAACAAATATTACATTCCTTCATTGTTATGTTCAAATGATTCAAGCCATAAAATATCATATTATTCTCAGGAATACTAATATTTAGAGGATGCAGATCTATCACCATTTGGTTCTTTCGTCACCTGGTACAGAGAGGGTACTCCGTTCCTCCTAACCCCCTCCCCCTCACTAGCTTTTCAATTTAAGGTATGCAAATTGAAGCAGCGAATCTAGTGAGCATTGCAGTTTTGATACATGTTTTGTATAACGCTATATTAAAGTTTACACGTAATGTTTTATATTTGAAGGGCAGATGTTCCTGCAGAGCGCGCGCCCCCAGCGTCCCCCGGGACAGATGTCATGGCGAGGATTTATATTTGCACTTCAAACTCTCTTAAAATGGAAATTCAAAATATTGAACTAATGTGGTGTTCAGAGGCTCTGAATCTATGTTGGAGAGATATTTAAAATATTTAAAAACGCAACGTAGCTACGAATACAGAGTAACTTCTTGCTGCGGTATACCTGAAGGGTTTTGCATGGGGCGCGTAGAACCTGTTTATTTTTACAGGCTATGGGGCCGGCTTTCCGCCAATCACTTCAGTTGAAGTAAGGGATTCCCAGCTTCCCAAGGAGGCTGGTACTCATTTCTTCTGAAGTCTGAGTAAACCTTGCCGGTATTTCTATTTGGGGGTTTGAAATAAACACCGAACCGGGAAATAATTTCTGACACCCCCGGTGGGATTCGAACCCGAGCTCACGGCATGGAATGCAAGTACTCTCATCGTCATCATCATCATCATCATTGGCACGACAACCCGGGGTGGGTCTTGGCCTCCCTCAGCAACCGCTGCCAGCGCTGTCTATCCAACGTCTTCCTCCTCCAGTCCCACATTCCCACTGCACGGCAATCCGCCACCACTCCATCCAGCCATCTTGAACGTGGTCTTCCCACTGTCCGGCGTCCCTCCGGGTTCGTCATCACAATCGTCTTCTCCAGGCTCCGATGGTCCATTCGCTGAATGTGCCCCAGCCAATGCAGTCTGTTATGTACTGCAAGTACTCTACCACTGAGTTATTGACCGGACAGATAGATCAATAACATTACCGGCAAGGTTTACTCAGCCATCACAAGAAAAGAACCACTATCAAATCGATCAACCTCAAAGGGTTTTAAAAAATAATTCATCTTGATTGAGAAAAAAGTTGGTAGTAACTGGTAGGTGCAGTTAGTTTTATATATTTTGAAATAAATACAGGTTTTTTCTTCTAGGATAATAAAACTTATCCTGTTGTATGTTTTTTTATGGATAAATTTTAGGAACTCTTTTTTGTTTCTACACAAATAGAAAATAAAAAAAAATATTGCATTTTAAATAGATTGTAAGCCTCTGAGAAATTAAACTTTCAAATTTGAAACTTGCATCTTCGTTGAAACCAAATTTATGTTTGTTTTGATTTTTCTACTTGAGGGTGGTCCTAAGTGGCTGCGTACAAAAAAATAAGTGACTTCTAAGGCTTTGATTATTCAAAAATAAATTTTGACAATGTCAGGAATTACATAACAAATATTTGTCTATTATAATATATTATTTTGTATAAGCTTCCTCTGCTGCTCTTAGGTTGAGAAATTGCATTTTTTCTTTCTTAATAAATAAAAAATTCTAATTGAACACTATGAAGCTTTTTTGCATACCATAAATGAAGAGATGATTGAGGGAATAACTGATTGTACCTGAAGTGATCAAGAGATCGAAAACGTTCGTGTAGGTAGGTTTATAATTTCAAATTAAATTAAAAAAAAAAAATGAAAATAAAACAGTGTTTTATAAGAATCGTTTTGGTTCTATAAATTTTGATAGAGATCAAAATATAATTACTTAAATGTTAAAAAGGATGTCCATATCGACGGTTAAAAGGCAGTAGGGCATAAGTGACATAAACTAAATTGTTCAGGACAGCAGTTTAAAGTTTTACATTGCTGAAAAATGTCTTAACTTTATTTTTTTTGTTTTCATATCGTTAAAATCAAAACAGCTCTAAAATTCAAAAAAATAAAGACATTTATTGGCTTAACCATTAATTTGGTTATACGATGTAATACAATTTTTTTTATGTCACAAGCGCCTTTACGACAAAAAAAGGCCAAAATCTTGTCGGTTACAAGAAAACCATACTTCGAAAACGTAGTTGTTTCCTTGCCCATAAACAACACAAAAATCATCGCAGAGCTATGGAAGTTAGCACATTAGAAAGAGCGGAAAATTTCAAGTAGGATAGCATTCATAACTCATTTTAGACCAAAATGTCGCTTATCTTTTAACCGTCGATATTATCTACGTTGGTATCTAAAGTTGGTCTATAGATGTTGAAAAACAAATATATGATAAATTCTTTACAATTTCGTGCTAACGATCAAAACATGACAGATAATTTCAGTCAGTATTGTTCTACAGTTATTTCACAACACGTTCTTGTTTGTACTCCAGAGTTAGCGTGTCAGTTTTTCTATCCAATTATGTTCTGTCTATGAGAGACACGAGTCAAGTAGGCAGAGACTCGGAAATAAACGCTTTGCCTGCAAAAGCCAATATCCTAAAACACTTACGGAACGTTTAACACAATAATATATTAAAAGCACGTTTGTGTGACACGTATTTCTACTTAGCGTAACCTCCCCCAGTAGGTATATTGTAGGTATAAGGAATACTTAACTCTACCTCAAGTATAAAGTTTTACGTTTAAAGCCAACAAAAAACTAAAGAAAACAAAAATGCTTCCCTAGTAAGCGTTTTATTATCAACACATTTTTTGTAAAACGTTGGGGTTGAGTTTAACATTGAGTTTTATACTGTGGTTACAGTATCGAGTAACGAATGTTGGACAGCGTTGTGGGATTGTTTTGAGGAATTGTTGAGTTCTATTTTGAGTTGCGTTTTAGGCCACATGGTTTTGAAACGTCACAAAGTTTGGTAAGTTGCGATCATATTTTTAATGCATTAGTACCTACAACCACTTAACTCATTTTAGAATCTGGATGTAACATTTAGAATATGTAACTGTGTGAAAACAGCTCACAATCTTTTCACAAAAAAAAATTTCGTCTTTTGTGCAAGTATCAGGTCCGCAAGTATCAGGTCTGCAAGTATGCAAGTCCGGTCGATAGCTCAGGTGGTAGAGTGCTTGCATTCCATGCCGAAAGCTCGGGTTCGAATCCCACCGAGGGTGTCAGAAATGATTTCCCGTTTCGGTGTTTATTTCAAACCCCAAAATAAAATACCGGCAAGGTTTACTCAGCCTTCACAAAAAATGAGTACCAGCACTCTCGGGAGCTGGGAAACCTCCACTTCAACTGAAGTGGTTGGCGTAAGGCCGGCCCCCTTACCTGTAAAAATAAATAGGTTCAACTCGCCACATGCGACCCCTTCGGGGATAACGCGGCAAGAAGTTACGCTATATGTGTAGCTTAGTTGCGTTGCGTTTTATCAACTATTGGTTTATTATAGCAGGGAAGAATGGAGCAGGAGAGTGAAAGAATTTGCTGCAAGCCAATCCCAGGATTGAAACAAGAGAAGAAGATTAATAATATATAATAATAATATGAGGATGATTTATTTGGTGAGCGCTGTTTTTGTGTGTATCACACCTCAAGAGCCCTTTGCGAGCTTGGTCGTCGCTGTAGAAAGCGCCAATTCTCAAGCAAAACCCAGTTGTTGTAAGGTTGGATGGACCTTTCAGTGACCGGTCTTTGGTAAAGGTTTTATGAATTTTTCAACTCAGCGAAGAGCACATTCGAAATATAAATGGTATATTTTTGTGCTCCGCCGCGCCGGGATTCAAATCCACAACCTTCCATTAATTCTCTAAAATAATATTGCAGTATTAATCATTTCATGATTCATTTTCTATTCATGCAATTCCTTGAATTATCTCCTTTCACGTTTTACCTTTTTTTTTATCACAAAGAGGCGTGCCATTTTCTTAATATAAACATGAACTATTTTATTCCATTAATGATCTATTAATAATAACCTAATCTAATAATAGCACATCTATTAATTTAGGGGCAAAGCTATCATCAAGAGGGACTAACGGGATCCGAACCGGCTCTGTTTTATTTTTAACATCAGTTAATCAAATTACGCGTAGGTACATTTTCTATTCGACCATAAAGCAAACAAAAAAATACCAAATTGTAATTTTTATGTGACAAAAAAACAATCGAAAACCTGTTGTATGTACCTACCTATTTAAGTCTGCCCTTAAATCATTTAACATGGCCCCAAAAAAGTTCCCGTATTACTTATAAAAAAAAAAGATCTTCTTTAACATTTTTCATTCGAAAATTGGAATACTTACCATGTTTTAACTAATTATTTTTTAAAACTTCATAATTGACAATGGGGTGTAAATTTTTCCCCGGTTTTGAATCCAGGCTTGCAGGTTATATGAAGGCTCTCAGGGGGCAGGTGGAGGGGCGCGACCTGTGATTGGTCGGCCTTCCCCCCACCCTTTCCTCACCACGCCGCTTCACAATGCTTAGCAACAATAATTATACTAGGAATTATTGTCCTTGTATTTTTTGTCAAATGAGATTTACGAACCTTTAAATTATTATTTTTTGTTTGAAGACCATAATTCGTGTACAAGCACAGACAAATCGCCCATAAAAATATTTTTGGACGGATTGTCTACTCAACACATTGTTAAGATAGATTGTGTATAGAAAATGTCCACGAGTCACACATAAAAAATCGTTTACATACGAGTTCAATTCATTTACAGTTCTCGATCATGCTTCCGATAATGTAGTATTTGGTAGTCACGCGGGTTCAAAGAATCATTGGTTAACAAAAATATGATAAAATAGAATATGTAGGTATATGGAAAAATATTATTACCAGCTGTTGTCGAGGAATTTCAACGCCAGGGAGTTTTCAAAAAGCTCTAAGAAATAAAATAAAAACCTATATAAAAAACATAAGTAATGTTATGACATTAAAATGTGGTAGTTCCTATAATTTATGATATTTTTGGAACAGTCAAAATAAATAGACAATTATTTTAAAAAGAAATCGACATGGGTCATAAAAAAATCTTACATACAAAATGAGTTTGTAACGTTATTGCCATATTTTTGTAAGCATATTTTTTAAATAATAAAAAAAACGTCACTAGTCCATACCAGCGTGACCGAAATAATATTATATAATGAAAAAATATATGTACGTTATACATATCTATGTATTTTTATATGCCTTCAAAATTATTAAAGAATGATTCCTTCAGTGAAAAGAGAAATTCCAGGAAGGCTTCATTGTGTCCGTCAGAGAGTATCAGGGGGGAGGGGGGTCTCTGCAGAGGCGGATGAATGGAAGTGGCGCCCCTCCCCTGCAGGCCCCGCCCACCCCTGCCCGCCCACCCCGTCCCAACCCGCCCACCTCAGGCAATTATCGACGGACGATCGAACGCGACGGGTGCACGACCAAAGGCGAGCGAGTCTAGCGCCTGCCAACACACGAGGAGCACGGAAACCACCCCGAGAGAGCGGCTAACACAAACAAAACAAACTTAAATACCCTGTGAATCAGTGCGCAGCTAAACAATGAACTAAAAACTTAAAGTTAGTTATATTTTTTCTCTTGGAAATGCTAAAACACTGTGCGAGTGTAACAAACGAACTTTTGAAGCATCGAAGTATAAATTTACACCGGAAAAGTCGGTAACAGTTTTTGAATCGCTCGTTACTTTTGGTTGTCGGATTTGGACGTTTTGCCCGTTGTTGTAAGATGCAGTGGCTGTGGATTCTTCTGGCTTTGGCCACCGTGGTGGAAGTGGGGAACGCCAAGCCGAGGAAGGGGAAGGGGAGTTCGTGGTGGTGAGGAATTGCATTCTATTCTACCCCATCATTACTTGTCTAATTGATTTCCCTCATTAATTAAAAGTACCTCAGTAATCTCGTACTTAAATATGTAATTTTTTATTTATGCTATTTTTTTGTCATAAATATTTAAACATTAACATTTTCATCTCCCGCTAATATTGCTGTGAGGGTGGATTAACAATTTGTTTAAATTCATATAAATGATTGTTTTAAAGCCTTAATACTCACAGTTGCTTATACGTTTTTATTTCTTTGATTCAATTAACGGCGCTAGCATCCAACGAGGTAATATGCCAGTAATAAAAATAAACAAATACGATTGTACGGAAAAAAGTTTCAGGGTGGATTGAAATAAATCAATGTGTATTATTTCCCGATGGGGATGTTTTTGTACAGCTCCAACATATTTATACATATTTTAACGACCATCTTTAGAACACATTTTTTTTCCTGCTTATTGTGTAAACTTTTTTGAAAGATACCAGTTGGGTTTACTTACCTATTTAAGTTTTTTGTAATATTTTTAAATTGATTTCGGTCAAAATTGTTTAGTCCATTGAATCAATCCCGTTAATTTTTACGTACTTCAAATCACATCAAACAAATTTTACGTACAGGTATATACGTAGTAAAATGCATGTTCTGAGATATCTCCTCACGTTAAATAATTAATAGGCACTTAGTGAGATTTATTCCGCTAGATACAGCTACCACAGCTCGCTGGGAACACTTATCGGGAAATAAATTCTACGTTATGTTTCGGCTGCGATGACTTGTCCATCAATGACTCAAGTACACCACTTGGAGTCATCGGAATTCCTGGAGGAAGGCTTATCCATGACACCTCATTACTGCCAGAGGATTTATGGAAACTCATCATTAACAATTAGGTGACTAGACTTGTTATTGAAGTGTCAGGAATGGACCTTTTGATGTTGGTTTTTAAATGTTATTGAAAAACTGAATCTGTCATCTAAAATGCAAAGATGTATTGACATTTAAGGCTCAAATAGCAATCATGCCCACAAGCGGGGTACGTTGCGCTTACACATGATGCATGTGTACCTACATTCAAAATAAACCAAACCTCACATGAATATAAACTTTGCAATTCCTGCTGCATTTCACTAATTCCAGGTGGCTGCATAATTATTGGAAAGAAAAATAAAAAGTTAACCGATGAAAAGAGGACACTTTTTCAATGCATTATGTTTTTACAAAAATCTGCTGTGTAGAATCAGTCATTGTTTGTTAATAGAACCAAATAAACATCTAGCTGCTTCATAGAATTCTTGTGATATGCTTTAAAATACATAATATGTAGGTGCATATAAATATTAATAAAAAATAAATTATTACTTAGTTTGTGAATAAAAGTGGTAATATAATAAGCTTGAAATCGCCCTTGCAGTGACAATAGTCACGAAACGGCGCTATACAAATCATCATCATCATCATCAATTTAAAAAAAATGGAGCATAAGTTCAAAAAACGCACGCGGTCTCTGACTGCGAATTTCTTTATAGTCATATTTTCTTGCTCAGCATTGTAACACTCAGTTCTCATGATTTTTTTCACATCAATTAAATATGTAGGTTATATCTTGTCTGCCTTGCCGACTTAAAAGAAACACCCGATGAATCCCATCAAACGAAAATATGTCGTACATTTTTTTATGAATCCTTGTTTTTTTTTCATCGTCTATGAAAATGAGCGGAGTATCAGATATCAGTGCCTCAGCAAGTCTGCGCAGTACAAAGTGAACTAACTTGTGCGTGTTTTATACTGTTTAATGCTAAGATTGCGTTTTGTAAAATATTGTGACAATGACATTGCATGTGCTGACACGAGGATACCTACATATATTTTTGATTAGTTTTATTGGGCTTACCGTTTAATATGTCTATGCGAATTTGTGTCGTTTTTTTGCAATTTTACACATTTTTCAATATTAAATCAATTGAATATGTCAATTAAAAATATACATAAATTCACTTTAATATGTACCTACTTACCACGTGACAAAATTTGCACAATGGAATTCATATGATTATAAAAATTTATTAAAAACATAAAACATCCAGCCTTACAGCAACTGGGTCTTGCTTGAGTATTGGCGCTTTGTAGCGACGACCAAGCTCGTACACCTTTGCGGCACTACAACAAGTGTCATAGACCCCTAGAGTCTCTAGAGTCTAGGGAGTCTCCCGCACAGAATTTCTTAAAAAAAAACATCTACTTTTTTCGAGTTCATGCACTTTGAACAAAAAATGTATTTTCTAAAATGTGTATATTTTCATCCCAGCCTCAGTATGCCAAGAGGGTTAACAACTGAGAAATCGTCTACGGGAAGGAGGTAGTTGATTTGAAAAATTAATTTACTCACCCCTACCTCAAAGAAAAAACGTTCTACACTAAACCTTCAATAATTAATTAATCACAGCTTTAAAATAACTGTCCTACATAAGTACATAAAGGAAATCACTTAAATCTATAAAAAATAGTAAATTCACATTTAGCTATTAAGGTATATTTACTCCGATAATGATTCCATGATTAAAAAAAACTCGATGTGAGATCATCTTGTGAGTACATTTTTTTAGATTTCAATTACATTAGCTGTTAAAGAAACATGTCGAGATATTGCTTAACCTGTCCATCTAATAATACCCATAGAAACATGTAAATTTCCAGTCAGGCCTCGGCGATGGTTTTTGCCAGCCGTCTTCCACAAATGGTGGTGATCTTTAATGCTGCAAGAAGCTGCCGCTGTGGACATCCATCATCCACCAGCAGCCACAAATCATCGGCGTGGCAAATGAAGACAAAAAACCATCAGACTCTCTCTTGGGCGGATTGAGAATATGACTGTATATGGAGACTTATTAAACAAATATAGAACAGATTAATTGTCGAGGAAGAAGAAATCGTTGAGCTAGAATAAAATGTGAACAAAGAGTTTATGTTAAACATGAATCATTGATAGCGCTATGGCCGAGCGAACAAGGTTGTAGTAATTTGATCACGTGAGGCTCTTAGGACAATAGCATAGCTTTGCTCTAGAATTTTTTTAAAGAACTTTGTGCGGGAGACTCCCTAGATTCAAGATACTCTCGGGTCTATGACACTTGTTGTAGTGCCGCAGAGGTGTTGGTGATATGGTAGTTGATGTCATAATCAGGTTGCAGGGCCGTTAGCTGCACAGTGCTGTGGTGTGTGTTGCGTTGCGTTATCATGAGCCACTGAAACGATGGATTTATAGATGTCGTTCGGTAATAATATAATTGTGTACCGTTTTATAAAGGAATGATAAAAATGATAAAAGTATACGTAGTTCGATCCGTGGTAGAATTGAAATATTATTTTCAATACTGGCTGTGTGAATTGTCGCAAATCAGGCGCGGAAGAAAGCGAATAGAATGTACCTACTTAGGTGCACATGACAACATAACCTTAATTTCTCTTTCGGTGTCATTTTTATGTTTGTATATTAAAAAAATAGTTACCAAGTAGCGTATCCAAATTCATGTTTATATGTATGAAAGCACGTTTAGCATATTTTCATATTTTACGAGGAGTCATGAGATACATTGTGGAGATTTTTCCAGAACAATATATTCGCACGTGGGTGAGTGGTATTGCACGGACGGTGACATGTTAGAACGGCACAGTGACAAAACAACACATGACACATGACAGAACAACACATGACTGAACATCTAATCCAAGTTGCAAATATATGTAACATTGGGGAGTCACATTACATGCATTCTCACAAGCAGACACGTACAGGTTCGTGCTTGCGTATGCCGCATGTGAACCTATAACATTAAAACCAAATCTCAAATGGGCATACACCCTGCAACTCCTGCCGACCTTCCCTGAAACAAGGGTGATATTGGCAAAGTGAACCACTTTCTCTAGTATGGGTGGTCAGCCGCATACCAACCTTTAGGTCAAGGAATTATAAACATCATATAATAAAACATCGTTTTCACAAAACAACACAGAAAATAAAACATCACTAGGACAAAATAAAACACACCGAAAACAGAACGTACAATAAACGGCAGATGAAAAGAACATTTAAAATTTGAAAAAAAAACTATCTGTCATTTTAAGGTTTTACGTGAAATTTTGTAATGTTTTTTAGAACTTAAAAAACATCACGACAGAACGACTTTCTTGTGATGTTTTGTCGTAGTGATATTTTTCATGTGATTTTATGTCATTTGTCGTTCTGTCATATGTCGTTTGTATGTGTCGTTATGTCATGTGTCGTTTTGTCACTGTGCCGTGATGTTAAGTGTCATTCTATCATGTATCGCTCTGTCATGTCCGGTCGATAGCTCAGGTGGTAGAGTGCTTGCATTCCATGCCGAAAGCTCGGGTTCGAATCCCACCGAGGGTGTCATAAATGATTTCCCGTTTCGGTGTTTATTTCAAACCCCAAAATAAAATACCGGCAAGGTTTACTCAGCCTTCACAAGAAATGAGTACCAGCACTCTCGGGAGCTGGGAAATCTCCACTTCAACTGAAGTGGTTGGCGTAAGGCCGGCCCCCTTACCTGTAAAAATAAATAGGTTCAACTCGCCACATGCGACCCCTTCGGGGATAACGCGGCAAGAAGTTACACTATATGTGTAGCTTAGTTGCGTTAGTTGCGATGTGTAGTTCTCTTGTGTGTCATTTTATCACTTGTCGTTCTGTCATATGTGGTTTTGTCACTGTGTCGTTCTGTCATGTGTCATTTTGCCACTGTGCCGTTCTACCATGGAACCGGCGCGGGCCTACGTTTCCATTACAATTCAAGTCACCGCTTCATTCGTAGGCACATCAAGTAAAAGATGCACAGGTATGATAAACTCGTATTACAAGGCTGGCGGCCGTTTTTTCGCACGACTCTTCCTCAGTTAGAATTATAACCTGCCGGTTGTTTTGTCATTTTTTGTGGCGAACAACATGTAGTTCACACAAATCGTCTGCGCCGCTAACAGCTCATGCCCTTAACTGAAATATTAAGTTTGTACGAGGAATTTTTATTGCCACATTATTGTCACTTGGAGCTATCAGAATTGACTTGACGAGTGAGCAAGGCTTACTTACAATGTATACTGTGATGGAAACTAGCAGCCAGTCTACTCTAGCATACGTCAATGTAAAACCTTAAAATGACATATTCGTCACTCCTATTGGCATCACCCAATAGGAGTGACGAATATGTTAAAATTTAATCTGAGGCAGGGAGTTTATGAGATAATTTATATTAACGGTACAGATCTAAAAGAGAGGAGACACATGGAAAAATGGTTCATTTTTCCAATGTCACCCCTGTTTTAGGGAAGGTCGGCAAAATTTGCCGGGTGTATGTTCCTTTGCGGTTTGGATTTTAATTTGTTAGTGCACATGCGACATTAGTTAGCGCATGCTGCTGTTTGTGGACATACATTTGATATGAATTTTAAATGTTTGCATATATTTGCAACTAAGATTATAAATTATAGGTTGTGACGTTGGAAGACATACGCAATGCAGAAAATAAAATTTGAATGAATTGAATATGAACGAACCCAAAACGTACCATTTACAAAATATTGGTTCTAAATCTAAATCTTAGTTGCAAAGATACCTATGTATCATTTGAGATTCATATTAAATGCATTCCCACAAACAGACACGCATAGTTTCGCGCTCACACACGCCGCATGTGGACCTACAATATAAAAGCAGGGGTTGGACAATGTAAGCTGGACACTATAAAGTGTATTGAAGATGTGGCTGCTTGGATGAACGGAAACCGTCTGAAGATGAACCCAGAGAAGACAGAATTCATGTGGGTTGCATCCCCAAGAAGACAGCATCTTTTGGATATAGAGTCTTTTAATATTATGGGTGAGACCATTAAACCCCAGGATTCTCTAAAATTCTTAGGTGTGCATCTGGATGGGGCACTTTCCATGGAAAAACAGGTATCGGGGATTGTGAGCTCCAGTTTTTTCCACCTGAGGCAGATAAGGCGTATTCGCAGCTGCTTACCTGTTGATGCAGCAAGAACTCTGGTGAATGCGTTGGTGGTCTCAAGGTTGGACTACTGCAACAGCCTGATGCTTGGGCTTCCTAAGGTGCAACTAACAAGATTGCAGTCCGTTTTTAACACCGCAGCAAAAGTGATTTTGGGAGGCAGTAGAACTGACCATGTCACTCCTCTATTGCAGAATCTTCACTGGCTGCGTGTCCCGGAGAGAGTGGAATACAAAATGTGCCTGTTGGTATTTAAAGCACTCAGAGGAACGGCCCCTTCTTACTTAGCCGAATTATGTAAGCTTGATGAGATTTTTGATAAGCGGTGCACTCTTCGCTCGGCGCAGAGTGATGCTATCAACAAGCTGAAAATGCCATCTCGACGGAGCAGAACGGGCTTTGGGGATAGGGCGTTCAGTTCGGCGGGACCGTTGTGCTGGAACCGGCTGCCTTTGAAGCTGAGGACGGAAACCAGCGAGGAGCGCTTCAGGAAGGAGCTGAAGACCACCATCTTCACAAGAAGAGAGTGAGCGGTGGGCGCCCTTGGGGTGGCTGGAGCCACTAAACGGCGCCCAAAAGAAGAATAAGTCATCCAAATATATATATATATATATATATGAAAACCCAATCTCAAATGAACATAAGCCCTGCAACTCTTGCCGACCTTCCCTAAAACAGGGGTGACATTGGCAAAGTGAACCATTTTTTACAGTATGGGTGGTCAGATTCATACCAAACTATTAGTCAAGGGCTGTTTTTTGTAATTGGTTTCTATGGAAGATCGTTTGTACCTACATACACGTATAAATCGACAGAACATAATACTGCCACTGATAAAAGAAAAACATATTGTTACAAAAATACGTTTCATTCTTTGTATCATCATTGTTTCACACTGAAACAGTTTACATGGATGTAATTGCTTCATTTTCACATTTCTGGAATAATTTAGATCGGCACGTAGCAATCATTAATGCAGAGTGCGAAAAAAGAGAACCGAAAGCATGGCGCAGAATACATCACACACAACGAGCGTGCAAATTGCGGAGAGCGTTTTGCAATCCTCTGGATCTGCCGCAAAGCCCACCGCCGCCATATCTGCGCGCGTTATGTTATGACAAGTGCGAAAGCTGCCATCACGACACGACGTGACACGACACGTCACGTGACAAATCACGATCTCACGTGACGTGATGTAGCGTGGCGTCCCTCACGTGATAAACTGCGGTGGGCACTTCCTGAAAGCAAACCGCTTTCATGCAAAAATCGTGTAACACAAAAAGTCAACAGTGAGCAACATCGACCAATGTAAATGAATGAATATTTGTCAATACCAACGGATGTGCCAGGCAACGAAATAGGTATCGAATGAAAAGAAGAGACATAAGATAATGGCGTCAATTGCGTAGTTGCATTTAATTGTGTTATACGAAGACTGTCAACAATGTTTTGTTTTACATACAATCAGAAGCATGCACATCTGATATTACACATTTTGCAAATGTACCCTAATCTAATCTATGTTGCAAAGATCTGTAACATTGGGGGTTCACATTATATGCATTCTCAGAAGCTAACACACTAACAGAAGTATGTCCTTCTGCTGTTACATTTTTTGCAAATTACAAAAATCTCTAAATTAATGTAAACTCCGTATATACCAGTTTTTTTCTCTGTTTTATTTGTGATACATGGTCTGAATTACACATTTCGATGTGGCTGTTTTCAACGAGGAAATTAATGAACAGGGTTGCGTTTTCAAAACACCTCTCAGCTCTTCCGTATAGATTCGTGGGCGGTGCTCATCTTACTTACTTCCCAAGCCCTTCCAGGCCCCCCCTTCTTTCCCTGCGGGCACGCCACTGCTGCGTGGTACAGATGCAGAGGCAGATTGTGGATCAAGCAGAGGAGACATGTGACAGTAGCGTAACTTGATACGGCAAAGAAACCAGCGCAGAGTTATGAGACCGTGCGAACTCGCGATGATGAGTTCAAAGCTCTGGAAAATACATGAGGATATGAAATATGTCTGGAATGTTTTCAAACAAAAGTATCTATATAGTCAAAGTTATACAAATATATTGCCATTTAATGCAGTTCCACGGGCAGACACGTGTAAGTTCGCTGATACGCATACTGCATGTGCACCCGTTCCCTGAAACACGATGGCATTGGCAATATGAACCAAGTTTTTACAGCATAAGGGTCAGTCTCATACCAACCTATCAGTCAAAGAAGTATAGATACACATTAACTATTTGACATTCTGTCTCCATTAGACAGGTTAGCACAGGTTCGATCTTACAAGTTCAAACCTGTGCTTCTGCAAATATTACTGCTACAGGTATAAGGACTAAAAGGAAACTGTTACAGTAAATATTGTAAGGTAAAAAAATCCCACGATGAGGATTGTGTTTTAGGATTTTAGATTTCTTAAAAAATATAATTGATCCTCAACTTTTGTTGCGAATCCGTCAAATACAAACTACAGAAGAAACTGAAAACAATGCTGGTATTTGTAATAAATGTGTATAAAATGGGCATGACTTTAATCTGATGGAAAAGTTTATTTTTATGACCTTTTAGTTACTTTAAAATAGTAGCGCTACTGTTAGGAGTATGAATGAAGTTAGAGATATCACAGGACATAAAATCTCACAAATTGGACGAGATATCACCTTACATCGCTCAACTGCTAGTTGGCTACTTGAAATTCTACAGACCAACAAAGACATCATATTTTAAAATGTACTTTATGGTAGGTAGGTACACGGCAGAAGTGTAGATGACAAACTTCGTGTGACACACGTCTTAAATTTAGTTTATCTGAGTTTAAAAGCAAAACGGAAAATGTATTTAAAATAAATACATCAGAACTTCACTGATTAAACTCAGGTAAGAATGACCGTCGTGATGAAACTTTCAGCCCAGGCATCATTAGTTTATCAAAGCGTGGGCTCAACCGACGACTAAAATGTCTAAGAATAGCCCCGATAGTATTCATGAGGGAAACGTTAATACATCCAAAAAGTAATATCGTGTCAAAATAAACGTTATTCTGAAGTTTTTGACCCAATATTATTTGCCATAGAAGATTGCCAGAACGAAGGAAAGGTTTCGCGTTCTATCGTTCGTTGATGTTTATTGGAAACAAAGCTCCGTCCTGAGAGAATGTAGCCAAATTGCCAATGTAAATGCAGTTCATTTTCAAATTTCAAATATGAATTCCTGGATAGGAGAGAAAACCTTTCTGATTTCAGTTAATTTTGAACTGACTTCCTTGATATTCTAACACTAAAGCTATCGATTGAACTAGCTATTGCATATAACGCAGTTTTTTTTTATTCAAATTATTTTACATGTTAAACGATAAAACCACGATTAGCTTGTTATATGAGGGTGTTACATTGAAATATAGAATACTCCTAAAACGGAACGAATGACAGCTGATTAGAGATGATTGTGGTCTAACTAATATGTGACAAGGCACCACAAGATAAAGGTTGTCTTAGAATAATGACTCGAGTCCTCTCAACTGTCTAATTTAGTCTCCTCGATGAATCTAGAAGCTGTAGCCTTTCGAATATTAAACGGTGTATCTCACAATCGAAAATACAGACAATTATGGTTCTTTTGCGTATTTGGTTAAAGTTGACTTTCGAGTTGAGGTTGTGAGGGATGAGAAAAGAATGTGACGCTATCTGAAGTAGTTACTGGTACAATAATCACCACTTAGGGCTGAAATATATGAAGATGTGAAGTTTATTTTGATGGTAAAATAAATGTGAAGAAACATTGTTATTATATGAACGCATAAAAAAAGTGTTGTATATAGTTTACAGGATAGTACGCTTTGACATCAAGAATGACAACTGGCACATAAAATTTAATATTCAATTGGAAATTTTGCGTTAATTAAAAAATCATTTTGCCGTTTAAAATAAATATAACTTTCAATGAATAATGGCAGTGTAATTAAAGATCTTATGTCGAATAAAATATTTTTTTTTTATCAAAATATTAATTTCACTTGAATTTAACAAACATAAAACAGATTTTTAATAAAATTGTGGATCGTTTATTTCAAGTAATTTTAAAACTGTGAAACAGAGAGGTGAAATAGAGAATTTTATTAAATATCATTTATACCTTTTTTACTGCGGTAACAATAGGTTCCTAAATTCAGAGGGCTGTCCCCAAAAGATCTCAGATCGGGCTTGATTGAATCATTTAATCGGATCTAAAGTGAATGTTTATGGTTCATTAGTACCCGTGTATTTTTATTATTGATCGTGACTGATACAACAAGTTTCCCCAGTCCCCACACAATAAGGGAATATTTGAGTGAGATATTCCTTGACTTATAGGTTGGTATGAGTATTACCACCCATACCTACTGTAAAAAAAATCCCTTTGCCAATGTTACCTCTATTTCAGGGAAGGTTGGCAAGAGTAGCAGTGCTTGTGTTCATTTGAAAATTTGTTTTTTTTTTATATTATAGGTCTACATGCGGCATGTGTTTGCTTATGGGAGTGCATTCAATATGAATCTTAAATGTAATGTATGTTTGCAATTTTGATTAACGATGGGTTATAGATAACATAATATTTGGAGTTCAGTAAAAAAACCTATAATCAATTATATGGTACATCTCCAATAATTATCTAAATTGATTTAAAAACATTCCTTTGTCTATATAATATTGATGAAGGTACAACTATTTTTTTCTGAATGATTTGTTATTGTTGTTTTATTGCGTAACTTTGTGCATTGTCCATAAATGTTAATCCGCAGGGAAATGCTTGAAATGATAATCAGCCGTGGTATAGAGTATCGCCTGATGTGTGCAGGGCATCGCACTGTTTGTGCAGCGCGCTGTCACATAGCGTCATGTCTCACCAGGACGAGGGGTTCTTCTCCATGGCGAGTGTGGTAAAATATTTCCGAATTAAATCTTAATATCTTTTAGTTAAACTTGATTTACAAAATTAACGAATAATGTCTAATCTCGCTGAAAATTAAAGTACAAAACCCTCAGGCAGATGTGAGAGTATATAAACTTTCATTGAAATACAGAGTGGTTTGATTTAAAGTGAATTTCTAATGATGTATTCCATGACTTATAGGTTGGTATGAGGCTGACCACCCAAACTGTAAAAAATGGTTCACTTTGCCAATGTCACCCTTGTTTCAGGGAAGGTCGGCCAGAGTTGCAGGGCTTGTGTTCATTTGAGATTGGGGTTTTTATATTGTAGGTCCACGTGCGCCATGTGTGAGCGCGAAATTATGCTTGTCTGCTTGTAGGAATGCATTTAATGTGAATCTCAAATGATGCATATCTTTGCAACTTAGATTTAGATGTAAAATTCCAATAAAATAATAATAATTGGCTAGGATGGGTTTGTAAGGGAATTCAAAGCTGAGACACGTCTTTCCTACTCAATCTACAATATTCTTCATGTTCTCCATGTTTCGAGAATGATCTTAATTCTTACTATAAAATAAGAACCAAAACTCTATGTAGCCTCAGAATTCAACCGATCGTTGTATTGTGCAAACATAAAGTGACTAAGTATCAAAAGCGAATATGAAATTAATTGTTCTAAATAAATCAACGCAGTTTTAATTAAATATAATCCACACAAAAACATAATAATATGTTAAGTTTTGTCTTTTGTAATTGCTGAGTCCAAGAGATTACGACTACCGCCCATGCAAGTGTCCACCAGGCAACCAACTCCTGGCGCAGTATCCAACTACTTAAAACTCAGCAATAGCGTGAAGTAAAATATGTACAGAAATAAAAACAGTACCTCTAGAGAGCGTTTTAATGTCAGTTATTTTATTGTTCAACGCTGGGGTTGTGTTTGAATGTAAATTTTGTACTTTGGTTACTGCCTTCAGTTCTCACGGTACGACCAGCCGCGCGCTCTCGGTTTTTTTTCTCTGCTACATTTTATTTTTTATCTCCCGAAATAATAAAGTGAAATAAAAGAGTTTTTGATAGCATCAACGGTTGGAACTCAATCCGAGTACGAGCCACTGACGCCACGCCAGTGAGGCACAACTGGATGTGGAGATCCTCGAGGAGATAATCCTACAAATAGCTACAAATGACAGTGTTATCGGGCTTTCTACTCCATGTGTCATCGATAGCGTGACGTTGTACGATAGCTTAACGAAACCTCCGTCCAATCATTTATCGATTGTCATTATTTGATGCTCAGTAAAATATCCCAACGATTCAATGAAGTAAGTAGGTGAAAATTTATTTAAGAGAACGAAAAAAACTGATGTGAAAAAAGGATATAAGATTGCAATGATATGTATCTCTTACAGAGGTAATTACTTTTAACACCTGTAAATTTTCAGAGGATATATTCCGTCCAGTCGATAGCTCAGTTGGAGGAGTGTTTGCATTCCATGCTGAGAGCTTGAGTTCGAATCCCACCGAGGGTGTCAGAATTGATTTCCCGTTTAGGTGGTACTTAGCCTTCACAAGAAATGAGTACCTGTCGGAAGCTAGGAAAACGCCCACTTTATCTGAAGTGGTTGGCGTTAGGCCGGCCGTTTTATCTGTAAATAAATAGGTTCCACACGCAAAAAGTTAAACTATATGTGTGGCCTAGTAGCGTAGCGTTATTTCTACATATTTTCAAGTCAATCATGAATTCAGCAGTTCAAAATTAAAAAAAAAAAAAAAAACAAAAATCAGGTACCGTGGTCCACAATCCACATAATTTCCTCATATCCTCATTCTCTTTAAAAAAGAAAACACATCGAAGCCCACGCTTGATAAATTCCAAACGTCTGTCACTATTTCTAGATACGCCAGTTTTCAATTCTTTCACCCGCAAATACCGAGATGATCCGTGGGTTTGTCTTGGATTCACCAGATGTTCCCCGGAGCATCTCAGGTGTCAGCATATCACCTGGGACTAGCGGAGGTTTATCTGTCGTGTAGGATCTCTCCAAATATCCAACGGGGGTGGACGAATTATATACTGCTCAAAGTATAAACTTTACGTAAATCGTTTTACCAAAGCTTTTGAGAAACCAAAACGCTACACTGCATGCGCTATTTTAGTTTCCTTATATTTTTTGGTAAAACACAATGATTGAGTTTAAGCGTGAAGTTTTATACTTGTTCACAGACTGCTGCTTCTTTTGCTGCCGAAATCTCATTCGGAATATACGGCAGCCACCGGTCATTGCTTTTTATTGCCAACCTTTTAAAATGTAGAGATACGCCTCTACAGAATGTTGTTTTTGTCCAAAATAATTATCATATTTTGTTATACAGTGGAAACTTTGTAATGCAGGTTGATTTGAGTTGATTAAAAAAATATGAAAGTGAAGAAATTCTTACAAAAAAATCGTGTTTTATTGTAAGGTTTACCTGTTGTTATGCCTTACATCTTTCCGAATGCAGAACCTTGTGACTTAACAAAAATTCATCTGAGGTGGATTTTTGTTGTACCTGATGATGATCATGGGTGATATAAAACATTAGTTTATTGATTGATTAAGCGAAAGTAAAGTGTTTCAATCAAATAAAGATTCATCTTGTTTCTGTTCTATAAAGTTTACTAAGAATCAAATATGAATTCTCGCAGTGTTAATACACAAACCATAGAACACATAATAATAATTGTCTAATTTTATATAGCGTTGTTTTGATGATGATGATGAGTTGATGATTTCTTTATAGCGCCGTTTCGTGATGTAGTCACTCCAAGGGCGCTATTTGTTTTGTGGCAGTAGTCACTCCAAGGGCGCTTAAAAGGACTTATTGCCCAGATTATTGATTGATCATCGTTTACTGACGCTTTATTAAATTAAACATTGGACTTCTGTTCATTTATATTCATAGTCATTGAAAGAGCATTTTATTTTTCCTAACTGTAGTTCCAAAAAGAAACATTTAGATTTCGCTTACAAAGCAACATACATCTTCATTATTCCCTTAAATTGTAATCGATACCTGCTGTCACTAAATAGACACATCATGCAGGAACTCCAAGTGTAAAGTTGATATTTTCAAGTCAAAATGAATGTGTGCATACGGATTGAAGTGTTGGTTATTTGAACAGACTGAAGGGAAGTGTACACATTTCTAGACATAAAACGTTGTTCAATATTGACCGTCCGACTTAGTCCGAGACTCGCACCTGTGCTCTCGTCTTCCAGCCTCTAGTACTAAAATACATTTCTTCTTCATACTTCTTTGTAGCTAATCTGTACGTACAATGTACTTATCCTGTGTCAAAATTGCAAAATTGTGTGTTCGTACAACCAACGCAACGGTAAATAATTGTAAAGTGTAGGAATATCTGTGGTGTAGATACCTATATTCTGTAAATTGGCTCTTTAGCTTTCTGTGGTTTGTTTCTCTGGTTTTAATGAAATTTCAAGAACATATGAATTAGTAAATAAACAAAATATTGTAAAAATGTTTGACAAGACATATTACAGTAGAAAACAACTTTATATGCGTGTTTTGATTATTTTTTATTTGACTGAAAAAATGAGTGTTGATTCATCGTAATTCACAAACGTGTTAAGAATGTTTGCATTAATATTTTGTAGACAAGCTGAGAGTTGTAAACTTCACGTTTGCTTGTAAATGAAAGGGTAAACTTTCCCCGCACTGGGTGTGCAGGAAGACACTAAATATGTCAAAACGTCAAATATTGGCCGAGGAATCCAATATTTATCCGTTTGTTATACATGACACCTCACCCACAGGCGGACGGGACAAAAAAACGTTCAACCGATGGGCAATATTTGCTCTACATTCCTGCAGTTGGTACTCCGAGAGGCGCGCCTCGGTTCTGTTTTCTTTGCCGCGATAAGCTCATCCTATGGGTGAGTAATGTTAAACAAAGGCTGGACCCCAACTTACAGATAAAAACCGACAAATATTGATTTAAGGCCTTTGTTTTAAGAAAGGATGTGAATCGGAAAGGCATTAATAGGATTGTGAGGTAATTTGAGAGTCAACATTCGCTTCTAGGAACACCGGAATGTCGTGTATTGGATTCACCGCGACACCGTGAGAATGCGCTGCAACTCCATACATGAGATGCTTCATTCATGTTTGCTCTATGTCACATTGCGGAAATATATTATATACCAATACACATAGTCGGTAAAGATTTTATGTCTTTACTGTTTTTATGAGACTATTAAATTATCATTAAAAAATAAATTAATATACATCGTTACCGCACAAGAATTTATGAAGTAGGTATCAAGATTGTTACTTTTACTGCGATCAGTGGTCTCTATGAATTCAAGCTACGAACAATGATATTAATTATGCATGCATATTTTTCAGGGGTATTGCCAAGGCCAGAGAGCCCAACAACATCTCCCCCCTGACCCCTGGCGTGCTGTTCATGGAGCCAGAAAACTACTCCACCCTGAGGCGGAAGCAGAAGAGGCTGGCTAGAGAGAACCCAGGAGTGTTGGTGGCGGTGGCCAAGGGAGCCAAGCAAGCCATACAAGAGTGCCAGTTCCAGTTCAAAGACAGGCAGTGGAATTGCTCCACAAGGAACTTCTTGAGAGGAAAGAATCTATTTGGGAAGATTGTCGACAAAGGTGAGTCAAGGCCCTTATTAAAAATCATATCCCAACCACAATTAAAAAAATATTGTCAGGGAAACGACTATGAAATCTGAACATTTTGGCGAGCGAACGTCAGTATTGCATGGGACTGCTATCCTTAGCAGCCAACAAAATATTTGTGTTCGTTTTACCTAGCAACTCGGCCGAGAGCGACGTTTATTTTCGCGCCCATTTCAATGTTACGACCTAATTAGAGAATGAATGATTAAAATGTATGTCAGAAAAACAATTAAATAAATAAGAAATCAGCAGTCACATACTTCATTGAATGCCCTCTGCACAAGTGCTAAGATGACATGCGGTTATTACTTTCGAAATTATCTGTATTTCAAGATACTCACGTGAGTTGCAAGATAAGTCATGCAGCAAACGAAGAGAAAGAAATTGCTAATGAATTGTATGCTAATTTCTCATATAAACACGTCATTTGCTGTGAATACCTCACACAGTTCCTCGTTCTTGAAGTGTGTAAAAGTTTACGTGCAAACTTAACCATAGCGTTTATCAAAGAATGTATGGTAAGTTAAGCAGCAAATTTAGGGAGCGTTGTAGTTTGTGTGTATTTTTGTTGTTGTTAAAATACCTACTAGGTGCACAGGCCCTGCTGGGTCACGCGGTTGCCTACATCTTCTGCACAAGGCGCAGAACAATACCATCACAACAATCAGTAATTATTCCACGGTGAATTAGTGGAAATGCCAGCTCTATCTAAGATGGCGATCTCGCTAATATGTGCAATCACAACCGGCCAAGGGCCGCACCTCATTGACAGAATTCGCAGATGTTTCGTCACAGAAATGCTACGCTTTTACCCTCTGAACGTGGCATACGCCCTACATGCCCGTATTGCGTCAATGGCGAACAATAGTAGAAAACTGCTGCATTCACAATGGGGCAGTTTATCGGCTCATCTAATCTGATCTAAGGTAATCTGATACTAAACGTAAATATGAGCCAATCCAGGCAACTGTTGTCGCTTTAGTCCAGACAAGCGTTTGTAAAAATGTGGAGCATCTTTCCTACAAATAAAATGAAAGTATTATAGGTATCCATGCATTTACCATTTTGTATTGTAGCGTTTAATGCTTGCAAACGGAAAGTCCAGAGATCAAAATAAGATCAAATAATTTTCAAAAAAATGTCTCAGCTGAGTTATAAAATCATTTGCATTAATCAAAATACTGGTCGTTGAAGATCCATCTTGCCTTACAGAAACCCGGTCTCGCTTGAATTTTGTTGCTTTCTTCAGTGACCAATAAGCTGAAAAACGTGATTCAGAAGGTGTGATTCACACAAAAATAGAGCTTGAATAATAAATAACTCTATTCTTATAATATTTATTCAGCAATTATTTCGTTAAAAAGAAAAAGAGGGTCTGATTATTGGGAAAGACAACATATTTTCTTCCAAAATGCATTGTCACCATATCTGGGAACATCAACAGCCACTTACCAAGTAACCCTATAATTCCATAGATATACCTACAAGTACAGTAACTTTTGCAGATATATAAACAGTATATTTCCATAGATATATAGTAGCATTTGATAGCCTTAAAAAAGGTTTTCTGTTTAACACAGAAAGTACAAAAACATTGGGAGGCTCTGTGATTAACATGAAAAACATTGTAGCATTATAAGACGTATTGTATTTCAAAACAGTTCAATTGTGGCTATTTAATATTGCATTAGCCCTAACATACTTGTCCATAACGTTATGTTACAGGACACGTGCTGTATTAGGACAGATGCTACAATTTTAGGTGGGTAACTTTTTTTACCTAATTCCTTGCCCATGTGGCTAAATATTACGTTAGTTCCTAAAAAAAATTGGCATCGTGATACCACATTTATCAAACTGAGTTTTTAAAAGCTTGTTAATTGATGGTAAGATCCAAGATTTAAAATTCCTACTAATGCAAAATTTTCTCGATCTATTTGCGATTGGTTTTAAAAAAAGTTCATACATTAAGTACTATTTGAAAAGTTAAAAGGTAATTTAGGATTTTATAAAGGATTGAAGCAAAAAGGAAAGTTGTTACATATTAAGCTACGAGACAGTTACAGGGTTATTGGGTATTTGATGTGTTGAAATGGATCTTTTGGTGTTTGAGAATAACATCGTTTTTCTCTAAACATGACCAAAATGAGCAACTGAAACTTTCTTGTGTATTAGAATTATTAATCAAATTGGTTTTCAAAAGTTTTGAAACGGGGAAAGCGTTTACTGTGGGGGTACTCGTGTGTGCTGTTCATGCTTATCATAAATTAATAGGGCTTTTCATTTTCATTATTTACATGCCTACCTCATTCATAAAATGGTAGAATTTATTGTGTCTATAAAAAGCGATAAATAAACGCATCCATGTTACAATACAGATGGCACTCATAATCAATATTAACTATCAATAAACCCGCATTAATGAATATTGTTATTTAATGAAGTCCGTATGCAGATGACTGGCACTTAAAATTATCTAGAGTCGAGGCGAAAGGTCCGTTCATGAGGCGAGCGGGACGTGGTCGAGTCTAATGACTGCCAAAACAATTTATGTTTCGATTTGCTGATATTTATTGTACATGTGAACCGATGAATTCATTAACCGAGAGATTTCAGTTCAATAGAGTTCGCAATCAAGGCCGGCCTGCTCATTCAATACATTTATGTTTATATCAAAACAAGACAATACCTGTTTGTATTACTATTTATTGGGGTTTAAGTTTGTTTTTCTTTTGAAGAACGATTCAATGAAAATTCTCTACGTTTCGAAAATCGCAGAACGTTAAGTGAAAAATATGAAAAATTTAAGGTATATGGGATACAATTGTTAGTAATTCGAAATGATCGTACGAGCGCGTTAACTAGTGAGTCTTTAATGTTCTTCTTAATCTATTTTGTACATCAGTCTGCAGGTCATATGGAAAGCCGTACCATTGCCACCTTGAAGGCACAATTTTCTTTTTTCTTACGTGAAACTTCAGACAGAAACTCTAGAATACTGTTATTCAAAGACAAAAACAAAATCTTACAAAAAGATTACGTACTTATTTTGATGAACTGAGATGGTAAGCTACTGTAAAGAGCAACGTAAGAGAGGCCCACAAGTCATAAATTTCATCTCGGGAATGTCAAAATAAATAAATACGCGCCGCATTTCCCATAGCACTTGAAGGGCACGTGATTTCAACAGTTCACCGGCAATCCACAAATGTTTACTCCACAAATCACTTCGACGTTTCTCTCTCTCGAGAGAGTATAAAAAGAAGGCAGCATTAAAAACAAGAAGAGAGATTGGCCCTCCCATGCGCCGCACCGGGGCCGGGTAATAATTTAGATGTAGCCCCGAGGCCGCGGCTGGTGAGGTGAACCTGGAGTATCATGATTATATGTCTCAAGTGTTGGGGCTCGCCGCCCGCCACAGCGAGGCGCAACACGCCGCGAGCTGGCGGGCAAACATACCAAAACTGCAGATTAACAATAGTTTAGAAAAGCCTTATAAAAACGTACAAAATCTGATGGATTGTCCCTTAAAAGTCGCATTCTATTCGGAAGTTAAGAAAATCTGTGACTGAATGACAATGTGGTACAAATGAGGTATTGGCGGGCAGTAGAGCAGGCGCGTGCATAGGTATAATGCAAATACATTGCAAAAAAATATTTTCTCCTGTTCCTTTAAAATGAATAATTTTAAATTGATATAAGTGCTAACAATGGCTTCAATCGAACTAAAATTTTAATTTTTTAGCTTAAATGTTTTTTTTGCAATATATTGCCTATCTATAAGGCGCATGTGCGTGTATGGGATGCACGCTCCTGCAGTAGAGTGTATGTAATGACCATTTTATCAATCTATTACAATCATTCAAATATTTTTTAATTCGTATGCCATCTTTTAAAACCCTATTAAATTTAAAAACCTCCACTAAATACAGTGATCTATGTTCTGAACCAGTTTTCTAATGTCATGAAAATAATAAAAAAAATAAAAAAATTGTGTGTTGTAAATTTCTATTTTGGACTTTGTCAAAATTTTACAGCGTGTCTGTCGTGATTGGACGTTTTAAAAACTGAAAAAAAAATACAAAATCTGTTAAAAAAGTCATGCTATAAATTACGAAGTTTATAACAGTTTCAAACTGACGAAATTTGTAAGCTGATGGTGTGATCTGCCCAGCAGCTCTTGGGTGTCCTGTGCGGTAATAAAAATTCCCCCTCCCCCGTCTCCTCCATGCCGCCCCTCTCCACAGAGCGACCTTCCGATATGATATTATCAGAAAAAGCTTACAAATTAATACCCAACGACTGTCAACCATTTAACAGTAATCTGCCGAGAGCTCTGCTTCCCCGGACACCGAGTGACTTCATTCCTGCGGCACTCTCATTCTGCCGATCATAAAACTGGTAATTGAATATCTCGATTAGCATAAACTCCCCAAATGTGTGATACTGTATTTCAATTAAGCAAGAAAACCAGAATTTATGTTTCCATTAAGTTCACATTACGAATTTTATTCATTTCCAAAATAACCAATCTGATTTTATTTCCACATTCCTTAATAAAATCCTAATTTACGGTTTGTGTTAAATTTGAAATCAGGTTTAACATGATGGAATTACGAAGTCGCCAAACCTTCGCTAGCTTATTATTAGCGATAAAACAATTTAATCAATCTTTGAAATTATTTAGATAAGTAGAAAAGAATTTGCTATTAAATGAAATATACAAAATTATGAATCTCGCAAGTACAAAAGAAGCATGTGACGTATTTGTAAGACATTTTTTACAGTATCTCAAGCCATATTAAAAATTAGTTTCGTGTTTGCAAGTAAGTATCTTCGGTGTTAGATCTTGGCAGGTAGATAAAAAAAACTTGAGCCATCAAACTGAAATAAAAATCACGGACGTTGTCGGGCGGAATTCGTGTAGTTTTATTAGAGTAATTAAATTATATAGCAATTAAAAATTACGCAAAAGGCAGACGTGTCTCGAATGAATGAGCATCTTCATCAAGTCGAGACTTCCTCATTTCTAGAGGGGCAAAAAAAGGTATTAAATATACAAGTTTCTAACGTCGGGACCCGTAAACATCTCGGCGGAGGATTTTAAGGTCCGAGATATCGATCGGGAGATTTCGAAACGTCAATGGACCCCCGATGATGACATCACGACAGTTTAGTCTCGGCTTACCCGATGACAGCTTAATTTATTTATCCGCAACTCGCCATGTTTTATGAGATGTCTGTTTATGTTTGACATTTAAGTGGTTTTACCACCGATTTATGAGACTGCCTACCGACGTTCCTCTCTCTCAAACAACCTACCGAATCTCATTCAATAAAAACGTATTAAGTAGATAAAGCGTTTTGTTTATTCAACTATACAAATAAAGCATTTTTTTCTATTTAGCCATTTTTCGTAGATATTGTTGAATGGAAAGAGCAGTCAATGAAGACTTGTTCACATGGTGCTCTGCAGGACTGAGCTCGGTTGTAGAAATAGGAAGAATGGTATTCCTTGTGCCGATAAAATTATGCACAATTCACCACAAAATGGGTACTGCTTTAAATCGTCTACTGATGTTTTACTCATAGAGTATCACATTAGATAAAACTAAAGTACGAAGATGTTTGTAACACTTCCTTAACAAAATATTTTCCTGCTTCCATTAACAAAAGGACTTACGTGAAAAAAAGCGGACGCATTTAACACACATTTAATCAGAAAAAAATGTTAACATCCCTTGGCAGGCCATTCAGAGCCCAAGAGAGTCAATAAATAAGGTGTTGTTGTATGGAGTGTTACACATCCTAGACTCAGCCGTATTCCAAGTAAAGAAGTTAGTTTTAAAATTGTATTGAAATTAAAGCAAGGCCTCTGGTGAGTGTTAAATTTTTGATGCATTTTTGGTTAAATGCTTTGAGTTAAGTTGTATACTTGGTGCAGGATACGGGATAAAGGAGCATGTTCACACTGATGTTTCTATTGTGTAAATGGTTCGGGATGTAGTTGCCAGTCCGCGGGTGGCAGCCGGGGCCTCCTAGGGTGACCACACGGCGGCCTGGGGGCGGGGCACTCACACAAAAGCGGTGAAAAATGATCGGGACACCTATGCGTGCGGTGGGTGTTGAAATCTCGCAAATATGTGTAATCACTCGCCTTTACAATGCACGAATAATAGTGCATTCGGTCATTTATAACATTGTGAACAACTATCCTAAAAATATGTGAGCCACGAATATTCTACAAAGAAAAATATCCGGATCTGAATTGACTTGTCGGTTTTTATAAAGCATATTTTTTCCTCTGTGAACTTAACTATGTTTAAATAGGCAATATGTATAAAGAAACGTGAAAACATAAAGTATGTTGTACCTACTCCAATAAATTATGTTTAATTAATATTTAAAAATGATCACTTTGCTTCTCTTTCGGTTAGCCTCTGAAGATGGACAAAAAAAGCTGAATAGCGCTTAGGTGGTTAGACTCAATAAACAGTGAAGACAAAAGTAAGTTTTTGTTGAAATAAACAAATATTTTGAATAAATACTTAAAAAAGAATTTTCACTCAGTCAATGTGCACACATTTCAATATTTGTATCCTACAAACGTTGAATAAAGTTTTCAATAACAGTTTATTGGAATTTTATATTTTAAAAGTGATGAAGAAGTGGTTTCAAAGGATGAGTAGGTTTTACAATCAGTTTCGTGCTTTCATTCTCCGATTTGATGGCTCCCAAATGAACTCTGCTTGCAAAAGGCCATTAATGAACGTTTTTTGTTGTGTTTCTTACGGTAAAATGCCTTGCTCGGAGATTTCACTCTCGCTTCAGGCTAATTATTTGATGTACGCTTTATTTTCTTTACGATAATTTTATTCGGAGAGCTATTAAGACATCACGTGGGAAGCTGCTATTAAGATATATTTTATAATCCTCCCACACGGACAACAAATTAATATTGTTGGGATTTTATAAAATTAGTAGAAATATTGGAGAATAAACAAAAACTAAATCTAATTTTTAAACGGTAAAAATTGAGCAAAGCATCCCACATTTTTACCTCATTTGGTTTGAAGTCCGATTAAGATAATAAACTAATTGATATTTTAGCTGAATTTACCAAAAAAATATTTTACCTAGAAATAGACGTTATCTTTGTCTGCAAATTAAATCGTTCATTTAAAAATCCACATCCGCTCTTGCACAATATATTTAATCAATTTTTGGCATGAGTAATGTAATGACTTCTTTAATAATTTCTTCATACTAATTAATTAATTTTATTTTGTTCGTTTGCTTTAGGATTGATAACTTGAAACCATTAGACAGCGTGTCTCCAAGGTCGAGGGTAGGAGAATACTCGTTAGTCTGTCAATCAACAGACAGTCACCATCCAGCCTGGCAAACGCGGTGATTTATCACCAACTCCCTCCAATTTTACAAAAAATGTCAAAATTAAGAACGCTGATAACAGTAGCATTCTAAAAAGCATGAAGAATATTAAAGGAGACTAACTGAGCGATTTTTATGTTAATAGATGAGAATGTCGTGTGTGTGTGTTCCTTGACTTATAGGTTGGTATGCGGCTGACCACCCATGCTGTAAAAATGGTTCACTTTGCCAATGTCACCCCTGTCTCAGGGAAGGACGGCAAGAGTTGCAGGGTGT
Organism: Agapetus fuscipes; assembly: GCA_951799405.1. Lineage (NCBI taxonomy): Eukaryota > Metazoa > Arthropoda > Insecta > Trichoptera > Glossosomatidae > Agapetus > Agapetus fuscipes. The sequence continues at coordinate 16,642,244 of OX637338.1, forward strand.
ATGTCCATTTGAGATTTGATTTTTATGTTGTAGGTTCACATGAGGCATGTGCAAGCGCGAACTTGTACGTGTCTGGTTGTGAGAATGCATGTAATGTGAATCTTCAATGTAACATATCCTTGCAACTTAGATTAGATTAGATTAGATTAGATGGATTGTCGTTGCTCGCTTATTCATCTAAACTTTTTCATTCTACTGCTGGACGTAGTCCTAGCCCCTTTCTTTTATCTCGATTGATATAAATAACCTCGACCATGTCATCTATCCATCACATTTGTCATCCATTATCTTTTATCATAGACTAGCTGTACCCTGCCACCCCTTGTGGTGGCTCGTGTGGTTACTGTAACTTTATTATGCCGCCATTCTGTTAGGGGTGGCCAGTATATCCATTAAAGTGTTGTCGCACTCTACTTATTTCTACACGTCTAAGAATTTCCCTGTCATGAGGTGAAAATAGCATATTTCTCCTCTCATTTCCTTAATTACTCCATTTTTTTGTTGTATAAAAGACTAAGTTGGAGTATAAACAATAATTCATGTAAGAATCATCGTAATCTGTGCAGTAGTTTAGGAGTCCATACAGGACAAACATACATGCGTTCGATTTTACGTATTAGATAGATGTACCATGTTTAAAATGCCTATTTTCTACCGGATTTTGTGTAACATTTTGTTGATTCCTAAGGTCTTGGTTTCCTGGCCTGGTCACCGTGTTAGGGTCGCCCCCCGCGGCTCGGACCCCAAGAGCCACAAGAGCTTGAGTAGCTCTGGAGGCCTAAACGCTGTAAGCGCAGCGGGGAGCACTCCGAGCGCACTAGCTCTTCTTAATGCAACAGACCGATGAAGACATAACGCAAATAAATACACATGCTGTGTAAAGATGTTATTCAATCCAAATATTTTATTTATATGTACAAGAAATATTATTTTGTAAGTTTCTAGAGAATTCACTGTGATCTCATTCTACGATGACTATCTTAAATCAATAAACTAGAAAAATAACTGTAAAAGTAATGTAAACGGAATCAAGCTGCCGGTATTTTATTTTGAGTTTGAAATGAACACCGAAATGGGAAATAATTTGACAACCTCCGTGGGGACCGAACCCTAGCCCCTCGGCATGGAATGCAAGCTTTCTACCAACTGAACTATCGAACGAATAATTTGATTTAGGTTTGTGTAAGTTTACAGCTAAAAATTAAAGAAAATGAAGTATTTACTTAAAATAATTCCGAATCGCCACATGCGACTCCTTTGGGGATAACGCAGCAGTGGCGAAGGGTGCCATACAAGCCGGTTTCCATCGGTTTCCCGTTTAAAATGAGGCAGAAATGATATAAAGTAGACTGCATGGTTTCAATGGGGGAAAAATACGTATTATTTCTTTGGTTTTAAATGTATATTTTTACTTTGTGCCTATATTTTTTAACTACTTTGTTACATCATTTTAAAAGGGAAGCCGATGGAAACCGGCTTGTATGGCAACCTTCGCCACTGTAAACGCAGGCAAGAAGTTAGACTAAATGTGCTACTAGTTGCGTATTTTTATATGTACATTTGGGTGTTTTTTTGGAAAAACAAAAATCATGGAACTCTCAAGAAAATGTTAGCTACAAAGTTATCGAACTTGAGTTAACTTGCAATTGATTTGAGACAATATTTCTGAGCTACATTTGCTTTGTTTCCACATAACGCAAGATGATGGTCTTCTTACAGTGAGATAAATCTCGGCAGGTAGTGCGCAGGCGCAGGTAGGCCCGCGTTTCTCTTTTAGGAGATATTCAATAACAATAAAAAAGTGTGTGGACGTCTCGATAGCCTGCCAAGCACCGTAAAACCATTGTCCACGAGGCTATTAGCCTAAATCATAGCAAGATATTCCTAATTACCACTCAACAGAATATGTTATACTGCATGCCTTCCTACACGACACGAGAACAGATGGTGGATGATAAAAAATACAACAGAAGACGTTGAAGGCTTATATGACAGTAAAATTAAGAATGACTTTACAGTTAACTTTTATCGTACCAAAACTTAGGTACAATAAAATTCAGAAATAAATGGATTCACCACCAATTCCAATGGTGACGTCATATGGCCAAGTTGCTAGGGAAAATACAAGGTTATATTTTTTATGGTTTGTTTATTAACACTGAAAATTCATGTTTTTGGTTTGTTATTCAAATAAACAACACTCTTAACTTTTAAACACTGTTTTTAATTTCACAAATATAATATAATTAAAAAATTAATAAATTTTAAATTATACTACTAACGTTTTCGACTATTCAGTCATCATCAGGTAGGAAAATATCTTCTATATAAAATATTTTCCTACCTGATGATGACTGAATAGTCGAAAACGTTAGTAGTATAATTAAAAATTTATTAATTTTTTAATTATATTATATTTGTGAAATTAAAAACAGTGTTTAAAAGTTAAAAGTGTTGTTTATTTGAATAACAAGGTTATATTTTGTAATTGATTACTAAGGACCCTAGCTGTTCCGCAGAGGTGTAATACAAAAAAATAATGTCTTTAATATCGTAATCTATAATTGATCTGTGATGTTGGCGGCTAGGGTTTGTTAAAGTAAAATTGGTTTTTATGATTTAGTTTTTTATGTCCATGTATATATTATAATTTATTGATTTTAAAAATGTAATTTGTCATGTATGTTCCTTGACTTATAGGTTGTTATGTGGCTGACCACCCATACTGTAAAAAATTGGTTCACTTTGCCAATGTCACCCCTGTTTCAGGGAAGGACGGCAAGAGTTGCAAGGCTTATGTTCATTTGAGATTGGGTTTTTATATTGTAGGTCCACATGCGGCATGTGTTAGCGCGAAATTATACATGTCTGCTTGTGGGAATGCATTTAATATAAATCTTAAATGATATATATCTTTGCAGCTTAGATTAGATTAGATTAGATTTAATAGACTAGAGAAAGGAACTTCGTCACAATTACTAACAATATTTTTTCCGTCGCTTTCACCTACATTACTTATGGGATAAACTAAAACATTGATCTTTAAATTGTTAATATTGTTTTTCATTCATTTTGTAAAATTTTAAGACTACATAAATCCATCAGAAAGGTTCTCAAAAAAAGATTGCCTAATTTGGTAGTCATTCCAAAAGTTCATTCTAAAAGTTGCCCACCACAAGGCTGATTCTGAATTCCTTTCACAGTACGAAAAGGTAGAAAAAGTACACAAAGATGTCATTGATTTCTGAAATCAAGGATAATCAGTATCTTTTCACAGCTCTCCTGTATCTTTTCACTGCATATTGTATGGACGAGGCTACAATAGTCCATTGACGAAAACACTGGCGTGCCTTGAAGTGATTTGTTCCGAGCGCCTCTATGGCTGATGTGCCCTTATACCCCAAGAAAGTTTAAACTTTACCATAGCGTTTTACCCAAAAATACAAGCAGCGCCTTTAGTGAGTAGTTAAGTTTCTGTAGATTTCTGGTAAAACGCTGTGGTTTAAATATTACGTAAAGTTTTATACTTGGCTCGCGTGAAATACTGACCGTGTAATGTATCTTTGTAATGGCGTCACGCTTTGATGGAAAGTGATGGTTTTATTGCAGCCGAGGTCCAAATTGATATTATTGTGTCGCAGGGGAAGGACGCACACCCAGGGGATGACAGTTATGTCAAAAAAATCAATTGAAAAATGAGGCGTCACATCAAAAATGGTAACAGAGAAAGCGATGGTTTAAGCATCTGGATTTAAAAAAAAACTGAAAGATTTTTTTTTTTATTTAAAACGATTAAAACGATAATACTGAATCTATGTTATTTTATGATTGTTGCTTGATAAAAGACAACGCTTATAAGTTCAATTTATAAAATGTTTCAGCGGAAACTTTGTAGAACTCCATTTAAAAAAATTAAACATGAAAACAAAACACTGTTTTGTTCTAATGATATTTTTATGTGTTGATTGAAAACAAATGTTAAATCAAGCAATAAAAATATCAGTAGAATGCAATAGTGTTGTGCTTTTAAGCTCAGTCAACTGTTTAAGCTGTAATTAAAAATGTCTACTTTTATTTAAAAATATCCATACGGAAGAGCAAGCCTTTCATAATAGCAAACAAAAAAAGAAAATCTGTAAATACATCGGTGATGTATCCCTTAGAAAACTTTCTGATGGCATAAAATATGCCTTACGTTCCATGGCGTTTAGTTTTTATTTTTATACCAATCAAATGGTTATTGAATGTAGTCATTTAAAAACAAATATTTTTGGTTATTTATGAGCATACATTAGTAGTCGTTTAATTAAATTAAAAAAGAATTGTGCATCGGCAGATAACTTCCGATCATCAATAATCAATGATATTATAATGTATGGAGCCACACACGCTCGCCGAGAGAACATCTGCCCCCCTGAAACGTGATACGGGAATATTAACGTGTGCCCAGCTAGTAATAGGCTTTTAATAGCAGAGGCAGCGACCAGAGGGGGATTTAAGTAAGAAGTTTAAATGTTTAGCCAATAGAGAATCCAGGGAAAAGGGACGTAACTATTTAACAAAGATCTTAAAATATCAATGATTTTTTGTAGTGATTTGTAACAGTCTACGCTTCGAGTTTTAGATGAGCTGGCCGTGAGTAAATTAAGGGAATGTAATGCCGCCATTGTTAATGACAGAAATTAAATTATTTTGATTGAGTTTTCTGTAAAGCGGATGTATTTTTTGCAAAATAAAATCAGGCCATTTTCTATGATGCTCCAAATACGATTTAATGGACCAAATTTCACTAACGTCACTAACTTATATAACTAAATAACAAAATGTCCACATTCATCCTAGCAACCTAATGTCACAAATTAACGTGCGGAACTCATAGCAAATCTCTCATCTTTAAAATAACTCTTCTAGACATTGTTAAAGGATTGTTCAAACCTAAATTCTATCGGTGTTATTCACACACAGCAAATGCATGGCTCGGCCGACACCCAACGTAGATTTTCCATACAAAAAACGAGGATCCATGGACCAGCTACAGATCAAATGTGTTGTGAATAATCAAATATAAAAATATGTTTACGAATTAATTTTAAAAATCTAAAAGTCAGGTCAAAAAAGTGTATCAAATAATTTCAAAATTCTAAAATTCAGGTCAAAAAAGTAAAGAGAAATTATTTCAAAACAATACTTAAATAAGTTGTCGTTGCGTGCGTGTGGAGCATCTTTATTTGAGATGGCTGTATAAAGGAGTAGAGTACCTACCTGGGAGGTTACAGGTCGCGCGGCGGGGCGCCCCAGGTGCGCGCGCAACACAAATACGACTCAATCTCAGGATATACAACTCCGATGAAACATTGTCCGCCCGAGACTTACATGTGTGTACAAGATGCAACAGATTTGGGAGAAACATTTCGTCAATGAAAAATATAGAACGTATTTTAAACGCATAAAAAACGGATATCCTTCGAACTTGTTTTAAATTTAAACGCCAAATGAAAAAAAAAAACTTTTATATTAGTATTGAATAGATTATGCTGCGGACACAATTTTAAGTTATTTTTTTTTCCCGGCGAGCAAACGTCACACGCTTATGAGACTACGTTCTGTAGCAGTCATAACATTTTTTTGCATTTCTCCTAGCAATCCGTCCGTGTAACGACATATTCTTAAAAATATTAAACATAACTAAAACATTCATAATTTCTTAATTACAATTTGTAATTTTTTAATTCAAGTAAGAAGTCATCCGATTTATTATCGAAACCTTTTTTTGTACTTAGTGTAACAGTAATAGGATGCATCTTATTTTTGTTGTTGACAAAATTATTTGTTAAAAAAAAAGTTAATCTTATCCATTTTTCAATTGCGACATGAGAGGAATTTTTTCCTTACAATCAATGTGGATTGACCACGGGTAGTGTATGTATTGTTACGTTTTTCCTGGGTTCTTTTAATTAAAACACAAGTTTAACACAAGTTAGCCATACAGTTTATTTACACAGACTTTCTTACAATAGATTTATTTTAACAGACTTATTCTAACAGATTTATTTTAACACACTTATTTATTTCGTACAGATTACATTTATTTTACACCATATTGGTCGCCCTAGTAACTAGATATTCCACTGTGTGAGTGCTTCGAAAGACTGACTCGCTTCAGCCCATTGTCGCCCTTCTTATAGCGGAACCTAGGGGCCATTCCAGCCTGCCCTAGAAACTTCCACTACCACAGTTGTATAGACGATTCTGGACATATTTATTTCATGAAGAGTCCATTTCCTACCTACATACACACCTTACAATTACAATCGTCTGGGCCAGAACATTCTCTCAAAACACACGTACACCAATAAACATCTACCAGTGTATTTCGTTACATTATCCCCCCCTTAGACTGTTCCGCCCCGGAACAGTCTTTTCTTTAAGAAGGTACGGGCAGTTTGACCCACAGTTGCATCCAGTGGTCAGGAAAAATGACGTTCCACGGAATTTTCCCCTTAGGGTTTTGCCCGTCATTGCTGGCTGGTGTGGGGGGGGGTGCTTTCCTCTTGGCGGCCGGCATGGGCGCCTTTCCTTGGCTGGGGGCACCGCTTTGCGTCCCCGGGCGGCCACCGCTCCTAGGCCCCGCTTGCTCGCCGGCGTCAAAGGATCAGAATCCTTGGTCGTCGGAGCCGCTCTCCTGCTCGGAAGCGAAGTTCTCACTCTCGCTCTCGTCCTCTGACTCGCTGAGTGGCTTCCTGCCGCGCCATGCTTGGGTCGTCCCTTCTGCTTGCTCTGCTTGGCTGAGCCCCTGCGGGCGGGGGCGCGGCGCCTGCGGGAGGGAGCGCCCCCCTCCCTCACTGACGGGTCAAAGTCAGAGTCCGCCTCCTGTCCGGAGCCACTCGGGTTGTACGAGCCATCTGAATCCCCTAAATCATCCCTGCTGACTTTGGGTCCCCGCACTTTGGTTTCCGGATCTGTTTCATACTCCTCGTTAGAGTAACCTCTCTTGACAATAGCAGCAGCGGACCTTCTGGGCCTGCCTCCCGTGGCCTCGCCGCGGTCAGTCACCGGCCTCTCCTTCATCAGCCCCCTGGCGTGCGAGGAGGCCTGCTTTGGCAGCAGCAGGAAGCCCACCACCCTGCTGGCCAGCTCCGTGGGCGCGCCCCTCTTGTCCAAGCCCAGCTTCTCGCACAGCGTCCGCAGCTGCTTGGGCTCCAGCTTCTGCACCTCCTCCAGCTTGGCCTTGTGCTCAGGCGTGTCCTTCTCAAACTCGTAGCCCTTGAACTTCTTTTTGTTGCGCTTGATGAGGTTCGTGCGGCACAATTGATTGTACAGGAACTTGAGGTCCTCCATCTTGAACCTGGAGATGGCCACCTCCACGTCGGGGATGTGGTCGATGGGGATGCCCCGGCCCGCGGGCACGGGCACCGGCGGCTCCACGGCCTTCTTCTTCTTGGGAGCCTCCTCCACGGCCTCCTCCGCCTTCTTCTTGGGCGCGGGCTTCTTCTTCACACTGTTGGCCTTCTTGGCCTTGCCCTTCTTGTCCTTGGCGTCCTCATCCTCCTCCTTGGCGTCCGTCTCCTCCTTCGCATCCTTGTCAGCCTTCACCTCGGCCGAGTCACTCTTGCCGTTTTCAGCCGACTTGACATCATCTTTGTCATCTTTGCTGTCAGCTGAGTCCTCAGCCTTGAGCTGGCCGTTGTTTTTGGCCTTCAGGTCTCCCTTCCCCAACTTCTGAGATGACTCATCCTCAGTTGACATATCGGCCTTTTTGTCATCCTGATTATCACTTAATTTTACACTATCAGTGTCCACCGACATTTTTAAGGCTAGGTTTTTAGCCATCTCCTCCTTCCAACCAGCTAGGTCTTCCCTCAAGCTCTTGAAGTTGGCAGCCATCTTTGTTTTAAACTCTTCCACGGCTCGCTCGCGGTCCCCTCCAGACGCCATGACAAAATATGCCGGGTCTTCGCCTGACTGTTCCAAGGCCTCCATGAGGCGTGCCTGTAAGGCCGCCTTCCCTCCTGAGGTCTCCAGGTCCCTCTCCAGAAGCTCATTCTTAAGCTCATAGGCTTTGAGGTCCTTGATGTTCACCTTAGCCATTTTTTTTATTTTAACAAACTTCAAAACAAAAATATTTGCAAATTTATTTAATACGGGTTATGAGTTTTATATATAAAATTATTTTAAATACTTTCAAGCACAGTTTTTACTTGGTACTTGGTTTTAAACTTCACACCGACACCACTGTTACGTTTTTCCTGAGTTCTTTTAATTAAAACACAAGTTTAACACAAGTTAGCCATACAGTTTATTTACACAGACTTTCTTACAATAGATTTATTTTAACAGACTTATTCTAACAGATTTATTTTAACACACTTATTTATTTCGTACAGATTACATTTATTTTACACCATATTGGTCGCCCTAGTAACTAGATATTCCACTGTGTGAGTGCTTCGAAAGACTGACTCGCTTCAGCCCATTGTCGCCCTTCTTATAGCGGAACCTAGGGGCCATTCCAGCCTGCCCTAGAAACTTCCACTACCACAGTTGTATAGACGATTCTGGACATATTTATTTCATGAAGAGTCCATTTCCTACCTACATACACACCTTACAATTACAATCGTCTGGGCCAGAACATTCTCTCAAAACACACGTACACCAATAAACATCTACCAGTGTATTTCGTTACAGTATTAATAAACGCTACGGTGGGTACGCAGGCATTGGAAACTAGTTTTTTTCTTCTCGAGAGCTTTATTATCTCGACCGAGCGATCCATAAATTGAAATGGAGCAGATAAATATTATTAAAAAGTCGATATGGATTTATTTGATATCGCTTATTAATCATTATTATGTCTGATTATCTCCGTAAATCGAAATAATGAAATCATTATTGTAGCGAGTAATCCATAACGTGAAGCAAAAAATATCATTTGCAAATATCCGTGAGGTGGGAACAGTCCAGGGGCAGTGGCTCAACCAGGAAGATTTTTTTCAAAACCAATACCTGTTTACTTTTTATTAGTACTAAATTATTTTCCGTCATTATATACATATTCAGATGTTTTTTCATGAAATTTTTTAATTAAATTGCCATCAAAAATTCCCCTGTGATTTCACGGAAATTGGTTTTTCTACATATTTGAACTACACTTTTGTGTTTTGATTTGATGATGATGATGATGATGGATTATTTCTTTCCTGTGGCGCCATTTAATGGTCCAGGACCATCTCAAGGGCGCCAATTTGGTAGGCAATTCACAAACTTCTTCAGTAATGACTGCATTAAATTTAATTCACAGTAAATTGTAGCTTTTTTAGATGACAATATTGATCTAAGTATTGAGTAAATATTTCATATAAAAAATTGAATCGACAGTCCAATTTAAAACGCATGAATGCCCACTCAAATGGTGAATAGAATAATCTATTAATTTCATATGTAGTTGCAGGCAGGGAGAGGTTCCCATTGCCCGTAAAATATTATAAAACCTATGTAATTAATAATGTTTGTCGTGATCGAATTCGAGAGGGTTTTTTTCCCCGCTGAATCGAACTATTTCGGATTAATGGTTCAGCCTAATGAGATCACCGGAATGCTCACAAATGCTTTGTGTGGCATTGACTTCCCTTGAACTTCCACGCAGACAGACAATATGCCAAACATCTCGGCCTGTGCAACATATTCTAATGAATACACATCTAATTGCGTAATATATTAGCGAGCTAGATGATTGATTGTATCGTGTATGGCCATATCCAGAGATTGCTTCAATACAGGTCTGATAACTAAACGATTGTTGGTTTTAAATGTAAACTTGATGTATTTATTGAGGCTCCGTGTTTTATTTAAATTTCAAATAGTGCGTGTTTCTACCATATATGTAAAAACTTGTGTAAAAATGTTATGGTTGTTTTATGAATTTATTGGAGAACAAGATTATGATTCAATTAATATAGCGCATAATAATTTATGAAGTCTTGCACAAACTCTTGTTAAAATATGCTTACTTATTTCATTGTCATTTTATTAAAAAAAATAAAACAACATAAATCTTCGTCGTAGCTATGGTTGTCCCGGGTGATGCGTATTTTTTGAACTTCAAAAAAAAAAAAAAAAGAGTTAAATTAAAATGAAATTACTGCAACATTATCTTACGCTTTTATAAAGCTTTTGCAAAAGTACAACAGCTTTCCATTTCAAATACAAAATATAACCTAAAGCATCGTTGTCATTTTTTATTGAAACATATTTAACCTAAAAGTGCTTGCTGTTTTCTGGTTGGAGCCCCGTCAGTACGTCACTGGAGCTCTAGGCGTGTGGGCGCGCCCCCCGCGGCCCTACAAGCGCGCCCCCGAGATTTAGAGCCTCCGTTAAATATTTTTACAAGCAATTAAGATCGTGATGTGCCCTCGGAGGTGATTTATCTTGGTGGATTCCGCGCTGGTACTCCAACCACGCTTACATCTCCTGCACCAGCCAGGTTGCTGGCTCGTGGATTATGATTTATACTCTTACTGCTTCGTAACGCATACGTTTTCAATTGGATGCAAATCTGCAAATCTTCATTACAAAAAAGTCACTATTTTTCTTTTTATTTCCTTGACTTATAAGTTGGTATGAGGCTGAACCCCCATACTGTAAAAAATGGTTCACTTTGCCAATGTCACCCCTGTTTCACGGAAGGTCGGCAAGAGTTGCAGGGCTTCTGTTCATTTGAGATTGGGTTGTTTTATATTGTAGATCCACATATGTGTGAGCGCAAAATTATGCGTGTCTGCTCGTGAGAATGCATTAATTATGAATCTCAAATGATACATATCTTTGCAACTTAGATTTAGATTTGCATCTGTAGCTCAAAAATTTTCATCGATTTTCAAGCAATAATCACAAATTATTTTCATAAATATTTTTGAACTATAAGATTGACAGAAAAATTGTGGGGGCTGCTATGAAAAAGTGCACCAAATATTTTGTTATCGGTTTCTTAGGACCAGAGGTTCATAGAAGCGTGACGTTAGCTCGCTGAGAAAAAAGTCTTCATTAAAATTTGTACTCCATTTGTGAGTGCATTGAACATAATAACCATAAGTTTGGGCTAACCACCACATTTTTTTTTCATCAATCCCTTTCCCAAATGTTTAAAATTGTATTTTTTTCCAGCGAAATTAAATACCTTAATAGCTTTCAATATTAAAAAATATATTTGATCTTTCTTGGCGTAAAGAAATTATATGTACTATTATCATGAATATATTTTATTTTCAACAATTTACCGAGGTTTAAGATGCTTGAGACGTAGTGAAATGTAATAAAAATGAAGACATATTAGCGTGCATTATGCTGGAGCAAGTAAAGCATTCATTAATGCGAGTATATACCTGCCTGCTCCTATAGTGAGTATGGGTAATAAAGCCGTATTCACAGTCGTAACATTATACTTTGTAATGCCAGCTCGGTATTATTCAATCCGTACAACTGTTGATTTATAAAGATGGCAGTAAATTAAAATATCGTTGAAAATTGAAATCCTCGAAAGAATTACGGCCCGATCATTATAATAGCCATGCTAACGCTCAGACATAAGTAATCGGTAAAACAGTTTCTTCGTAATGGAGCCAAGGGATAAAACGCCAGACCTTTTTTCTCCTTGCTTTCAATTTAATTGTATTTTATGTGAAATTAATTCAAATACATCCATTAAACATATCTCCATTCAGGAGCGAAGGGCTGGACTGGTCAGATTCCTTTGACTGATTGTTTGCTTGTGTAATTTGTATGGATTTTTTGGAGGCGGGCAGTCTAAACAAAAATTTGTTTGTAGTTTTGGGGCGTGTATAGAAACACGCCTCCTTCCTGTCTACAATTAGTACCTACTTTAGACAACACTTTACATGTAGTAAATAGGGGAATAGTGAATCTACAACGAAACCATATGCTAAAATTTTCTTATTACAGCATCAATACCATCAGGGGCTAAAAAAGACGGAATCTGTTATTTTTCAATACAAGGTTAATCTAAAATTTATCATATTTGTAAACTGTATTGATATGAGTTTCACACGTGAATTATTGACTTAGACAAATTGTATTGCCATCTGGCTGGGTTGCTAGGGAAAAGGCAAACAATTATTTCTCATTTGACATGGAAGATCAACATGAAGAAATGAGGTCCACACGTGATTTGACACAGACAAAATTGTATCGTCATCTGGCCGGGTTGCTAGGGGAAAGGCCAACAATTATTTTTCCTCTGTTAGCTTACTTATGTTCGGGAACGTAGCATATTAAGTAGATTCACAAAAAGTATTTATTTCCAGAATTGAAACGTCATGTTTTTGGTTTCATTTTGCATTCATTTACATGCCATGTTGGAATCAAAAGCTCAACGCAAATTGGAGCAATTGAGAGAGTCCACCGGCTGAATGTTCCGTTGCATTTATTTGGGATCGCAATTCATTCGCGACGTCCACCCTGTCAGATGAATGGATTTATTTTAAATATATTCAGGTCGAGCAGAGCGACCACGGGATCTCACGGACTCCAAAACCGAAGGATAATTATTGACAAGTAATGTAAAGGGGCACATTAAAGGGTGGTACTTGCCTGCGCTTGGCTGAAGTACTTATTCAATTCATGCACGTTTGGGATTATGTTTTTCAAATTAAAATTCCGTGTACCATCGATAAATAAAGTTTTGGTTAGATAGATTAAGTTGCTAAAAACCGGCACTCTAATAAATAAATGTGATACCAAAATATTTTCATGCAATAAAATTTAAAAAATAAAAAAATGCTTTTAGACTCTCATTCCTGAGACTACGTCCAGGAGTATGATGCAGTTTTGCCCTGGAAAAAATAACAAATTTATTACAACAAAAATGTAAATATTGATCACAAATGGGAATAGTCTGATTTTACAGTAGCGGAATGAAAAAGCTACATTTTAAATTAACACAATCAGGATATTATCAAATATCAACTTTTATAAAATTAGCCATTTGGAGAGTAATAAAAGCGCAAGAAAAAATGTTGAAATATTTCAATTTTTATTCGCATTCATAGATGGCGCAAACCTGAAACAAAATTCAAATTAACTTTAATTAGTAAGGCTTATAATGCGAGGACGATAAGTCCTCGGTGCATGTCCCGTGCAGTTAATGAGGAACATCAGCCATGTCGTCTCTCCTGGACCAGGTGACGTATTGCCAGCAACCCAAGTATGAAATAACTGCAGTTACACTCAACCACAGCGTTTCACAAAAAAACAAACAAATAAAAATGTTAACGGGTGGCGTTGTTTTAGATTTCATATGTTTTTGGTGAAATGAAATAGTTGAGCTTAAACGTAATGTTTTATGGTTGGGGTACAGGCTGGCCATCCGTCTCCAGGGAGGGTGGGGGAGGGTGGGGGGATGAAGAAGAATGGGACATGCGCACTCGCGCAGGACAATAGAGCCGCGCTGCGCTGACATGCACTGAGGACTTGCAGGCTCTTAATGTAGCGCTGGGTGCCCGCTCAGGGAAACCATGACAAGTGCCATTACTCACGTGCATATTTCAAATTCATTAAGTTGGTAATTATAGTGAATGTAAGATATAAATAGTCAGTCGTAGATGAAACTCACTTACTCAAAGCAAGCAAGGTTTTTCATCGACAGAGAAAACAAAATTCGTCGTTTGGAGATAATAGATTTCTTCGCCAAAAAAAATCTCGAATGAGTGATGGACTTTAACAACCGATTGACTTCGAATAACACTATTAAATTTTAATGTACATTGCGATTAAAATTTATCTCAAAAGATTTATTTTTCATGATATAGTTTACAATATTATACTCTTCACTCTCTGCTTACAGGTCTTTGCGTCACAATAACCAAAAAAACTCTGATCTGACCTACAGAATCTTTGCTCGTGTTAATATGTGCGGCAGAGACGATTCTTGCATGTTCGAGATACTTTCAGTAGGATTGTTCAACAATATACCAGATATCTATACCAGAGACATCACACACACTAATCAGCGTGCCTAGGCACACGTCCACACGAACTCATACGTTCGTAACAATACATTAGATCCTTGAATTTACTCAATCAATTACAAGTTGTAGAATTGTGTCTAATGAAGGTGTATGTCTGTTATCCCCAGGATGCCGCGAGACCGCCTTCATCTACGCCATCACCAGCGCGGCAGTGACGCACTTCGTGGCGCGGGCATGCGCGGAGGGCACCGTGGAGTCGTGCACGTGCGACTACAGCCACCACGTGAGGGGAGCACCCAGCCCCCTGGCGGCGGGCGGGGGGCCGGGGGCGGCGGCGGCGGCCAGGGCGGGGGCGGCGGGGGTCAAGGACTGGGAGTGGGGCGGCTGCTCGGACAACGTGGGTTATGGCTTCGCCTTCTCCAGGGAGTTCGTGGACACGGGAGAAAGAGGAAGAAACTTTAGGGAAAAGATGAACCTGCACAATAACGAAGCTGGGAGAGTAGTGAGTATTCATATTCAATTGGTAGTTTCAAAATGTAAAAAAGTCTTGAAAATGTTTTACGATATTTGTTGTCTGTAGTGTCCGCGTGGATGTTTGTGTAGCATGCTGAATGCCAAATTAGCATGTTGTTTGACAGCTGATGACATTCAAATTGACGCGGGGATCACTTCTCAAAGACAATAATTTGCCAGCTGTCTGTCTGTCGGCGCACAGGCAGATTTGCATGTCGCGGGAGTGATGCGCCGCGGCCGCCACTCCGGCAGGTTATGGATTGATGAATGCGCGTGTGCGGAGAGAGCATTACTTCGGTAGTCAGGATCTGCATAAGATATTTGAATACAATGGAGACTTGTAACGAGAATATCTCGCGCTCCGAAAGCCGAGACGATAAATTTAAATAACGAGCAGATTAAAAGTCAGCGAGATTAATTATAAAGAGAAAGAAAAACTGCAGCATGTTCAATTCGATTTCAAACTGGGCGCACTTGATGCAATCAACTTAAACTTTATTTTCTTTGTCCACAGCACGTGCAATCAAAGATGAAGCAAGAATGTAAATGCCACGGCATGTCAGGCTCCTGCACCGTCAAGACTTGTTGGATGCGCTTGGCGCCGTTCAGGACTATCAGCGACATCCTCAAGAAGCGTTTCGATGGAGCTTCGCGCATTTTAGTGCCAAACTCACATCGGACAACTCCAGACACGCCTCTGCTAACGGGGCCCAACCCGAACTCACCGTCGATGAACAGCATTCACTCTAAAGGTCACAACATCGAGACGAGGAGAAACAGGTACAACTTCCATCTGACGCCACATAACCCGGCACACAAAGCGCCCGGGCCCAAGGACTTGGTGTACTTGGAGTCCTCTCCGCCCTTCTGCGATAAGAACTCCAGGTTCGGGATCCTGGGCACCCGCGGCAGGGAGTGTAACAACACTTCCATGGGCGAGGACGGCTGCGAGCTTCTGTGCTGCGGGCGCGGCGTGAAACAGACGGAGCTGGTGGTCAAGGAGAGGTGCTCTTGCACGTTCCACTGGTGCTGCGAGGTCAAGTGCAGGACGTGTAGGATAAAGAAGAAAGTGTTCACGTGCTTATAAACTGTGACACAAACTCACAATAATATACATTCCAGTGATAAACAATGACTGCAAATATAGTGAATCATAAAAGACTCCCCAAACTAGGAGGTGATATTGAAATTTGCTATTTTCAATAAGTAATCCAAGTTTGATAATTCGCCGGATTTGACTAAAGTGATAATAATTTTTATTTTACCTTAGGAACTTAGCTTTTAAAAATTGGTTTTTATACGTTCTGCAATATCATAATCCATTTCATAAAGCCGATTAAATATTTTATGTACCTATCTAGTGACATGTTAATGAAAACACAAAAAATAATTTGACATTTTATCCCAGTTTATGTAAGTAGTTTCCATCGCCTTTCAAAAAATGTAAGCTTCTTGCCACTGAATAGAAAATTACAAATAAATATTAGTAAGTTAAATTATTTCTTGTGTAAAAATAGTTAATTTATCAATAAAAGATGTAAGATATTTATCTATCGATTTATTTATACGACAAGAATTTATCAGTATTAGAAAGCTGTCGAGAATGCCGAGTGTTTTATAAATAGAGCCAATGTGAGAGAAAGGAAGTTATTTATATTAGGTACGTGTTGTAGATAATTAAACGCATATTTATTGAATTCTTTAGTAAAGCAATTGCAACCCAAGTAATTAATTCAGTGTCTTTTGAATGTTTCGATTCCATTTATAGAAGTGACACTTTAATTGTAGTCTGTTAAAGAAATATTAATTTCAAATAATATAAATATTTAAAAATATAAATGGTAAAACATTGTTTTAATTCACTTTACTCTTTTTTTTTTTGCTCGAATATTTTCGCCTAATGAGGCATCTTCAAGAGCAGAATTCATTAGGCGAAAATATTCGAGCAAAAAAAAAAGAATAAAGTGAATTAAAACAATGTTTTACCATTTATATTTTTAAATATTTATAAAAATGGACTTTCACTGTGTTAACAGATCAACACTAAAAAATATTAATTTCAATTTTTTTTTTTTAAGAACCCAGTTAATCTAATCTAATCTAATCTAAGGTGCAAGGATATGTTACATTGGAGATTCACATTACATGCATTCTCACAACCAGACACGTACAAGTTCGCGCTTGCACATGCCTCATGTGAACCTACAACATAAAAACCAAATCTCAAATGGACATACACCCTGCAACTCTTGCCGTCCTTCCCTGAGACAGGGGTGACACTGGCAAAGTGAACCATTTTTACAGCATGGGTGGTCAGCCGCATACCAACCTATAAGTCAAGGAACACACACACACGACAAATTACATTTTATACAAAGATCCATATTTTTGTCATTTCCAGTTTTAAATGTTAGTAAAAATATAATGACTTGTAAGAATTGGTCATTTTTTGATAATCGATAGTTGTTACTGCTTTTATCAAGTCTAACCTCAATTTAATACATCATGTTTTTAAGAATCCCTTACAAAAACAATCACTTGTTCACTAAGGCCCGGTAGTTTCATCGTTAGCATAGCGACTTTATACAGAATGAAAAGGACGCACTTATGTCAATCGAGTGGGTAGTTTTTTTTATCAGTTTAAAGTCACATATGCCAACGATGAAACTACCGGGCCTTAGTATGGTTTTGTTTTTTACGCTCTTGTTTTTTCCTCCTGTAAACAAACTGCAGTTATTTAAGTTTCAGAAATCTGAAATGCATTTTACTGATAAGACTGACTTGGATATAATGATTTCCCTTTGTAATACAAGTTGCATGAAAAAAATCGATTTTGTTATATGGAAATAATAAATTTAGATATTAAGTTATTTAAAAAATCAGCACATTCAAATGGTATCTCATATTTTCATTTAACATTTCTGTCTTTATTTCTCCATTGACAGAAAGTAGCTTTTATTTCATTTCATAATAAATTATATTTTCAATTTTAATTTATAATTATTACTTTCATTCATCCATTCTCAAGCTTTCCGCACTTTCATCTTCTACCTACTTTGCATTTTCTTTACACACATAATTGTTTTATTTTTAATTTTGTTTTTTAAATATTGATTATTTATATGAAAATTGTACATAATGTAAACTTGTAAAAAATGGTATTTGTTAAGCTGTAAATAATATTTACTTAAATCCATGCATTGTAAGTTTTTGATGAAAAAACATTATTTTTTTAATCAGCTGATCAGGCCAGTATCAAAACGTAATAAATTTATAAAAGAATAAAAATGAATAGAGTTCGATATCAAAGTAATGTGTGTGCTGTATCATAAACTATAATGAGTAGTGAGGTATTTACAATAATTAGATATAATGCTGTTCGTCCCTTTCCTTCCCGTGTAGCGCTCACCCTGTCACTCCCACAAAAGACTGACATTGTGCCTGCTCAGTTATATTCTGATTGTCATTAATATTTACAATAAAACATTGAAAAATATATCTCTGATTACTATTTTTTATTTAAATATATCCCTTATCCCATCCTTATACAAACACAAAGTTTGAGCTGCAAATGGCTGCAAAATAAAAAAGTGACTCAAAACTTTGTTTTTTCTATTGAATTTAATAAAAAATATAATGAACTTTCACTGTCTTAACAGAAAACAAGTATTTCAATTGAAGATAATCAAAATATCTGACAAATAAATATTGCCAACAATGATGTTTGGTCATTACGGAATTTCCAATACAGATGGTAGATGTTCCATAAATTTGAGACAATTCTCATTATATAACACTGAAAAAAAAATACTACGTGTGAGATTCTCACGAAATGACAGTCAGTTAACAGGTCTTTATTTTTACTCTAGCCGGAGTCTCTACATGCTATATTTGGGTAAGTAGTATAAGCAAGCTAAAAGCCAATTTAAATTTGTGCATACCAACACAACGGCTGAATTAAACGAGAGAAAAAAGGGAATCTCATTTATGTATAAAGCCAATTTAGTTCCAGATAAACAATTCTAATCATAAGAGTAAACGGGAACCACAAAAATAAACACACACACGTATAGGTTTTCTTTTGGAGGCATAAAGGCAGGGAGGACTGTTGAAAGGGCAGAAAGGGATCGCATCCATTCAGGCCCTAGCGCAGCTCTGTGGTTCTGGATTCGCCACGGCCCCATTGTGTGCCTATGGTAAAATTGAATTTACCAAAGCATGGCCGTTAATTTGGTATTATCTGAGCTGCATTAAGATGTCGAACTGGTCCCCCGGTGAATGCCGCGCCACAATGCCTGCCAAACAGGATGTCATGGATATTTGTGGGGCAGTCTCAGCCTGCTTAAAGGCTTTTTTGGACGTCATTGAGGGCTAATTCTATCGGAATTGATCGACAGAACGAGCAGGCTTGGATGAGGCATTGGATGATTTAACACTTTTTAAATAAAACGTGTTGAGAATGTCGGCAACCCGAAACTCATCCTATACAAGATTCAAAATTGGATATTGAGCCTAAGACAATTTGGTGATACGAAACTTATCAAGTAGGATGGACAGTGAGGTTGGAACATATTTAAATTTTGATTTTTTTCCCCCGCAAGCACACGTCTTGTATGGGACTGTCGTCTTTAATCACCAATCACAAATATGTATTTGTATGCCAATTCAAATGCGGACCTCATTGATAAATCTACAAAATATAAGCAAATTTAATGGTAAGTAATGCTTATTTTAAATTGCATGTAATTATAATACATAAAGGAATATTTTACTTGTAAATTAATATTCAAATTTGAAAAGTGGATTTTCAAATAACATCACAGCTGCTTCTTTAAAACCATGAGGAGATTGAATAAATAGAACGAAAGTATTTTTGTTCAGTTTATTCATTACGCAACTCGAGGAGCCTACATCAGTTCAAAAACCTGCTAAGAAGACGTAACTCATAGCAACAAGCAACAAAATCTATACAAGAATGAAAAGTTTCATCGGAATGTTGAATGCGCACAAAGTAAATCTATTGGGATTAAAATTTCAACAGGATTTATGGGCGAGCTCCTTTGTTATTCAAACTAGATATCGTAATGATGTAATTATTGCGAGATGAAGATATTTACAACCGGAAATATTCGCGGGTGGGCACGATGATGATGATGCTGATGAGCAGGTCTCGGCGGAGACAGTGTAGGCAGCGGGTGGTTCTGTGGACACCTCTGCCGCACACGGGGCGCAACGGGGGACCGGCCATGAACACAAGGCAACAGACGCGGATCGGCAATTGGTTGATATTAAAATCAATAAATAATGGTGTTATATGATTTGACTTGGGGCTCTTTTAATTAAATTTCGATTTTTTTTTTTCACAACATAGGTTACAATGTACTGTTCACTCTTCACTCTCTGCTTACAGGTCTTTGCGTTACAATGGTCTAAGCGACTCTGTCTGTCCCACATAATCTTTGCTCGTTTATATATGTGTGGAAGGCACGATTCTTGCATGTTCGAGAATATGGTAGATACTTTCATAATGGATTATATGGATATGGATGGATATATATTAGAGCATTATTCCACACTATACCAGAGACAGCACACACACCAATCAGCGTGCCTAGGCTTACGTTCACACGAACTCATACGTTCGTAACAATAGTATCAAAAGTTTAGATCATAACTGTCTTATTCTCAAGCAGCAAAGCCACAGCTCATCCGCCGCCTTCAGTGAATTTTTCATACAAAAAACTCGATGATCCGTAGATCAGCTATGGATCTAATGTTTTATGAATAGCACTGTTAGAGTACTGAATTATAGATAGATAATAAAATGTGGTCAGTCTTTTCACAAAATCACACAGGGTTAGCCGTTGTAGACTAAATTAACTTTCACTAATCTCAACAATTTGAACTGTTCATTTAACGTCAATAAATTAAAACTGTTTTACCGATATATTTAAGGCGTTATGGCGAGTTTGAATATAAAGAACGCTGGTTCGAGTCAAATCCAGAAACAAACACGCAGACACGCAATCATAAGTGAACATAAACAGACATAAAATCATGCATTCGACAAATAATATATATATTTTTTGCCGAGTCCTGCCCTGTGCAAACTTTACAGGAGATTCCAACCAGAATGATTATGTTTGATAATAATCGTTTGGCAAAAATGACAGTTGTTTGTTGTGGTTATTGGGCAGTCAGCGTTGATCATCATGGTACAATAATGATGCTAGCCGATGATTTGATGACCCACCGAGGAATGTGAGTACTATGATGAACACGCAAACATTACCATATTTCATTCGG
Source organism: Agapetus fuscipes (assembly GCA_951799405.1). Classification (NCBI taxonomy): domain Eukaryota; kingdom Metazoa; phylum Arthropoda; class Insecta; order Trichoptera; family Glossosomatidae; genus Agapetus; species Agapetus fuscipes. Next base: position 16,663,045 of record OX637338.1, read on the forward strand.
TGACAGGATAGAACGGCACAGTGACAAAACAACACATGACAAAACGGCACAGTGACAAAACAACACATGACAAAACAGCACAGTGAAAAAACAACACATGACAAAACGTCACAGTGACAAAACAACACATGACAAAACGGCACAGTGACAAAACAACACATGACAAAACGGCACAAAACAACACATGACAGAACGACACATGACAGAACATCACAATTTCGGTACATCACTATGACAAAACAATACAGACAATGCATCACATACCTACCTAAAACAGAACATATCATAATCGGGCACATGAAAAAGCATAACATGACAGCTGCAACTCTTGCCGACCCTTCCTGAAACAAGGGTGGCATTGGCAAAGTGAACCATTTTTACAGTATGGGTGGTCAGTGTCATACTCAAACATATTAGTCAAGGAAAACTAAATCTAAGCTGCAAAGATATGTATCATTTGAGATTCATATTAAATGCATTCCCACAAACAGACACGCATGATTTCGCGCTCACACATGCCGAATGTGGACCTACAATATAAAAAACCCAATCTCAAATGAACACAAGCCCTGCAACTCTTACCGACCTTTCCTGAAACAGGGGTGACATTGGCAAAGTGAACCATTTTTTACAGTATTTCATTTTTAAGCAATAACAAAATATTTGTTTGCCTTATCTCTAGCAACCCGTTTGGTCCACGTCGCAATATTGTCAAAATTAATTAACAAAAATTACGAGCGTACCTCATAGAGTAAAATTTACGAAGTAGAAATATGTTTTTATGGCACTTTCAACACAATAGTAAGGTTATTATAAAACAAACAGAGAAGGTCAAAAGTAAATCTAGTCACTTTGGTGAATAATTCAACGCGGACCAGCTATTAAGCCAACTATAAGTCAGGGAGTCGCATTTGCATGTTTCCATCATTAAAAAGTAGCGGAAAATAGTGGCCAGCCTCATACACTCGTAACTCCAGCTGGATTATGACGTCATTTCTCTCTGGTAATGCGTCTTTTGTTTACACTGTCGGAATTTTATTCAAAATCAGTTATCGCCAACCGATGGTTCACATCCCAGTGCTGGTATGCCACGTTTTAGGGATAACAATTGGAGATAAAACATCTAACATTAATTATAATTATTTATTTTCTAAATAATTATTTCTCTTTGTCAACAATGATGATGATGATGATTTTTATAGCGCCGTTTCGTGACTACTGTCACTGCAAGGGCGCTTCAACAAACTATTCCATATCCGTACTTAGTTACAAAGATAAGTAAGCATTTAAGATATTAAATTAAATAACTTTCTTTAGATTACTTGAAGTGAATTTGACCTATGGAAGTATGTTTTGATTGGATTGTGTTATTACTTTTTGATAAATAAATAATTGAAATAAAATGGACTTTCACTGTGTGAACCACCAAACCCTACAAAACTGCATGCTTACTGCCAAAGTCATGTAAATTCGCGCTTACACATGCCGCATGTGTACTTACAAAATAACACACGAACTTCAAATGAGCATAAACCCTGCAACTTATGCCAACTTTCCCTGAAACAAGGTGACATTGCAAAAAGTGAATCTTTTTATAAAGTATGGGTGGTCAGCCTCATACCAACCTAGAAGTAAAAAAAACTTGTATGGTATAATAATCTATAATCTAAGATGCAAGGATATACTCATTTAAAGCTCTCAGATCTCTCTCTCAGTTTGCGCTTACAAATGCTGAATGTGTACTTACAAATAAAATCCAAACCTCAAATGAACATAAGCCCTACAACTTTTGCCGACCTTCCCTGATACAGGGGTGACATTGGCAAAGTGAACCATTTTTTTACAGTATGGGTGGTCAGCCTCATACCAACCTATAAGTCAAGGAATACAAGCAATTAATTACATCCAGTTATACAAACAAACAAACACTAGAAAATCTACAAAACATCTACAAAAATAAAAATTGATTCGTGGCCTACATTACAGATCAGCCGCCACTTTTTTCGGTCCTTACATACTTCTTTCATTTCATCCAGTCATAACCTTTTTCATACAAGCTCTCCTTTTATTATGACTCTGGATAGTGGATATCCCATAATAATTTCTTAAATATTTACTAACCTAACCTAACCTAACCTAACCTTTTTCATACAAGCTCTCCTTTTATTATGACTCTGGATAGTGGATATCCCATAATAATTTCTTAAATATTTACTAACAGTGAAATATTATTTTTGGCCCGTAAGTCACATAACAAAATCAGTGTTCGTGGTCGGCGAAAACACAGAACACCTTTTACCGGGCCACAGGTCTAAAAAGGTTGGGGAGCACCGTCAAAATGAAATTGTCTACAATGCTAAAAATTACGAAGCGCCTGTCAGTTTTAGCACCACTGATATAATGTGAGACCTTTACATGACAAACATCTTATTTTCGGTCATTTTACCGTATTATCAAGCAAAGTAATTCAGAGACATCAAATCCAGGGATGATTCACCGCTTAAAGTGAATTTTCCACAAAAAAGAAAACATGATCCGTGTATCATTTACAGATTAAATGTTTCTGAATATCGTTGTTAGAGACAAAGAATGCGTACATTGAAATTTAACAATGCTAGATAATTTTATCATTCAAATAAGCAGTATTTTTTTTAAAATGTAAGTATGCAAATTTTAATTGACAGAAGTCGTAACTAAATTAAATTATAAAAAAATATTTGAATTTTAATAATTGGTATTTTAAACCCAGTAAAAAATATGATAATATATATTCCGATGACAGTTAATTTTTGTGTAAATATGAGTAAAATTTATGTGAGCTAAAGACATATATTTATGTGATACTTTTTTTTTTAAATATTACAAACAAAAAAGCATTTTCAAAATTTTCCTTTTTTCAGTTAAAAACCGTCCTTCATTAAAAGCAGTTAAATTTTTAAAATGACAGTTTTAAAATGGCTCCTAATACACTCAACTGTTTAATGAAAACATCCCGAAAATTTCTTACTTTACTGAAAATTGTGATGTTAAAAAAATTTAAACCTATGCACATTGCACACATCTAAGTGTAATAATTCTTGAAACAATATCAAATAAAACCCAAAGGTAACGTTAAATAAAAGAAATAAAAGATAAACAATATTTAATTTAAAAAATCAATAATTTTAAGAACTCCGAAAAAATTGTTTTATTCCACTGATGAGTATTTATTTTCGAAAAAAACGTTTTCAGAAATCTCTGAAAGCGAGTTCTTAATTTTTTTTTTTTAATCAAATATTTAAAATGGAATTCCACAATGTATCACTAAAACAATTTGAAAAGATATAAATAATCATGTGAAATTGATTGAAAAAAGCTGAAATAAGAAAAAAATACATTATATTATTTCATAACTGATCAGAACAATAAACACATTGCTGGAGTGATGTTTTCCGGGATATGTTGCCGTGGTCTGTGGAAGCTGGAGCTTCCGTACGTTTAGCCCATTTCTACGATGGGCTTCTTCAGCGTGAAGTATGATAATGAAGATGGTCTTGATGAGAACTGTGAATATACACAATACTACAATAAACACATTGATGGGGCGAAAAAGAAGATAAATAGGCAAAGAACGAATCGGATTAAGATAGGAATGAATGGGGGAATGAAAAACAAGCTGAAAGAGGATGTACAAGAAAAGTTACACACAAATATGATGAGATAGATTGGACATGTGGAAAGAATGCATAAGAGACTGAAGGAGTGTAAGTACGTAAAGAAGAAAGAGATAAATTCACCAGTAATGGGAGGAATTGGAGGCAGCTTAATAGTGGCTTTGGCCACCCACTGCGAAATTGCGACAAAATATCCGGTTATATTAATACCTAGTATAGAAATCACTTATAGGTCCGCCTGGGATAAAAAAAACAATGGATGTGTTAATTTGTAGGTACAAAATGCACACACGGACAAAGAAACAAAAGTAAAAATAAAATATTTTTGATTAGCATTTTTGGAATAGCTTGGAACCGGAAATGGCAGAGATATTTAGTAAAATAGCGGTCAAATTAGATGGCTGTAAAGCGGTCAGTCTAGTAATTAATGATCCAAGTTATACCACAATATATTGTGGACGAGATGACCACATTATCCGTATTTGGAGTTCAGATGTTGTGGTTGAACTGAGAGACCAAATGTCGCGACAAATGGACTTCGGTGAGTTGACCAGATGTAGGTTTTTTTTGTTGAGAAAACTACAACAAGGTCTATGACACTTGTTGTAGTGCCGCAGAGATGTTGTTTACGAGCTTGGTCGTCGCTACAATGCGCCAATGATCAAGCAAGACCCAGTTGCTGTAAGGCTGCATGGACCTTCAGTGACCGGTCTTTGGTCAAGGTTTTTATGAATTTTTCAACCCAGCGAAGAGCATATTTAAAAATATAAATGGTATATTTTATATGCTCCACTGCGATTCGAACCCACAACCTTCCATTTACGAGTTCGAAGTGTTACCACTGGACTACAATTACCAGTCACCTACTCGTATATCCCTGTAAAAATACAAAGTACATGTTAGTGACTGTTATGACGACAATAATTAGATGGGGTAAAATAAGTTGAAAAAAACATCGATTTTGAAGAAGAAGAACAGAAGGATAAATAATTTTTTAAAGAAATTTCAGGTACATAGTAATAAAAGGATGTAATGTATGTATGCTCGGCATGAGTTGCAGGGCTTATGATCATTTGAGATTGGGTTTTTTGCGTTGTGAGTCCAAATGCGGCATGTGTAAAGCCCGAAATTATACGTGTCTGCTTATGGGAATGCATGTAATATGAATCCTAAATGTAATATATCTTTGCAACTTAGATTATAAATTGGCATGCGTGTGTGCTGTTTTTCCTATGGAAAGCTCAAAGGAGTTAGTGCAATAGATACGGACGATTGGCGAAAAAGATTGTTGAGCATTGCTGCAAGTCAATCTTAAGATTGAGACATCTATAATCTATAATCTAAGTTGCAAGGATATATTCAATCAAAGCTCTCAGATGTATGCCCACAAACAAACACGTGTGTAGTTCGCGCTTACAAATGCTGACTGTGTACTTACAAATAAAATCCAAACTCAAATGAACATAAGCCCTGCAACTCTTGCCGACATTCCCTGAAACAGGGGTGACATTGGCAAAGTGAACCATTTTTTACAGTATGGGTGGCCAGCCTCATACCAACCTATAAGTCAAGGAATAGTAAACACATAGTAAGTGAAACAACAAAACAGGTCAGTAGATAGCAGGTGATTAACGTATGACTTGTAATTTAAAAAGTCTGAAGGATTTTGTAGAGGGTTGTAAAAAAAATAGGATAAAAATAAAGGGAGGGTAAGTCTGACACAGTTAAACTGCATTTCTGTACCTGAAACAAAAAAATAGTTATTGTGGATTATAAGCATATAAACCATTATTGAAATACAGCTGATAAAACCGATCATTTTAATACAAGGAAGAAATAAAAAGAAGTGTGGTTAACTTAAAAAAATAAGGAATTTGACGATAGATTTAGGAAATGTTCAAATCTTCAGAAAGTTGATATTTAATCTAACAAAAAGCACAATAGTTCAACAAAGAATAAATTAAAATGGCAAAAAGGGAGAGAATAAAGGGTTTGAATCTATGGTTTGAATACATAAAGCAGCAGGCAACAGAATATCTGAAAACAGAAAACAACACATTATTAAAGATAATTTCATTGGTTACAGAGATAATGAATATGATATTACATATGAAAGTGTGAAAGGAAAAACAAATTTTAAGATCATTTTCGATCAATGTGTCTGCATTATCAGAATGGGTAAAAAAAACTTTATTAAAATGAAATAAAGAAATATATATCTGCCATAGAAGGGTTGCATGAAAAAGGTGATCGATCCGAATGAATGAAGATAAATATCTACCCATGTAGAGAAAGGAAGGAATGGAGACAACTGTGCAGAGACTATGGACACCCCTAGCGAAATGATGACAGAGTTACAGGCAGTCAAAACAGGTCTATGGGTTCGATTCTCACCATGAGTCTCAGAAATGATTTCAAATACAAAAATAATAGAACCAGCGGAATTTCATCAACCTTTACGAGAAATGAAAACCTCTTTAGAGTTAGTAAGCTACCAATGAAGTGGTTGGCGTAAGGCTTCCCAGTGAAAACAAATACGGTCGACTATTCTGGGGGCAGCGCAACAAGGTGCACTATATGTGCAGTTTAGTTTCGTTTTAGTATCTCTAAATAAAAGCAAAGAATATTATATTCCCACGGGTATGCAAACTATGCAAGTAACGCGGAGTAGGATCTGTTCATTAATTGGAAACACATTGCATTTGCATCCTCAACAAAGTGAGCTGATCAGCCATAAGAATAAATTGTCACCATACTTATTAGCGTTAGATTAACATAATTTGCTCCCATGTGGGCAGGTCGATAATAAATTTGATCGGTCCACGTATTTATGTGTGTTTTTTAATGGCGATTAACTGGACTTACACAATAAATTTGCATACGATTTTGGTGTAATTAATTTCTCAAAATACGAAATAAATTATTCACTAAGAACTCACGAATGCGAATGGGAGATATGGAAATTTTTATATTTCAATTAGACACCACGAATAATTTTGAATATTAAATTTTGGAATCGCTTCATCACAAGAATCGCCATTGTTAACACTGATTGTAACAAAACTTTATTAATTCTTTCAACAGTAAATCACCAGCTTGACAATTTTATCAACATCTAAAAACACAATGAATCTGGAAAGAAATGTTAAACAATCACTGAATTTAAATTGCAATGGAGAAGAGATATTTTCTCTCAATTTTTAAAATGCAGAAATATCTTTCACGTTCTTTCTTTCACAAAATAAAATATTTTATGACAGCGCCGGCGATTTATTTTTTCGCGTGTTTAAATTGGTAGCATTGTCTTCCGCCATTTTTATCAGCCAATCAGAGATCGGCATTGCTGTCGCCATTGTTCCAAGGTCATTGCCAGACCCCGTTCACAAGTATTTTGCTACTGGTTACCCTGTTTTATAATTCGGAAGCCATATTGTAATCGATCTATGGTACGCGGAATGTATGGTTATGAGGAAGGAGGAAGGGGAAGAGGTCGTTTTGTAAACTGAAATCAGAATGAGCGTAAATAAATTTGAATTAATAATTTATATTTACTGTTATTCATGTAAAAAAAGAGTTTAGGCGCCAATAAACTTTATTTTGTTTAGTATTTATTAAATTGCTCATTTTTTATTAAAAAAAAACTGATGAAAAAGTATTTTATAATGATGGTTGAACTGTGTGTAGGATTTGCGCAGCGATAACAGCCATAACCACCCCACACGCCTGCTTGGCGCCAGTCGGCCTCAAACGTCAAGCGGTGAAGCGTATTTGAAATTAACTGTTTTATTTTCACTATTATTGAAGAGTGCAGAGAGTAATGAAATCAAGAAGACTCCAGTGGCCGGACACGTAGCATGTGCAGAAGACTCCAGGATCATCAGAACTGTCTTGGATGGTGCCCCCTCAGGTGTTAATCACTTGGACGTCCAAGGATGCGGTGGGCAGAGAACGTCGAAGCCAACGCCGAAGTTTTGGGAGTGAGGCGACCATGGAGGGAAGCAGCACAACGCAGAGTGGTGCAGGTGTCCCTGAGCCTTGAAGGCTGTCGGCTGATGAGCCGAAGAAAGTGAAATTAAAGTGTATAGATTTCATATTATAAATATTTCCGGTCCTCAGGCCATCATCAGGGGACAATCATCAGGGATCCAAAACTTTTGCAAGAAATAGTACAGAATGCCAGTGTCCTTGACAATATAGACAGGTGCCTATTTGATTGTTTACCTACTAAATTTATTTTTGCCATATCATTTGTGTTTATTACATTGAGGTTTTTTTATTTATTTTTTTCTTTACACAGTGTGTATTTTTGTGATTGTATGACTAATCTTTCTAGAATAAATAAATATTGTGCAAAATACAAGTGTTTTATTTTGATAGCTTTAAAGCAATAATAATAATATTAATAAATAATATCATGGCAGATAATAATATATGATTATAGTGGTGTGAGTGTACCCGCGTGCCGCGTGTATATTACACACATGCATACAAGATCATAGTCCAATACGCAGAATGTATGGAAGGGAAGTAAGAAGGCGAGGAAGGGGGGTTTCGAAGTACGTACCTACCCCTAAGCCATAGAGTAGCTTCTCTAAGTACCTATATACTCTGTGGTCATTGCATCATGCAGTACGCTCGGTCAAGTGCATCTAAATTTGAAACCAAAAAATATTTATAACTTTCATCACAGTTTGCGAATTTAAAAGTTAAATCAATATTTGTTTGGATCTTTATTTACTCACACATGTGTCTGATTATTTTTTTTATATGGTGTGATATTAATGTCGAACATAAGTTTTAAATAAAATATTCTTATTTTAAGTAAGTAGAAGTTCCAGTTTTCTCGCGTGAATGTAATATTATTCTGTGCAAGAATTTTAAGTAAGTATGGTGTTTGTTTTTATGAAGATGCAATGGTAAGCTTTGTTTTTTTTTTAAATAATAAGCTGTATTAAATATTTTGTTTTTGTTTTACTTATTCTTAACAAACATGACATAAAAAATAACGAGCAACTTTGTAGGTATAATGAGTAGATTAACTATTTATTTCTTGAAGTTTTGTAATGAAGTTACAATCTTTTTTCAGCTAATTGTCATGGATCAGTTCCTATGTTAAATCTCATGGCTTATTTATTGTCATTGTATAAATTTCTTTCAGAAATCGTTAAATTTCACAAGATATTAAAAATGAAGGATTCTGCTCTGATTATTGTAAATCTGAAAGTGCTTCACACGTAAACTAAAAACCAAACAAACATAGCTCGGCTGCGCTTAAATGAATCTTTTAAAATTAATATTAAAAATCTATAAGCTAACTTTTATCCAATAATCTGCGTAGGTAGACAGAAAATTTATTGTTACAAATGGTTACACACTGAATGCTCACGCAGATCATTGAACTTGGTTCGGATCTTTAGATAATGAAAAATGATCTGGATCTTTTTGATCCGGATTAGCTCCAAGTTTCAAGGTCGCGTGTTCATTATCATGTTTTTTTTATATTTCAAGTGTCTTATTTATAGGTATTTTAGAAAAAGTAATCGATAATCTTTTTTTACGTATATTACCCACTGGTTTTTTTTTTTTTTTTTTTTTTTTTTTATTGAAATAATATAACAAGTTACATTTCCCAGGAGTTACATAAACTCATTTGGGACTTGGTACTTATACTCTTACACAATACTTAAAACTAGCCATACAATATAATTAAAAAAATATTAATAAAATAACAATTACTGAAGCAAACAAAGACAGAAGAGAATTAGCGTCTCATACCCAAAATAAAACAAAATCATCCCACTGGTACAGCATCATTGTAAAAGGACTCTAAGAAATAAGACTTTATTGCATCATTTTGTTGTTTATTTTTCATATCCCTCTTTATTTTTATCGGAAGTCCATTGTATAGGGACTGTGCAACATTTGAAAGAGACCTCCTTCCAAACTTTGTCGATCGAAAACCTTTAATATGTAGATTTTCTGAGCTTCGAGTATTATAATTATGAAAATCATTATTATAATGGTACTCTAAATTTGTGTGAATTGAGGATTTTAGAATTTTAATAATGGTGACAGTGATGTCGTACAATGGTAGGACCTTGAATGGAAGAACATTGCTCTGTCGATAAATATCCTTCACGCATGTATCCCATGGTATGCCAAGAATGTTCCTCAAAGCTCTGTTTTGCACAACTTGCAGCTCCGATATTTGTTTTTTGGTGGCAACCCCCCATATGCAAGTAAGATACGAAAGGTGGGAATGGATCATGGCATAGTAAATAGCGAGTAATGTTGACTTTGGAAGTAATCCCCTTAGTCTGTACAGAACGCCAGTAATTGGCACTATTTTTGATTTAACATGGTCAAATTGGTAATTCCAAGAAAGTTGTGGATCAATATATAAACCAAGATATCTAACAAAGCTGACTTTATCAATATTATTCGATCCAATAGTAATATTAAAGGACATATTTCTCGATTTTCCAAACAGCATATATGACGTTTTCTTGACATTCAAACTTAATTTATTTAACCTTAACCAATTAGCAAGATGTGAAACATCTCTTTGCATTAAATCTTCAAGTTCTTCTCTCGTTTGCGAATGATAAAAAATGATGGTATCGTCTGCGTATAGTTGGAGGGTACCTCGAATATCCCATGTAGTTATATCATTGATATAAACAAGAAATAGAAGAGGCCCAAGAATAGAACCTTGGGGTACACCACATTGTATTTTAGTGAATTCGCTGGAAAATTTTCCAATTTGAACTGCACAGGATCTATTTGTAAGATAATTGGTAAACAGTTTTAATGGAGTTCCTTTGATTCCCAAATGTTCCAATTTATTCAGCAGAATTTTGTGGTCGACCGTATCAAAGGCTTTCTGTAAATCTACAAAAATGCCTGCGACATATTGACCATCATCTAAATTTTTTTGTAAATTCGATATGAAATCAAAGACTGCACATTTTGTGTTAGAATGCTTTCGAAATCCATACTGTTGTGGTGCAAGAATCTTGTTAGAAATGAGATATTCGGTGAATCTATCTTTAATGACATGTTCAAATATTTTTGAAAATATTGAAAGTATCGAGATTGGTCGATAGTTGGAAACATTTTTTTTACAGTTGCCTTTATAAATCGGGACTATTTTTGCTATCTTAAGCTGATCTGGAAATATACCACTTGACAGTGAATCGTTTATTAAAAGTACAAGGTGATCAGCTAACTGATCCTGACAGATTTGGACAAGCGCAGGCGTGATACAATCAACACCAGGAGCTGATCTCTTTTTAAGATTTGAAATAATAAGCAAGATTTCCGATTTACTTGTTTTAGGCAAACTAAAAAAACAATTTGCTCTGGGTACAGTTCTAATTGTGCATGTGTCACCTGAAAGTGATTGAATTCTATCTGCCAACGAAATACCAACTGAGGAAAAAAAAATATTGAATTCTGTGCAGATTTGATTTGGTTCCTTTATCTCTGTATCATCTTTTAAAATGCAATCAACTTGGGTTTTTTCATCTCTCGTAGTGTTCGATAGGATTGAATTTATTGTTTTCCATGTTTGTCTAGGGTTATTAGCATTTTGTGAAAAGACATCCTTATAGTACATATTTTTTATATATCTCCTATAATTTGTGACCTTATTTCTAAATTTGACTTTAAGATGTTTCAGAGACACATTTGAAGGATCCTGCTTCCACTGTTTGAAAATTATATTTCTCTCTTTTATAAGTGAGTCCAATTTAGAGTCAAACCAAGGTGTGTTTCCTTTACGTCTGTCTCCTATTTTGAATTTAGGTGTAAATTTACAAGAATCCACCACTCCATGAAAACATTCTATAAACTTAGCATAATTTGAGTTGACATCTTCTCTTTCATCATAAGGAAATTTTTGAGTCCTTAGACATTCCTTCAGCATTACATTGTTTATTTTGGGGTACATGAGCATCGGTGTGGGCAATCTATTGTTTGAATTCAATTTTAAACTATTGTAATACTCAATAATCAAAATGCTATGATCACTGATTGGAGTATCAATATTTGATATGGTATAACATATGCTATTCCTATTAGATATAATGTGATCAATCAAAGACTCACTTGTTTCTGTGGTTCTTGTTGGAAATACTCTGTTACATATGAAAAAACTATATGACTCTAACGTATCGCAATATTTTTTATTAGATTGAGAGACTTTATTTATGTCAATGTTGAAGTCACCTATGATTAGTGTGTCTTGTTTGGAATCTTGTAACACTGCTTCCAAATTAATCATAAAATCACTCAAATCAGAGTCAGGCTTCCTATAAATTGCAAAAATATTGAATTTTTTAAAAAGTTTACTTTGCACACTTAAGCCCAGAATAGAATTGTCAGTGGTGGTAGTTTTGATGATGGTTCTACTTAACATGTTGTGGGTATAAATTGCCACTCCTCCTCCTCTTCTACTGATGCGATTGGCAAATGCACCTTGATAGCCTTCAATATTAAAAAAAGCCTCATCCCCTTCATTCAGCCAGGTTTCCGTTATAACCAGGATATGGACGGTGTTATGCATCTTGAGAATTTCTTCAATATCATCCATTTTATTTTTAACACTTCTAGAATTGAGATACATCACTGTCAAACAATCTATTCCTGGAGTATAATCTTGGATGTTCCTGTACTTGTATTCCGCATGGTTTCCTTTATTGACTTTGTCAACATATGTTTCCATAGTCTACTCTATCTCTTGCTCGTGCTTCCATAATTTTCCTAACAGGACAATCATAGCTAGTGGACCTATGGCATCCTGATTCGGATGTACAGTTTCCACATATAGAATCAGAAGCCCTGTTAGGACATGCTAAAAACTTGTGTTCTCCCGCACAGTGATGACATTTTTCCTTTTCTTCGCAAACTTTTTGGGTGTGTCCAAAACCCAAACATCTGTAGCATTGTACTAGAGGTGACATGTCTTCAACAGCTAGTCGTTGGTAACCCACATTTATCTTTTCCGCATTTATCAATGTTTTCCAGTTTGCAGGACACACTTGAAGGATTGCATTGCATAGAAGGGGGCTCCTATTCCGTGTTTTATATTTAAGAGTAATTTCTTTATCAAAGTCAATAGCCAGACTCTTATTCTGTAGTTTCAAGGATTGTAATATATCTTCCTCTTTGGTGTCCTTTATTATTCCCTTTATTTTCACTAGAGGGCTGAAGTTTTTTGGTTCTCTTATTTTTATGTTATTAATTTGCTTTCCAAGTTCTGTGGTAAACTTACCTTTATCTTCTAAGGTAGGTACTGTCACTATGATTTTGTTTTTACCAGTTTTACGCATTCCTGTTATCCCTATTCCCAGAGAGCGAACGTTTATAGCTCTCTTGATGGTCTTATCGAGATCGCTGCCCTTACATTTTGGGTCATCAGACGAAATTACGATAGCATGATGTTGCTCTCGGGGTCGTTTATCTTTCACCGCTTCAGCAAACGAAGGTTTATTCTTTCTTGTTTCTTCATTTTTTAAAAGGCGCTCTTTTAAATATGTCAAACTGTCCATGACAATGGATATTTTTTTCATTATCCTATTCTCAAAATCCGACAGTTTGTTTTCAAAGTACTCCTTCAGAGCTTTCATTTCCCCATCATCACTATTATTTGTGTTTCTAGTTACACGCGGCATTCTGTTACCTCCGCTCTGGACAGCCGCCAGCCGCAGAAATGTAGTAAAAAACTCAAAGAGAGATTAAAATAACAAACAAGTAAAAATATTATTTTTACAAAGTTACGTAAGTTGAACTATAAGGAAATCGCACACTTGATATAAAAATAAATAAATAGTTGTGATAATGTGTCTTTAGATGATTTTTAGTTGAAATTAGATCAAGAATAGAGATATTTTTTTGAGATTTTGAAATTTCTCTGTAGATTTGGAGGTTATGTCAGAAGCCGTCAGAACACACTTTGACAATTTTTTAGTAAAGATCGTGTTTTTATATCACACCTTTTTAAAAAACTTTTTAGAAATGGATAATAACTTTTGGGTTTCACTCAAATGAGAGTAACGTATTTTTAAATGTTATTTTTACGATTTTTATGATTTTTTTTCCAAAGATGTATGGTTTGACTTTTACACTTCTTCTTCTTCTTTTAAAAGCTTTTTTATAAGTACCTACCAAATCATTTTGTTTTATTTCTTTCAGGTCCGTCTTCTTATCTTGATGGCATAGAATTATAGATGGACATCCATTCTTTTTGTTTACCTACCACCGTTTCACAAAAAAAAGCATTTTATTCCCCGTAGCTACAAGAGAACTTCCATATTTATTTATAAATGAAAAATATTTATTCATAGGGATATCCCTAGAAATTTTTGTCTGTGAATTTAATTATGACGATGACTGTTTTCTTTTTCAGGTTGGCTTCTTCTTGTTCATCCTACTTTTCACTTTTATACATTAAAGAAATTTCGTAACTTTCGAGAAATGCTTTGTCTCTGTTCAATATTACTTCTAAATGAAAAAGAAAAAAAGATGATTAAAGTAAATTTACCTAATGAATCCATGAAAGTGTTAGTGAAAGTTTAAAACTTTATTAAATTTACCTACCTAGTTAAATATTTTTGACCAGATCCCTATCTAAATTGATTTGAAAACATTTATGAATTCATACTAATATGTTTTGTTTGTTTTTTTGTTTCAGAAGAGTTGTTCTACCTTGATTTCCTCCATCTACACACAACATTATTGTCCTAAATTTTATTTGATTATTTGTTGACCCACTCTTATAATACATTATTGAAATTCAATTAATTTGTTTTGTATTTTTAAGGGTTTGGTGGTTTACACAGTGAAAGTCCATTGTATATTAATTAAAAAAAAACACAGTTTAAATTCACTTTAAAATTCTTTTAACTTTTTCTAACGTTTTCGCCTACAAGGCATTTGATTTTCGCCTACAAGATTTGTCATTGTCCTGATGATGCCTTGTAGGCGAAAACGTTAGACAAAGTTAAAAGAATATAAAAGTGAATTTAAACTGTGTTTTATTTAATTAATTTGTTTTGTGTTTATTTATGTTTCAGAAGAACTTTGTTGATGCAGAAAATTCAAATATTATTCTTTAATTAATTTATTTATGATTGCCATTATCTACCTGTATTTTATGATTTTTTTCATCGCTTTTTACTCAAATGCACAAGATCTTTTTCTTTAGGTATTTAATTTACTATGTGAATTTCATTAAGTTTGGAAAAAGTGTAGGAACTCAATAGATACAAATTAAATCCACTAAATATTAATTAATCTCTTGTTTTAATTATCATTATTTAATGAACTACGTGAAACAGACTTTTAACTAAAAATATTTTAGCATTAATCTGAAGCTTATTTTTATTTTTTAAGATTTTTGCCTTCATTGCCTTCGTAGGTCCTCAATTTTTTTCATTTTTTCAACACATTATATTTTCAACTGTCTTACCGCCTTTATTTATTTACTGCTCATCAAATTTTTGTATACATTATTTATTTTAATATATGTTTTTATTTCCTTGTCTTATAGATTAGTATGAAAAACTACTACAAAACTACTGTAAAAAATGGTTCACTTTGCCAATGTCAGCCCTGTTTCAGGGAAGGTCGGCAAGAGTTGCAGGGCTTATGTTCATTTGAGATTAGTTTTTTTATATTGTAGGTCCACATGCGGCATGTGTGAGCGCGAAATTATGCGTGTCTGCTTGTGGGAATGCATTTAATATGAATCTCAAATGATACATATCTTTGCAACTTAGGTTTAGATTTAGATTTAGATCTGATAGACGCTAGTTACATATTATGTATCTAGTATCTTGAGATAAATATCAAATATACCAACGCCGGTATTCATAAGCGATCCTATGCATGAATTCTAAGCAGACGATTTCTGCTTAAATTTGAACGACTAATCAAGCATAGCTTATGCTCTCATAGCATTGTTTATGAAAACGGATTGTTATGTACGTACGTGAATACTTTTACCAGCATTTTACAAAAAATGTACTTAAACTTAAACGCACGCTGGCTGCGCTTTGTAGGTTTCCGTACATATTTACATTTCGCTATCGGGGAGATTAAACCTAAAGTTGTATACGTAAGTATGCACGTATTAAAACGTAGTATGACCGGTCCGTAGTCAAGTGTTAACGCTTTGGACTCGTAAATGGAAGGTTGTGGGTTCGAATCCAGGCGGAGCACCTAAAAATATACCATTTATATTTTCAAATGTGCTCTTCTCTGTGTTGAAAAATTCATATATATATATATATATGTATATGAGGATAATTTATTTAATTAAAATTTAATACATGACAAAAGAGCGCCGTTTTTGTGTGTGTCACACCTCAAGGGCCCTCCTAATCATAATCATGAATCATAGACCTGTACCATAAAACCGGCCACCAAAGGTCCATCCAGCCCTACAGCAGTTGGGTTTTGCTTGAAAATTGGCGGTTTCTATAGCGACGAACAAGCTCGTAGCGGGCTCTTGAGGTGTGATTCACGCAAAAACAGCGCTCGCTAAATAAATTATCCTAATATTATTATTACCTGGCGCAGTGGTAGACTTTCCCACGGCGTCCCGCCGCCCGCCCGCGTTGGATGCGAAAATTCCGCGCGGGAAAATAACATAGCCAGGCATACCAACATAGGCTAAATACCTGCGCAGGTGTGGCGCGGCCATGTCATCTTGTGCGCACGGTGACTGTAGCCTTAACGCCTTTCCACTCATGGTAGCTCCAACTTCTACGTAGTCTATTGTACTTTGCTTTGATAATTTTTAGAATCCTTGTTTTCATAGGTTTTTTTCATTTCTAAATGCTTTATTAATTATTATTAATTAGATAATAGATAGATTACTTTTTTGCAAAATTGTTCTTTTATTGATATTATTTTTTATTTCATTGATTTATTTATTGATATTATTGATAAAATGGATAACAGGGAAAATGGAAGGAGTTGCGTTATTTTATGTTCGTGTTAGGTGAAAGTTTTATTGATATTCCTTTAATTCACTCAGCCCCTTTTTTGTCCAGTTTTCGAGTTGAATGTACAGACCTTTTAATATGTTGATTTTTCTACAATTTCATCAGCTAGACCGCCAATGTAACTTTATCTCTAGTATTAAAAAAACATTACGTTCACATTCGTCGGGAGTTAAATATACATACATACATCGTAGTTTACGTTTCCATTTACTCTCAGTGTAAGTGCTGTTAAATCTTTGTATCGAAGATTAACTAGCGCCTCCAGTGAGCGTAAATAGCAACGGGAACTTCCATACATTTTTTACTAGCCAAAAATGTGATTGTAACTACACCAAGATATTTTATATTCGTGGTACTTGATAGAGTAAGTTTAATTCAGCAATCCGTAAAGAGAGATTGCCGCCGCTTACCTGATTTTCTTCGCTTCCACGTGTTCATAGAGTATATTGTTTTCTCGTATGGGAAATTGGCGAGGATATGAAATGCATTCCCCGCTCCCCGTGGCATGCGTCCTTTGTGGGAATCTTCTGGCTGTGTGTCTGGCACGCCAGGAAGCTGCCTCGCTATGCCGGGTTGCTGGAGAAATTTCCCAAAACACAGGTAGACACGTATTCGGGGAAACGTCGCGTCGGCAGTATGCCCGCTATGCTAGGACAGATTTTGCCTTCTAAACATCTCGCAACTATTCCAAACCCTCGCATTAGTATTTTGGGGGGAAATTCATTGGAGATAAACATATTTTCGTACATATGTAATGCTTTACCGGTCCGTAGTTCAGTGGTAACACTTCGGACTCTGAATGGGAAGGTTGTGGGCTCGATTCCCGGCGGAGCACAAAAAAATACCATTTATATTTTCAAATTTTCTCTTCGCTGGGTTAAAAAATTAATAAAACCTTTACCAATGACCGGTCACCAAAGGTCCATCCAGCCTTACAGCAACTAGGTCTTGCTTGAGAATTGTCGCTTTGTAGCTACGACGATCAAGCTCGTAAAAAGGTCGATAGCTCAATTGGTAGAATGCTTGCATTCCATGCCGAGAGCATGGGTTCGATCTCAAAGGCTTACTCAGCCTTCACAAGAAATGAGAACCGGCCCCCCCGGGAGCTTGGACACCCCCACTTCAACTGAAAGTGGTTGGTGTGAGGCCGGCCCCCTTACCTGTAAAAATAAATAGGATCCTGAAGTGCCACAGGCGACCCCTTCGGGGAAACGCAGGCAAGAAGTTACACTTTATGTGTAGCTTAGTTGCGTTTTTTTAGCATATAGCTTTAGGTAGAGTCTATAATAATATTACATAGGTTAGACGACCCGGTTTTGGCCACTTCAAGATATTCGTGGTTGCGCGATAAAAATAAATGCAACTAAGCTATACATATAGTGTAACTTCTTGTCGCGTTCTCCCCAAAGGAGTCGCATGTGGCGAGTGAACCTTTTTAGGTACCTAAGGGGGCCAGCCTAACGCCAACCGCTTCATTTGAAGTGGGGGTTTCCGAGCACCCAAGGGGGCTTGTACTCATTTCTTGTGGAGGCTAAGTAAGCCTTGTCGCTATTTTATTTTGGGTTTGAAATAAACACCGAAACAGAAAATCATTTCTGGCACTCTCGGTGGGATTAGAACTCTAGCTCTCCCGAGATGGAGTGCAAGCATTCTACCAACTTAGCTATCAAACGGAACGATGTTTCAATAAAAACTAAAAAAAATACAAAATTAAGGTTTTCCTGATTTCCCATGTACCTACAGCATTAATTACTTTTTTGAGCACGTCGATAATAAGTTATTAACAATTTGAGATAAACATATTTAAACTTGAAAGGGTTGAAATCACCTCTCTCGGCCACTTTTCGTACCTTCGTCGTAATCACAATATTCTTACGAAAATGTTTCTCATGATTTTTATCCTTACGCTAAAAAAAAAGTCCTTAAAATTACAATGCTTGTATTCCATGTATAATGCTTAAACGAGTAAAACATATTTTTTTTATTCGGGATCATATTCGATGGATGTATTAAATGACTTTCATAAAAAAACCCTGAATCAAATTAATATTGGGAGTCGCGTTTAGACAAGGTCGGTTACTAGATTCCAATCCGTTTCTCATCTGGAACCGGCTGTATACATGTATACAGTTTACATTATATTACATATGTACTACCCACTTCGTCAAACTGGTCGATTTCATTTCTCATTATCCATTGAAATGAATTATAACATCACGGTTTCATTTACCCCGGGGATGATTCTCACTTTTATTCAGTGTAGGGTTGCCTGCTTTTCGATTTCGATATTTGTTACTATTCGAATTTTCAAAAAAAAATGTTTCGAAAGTCGGCAAAATTTTACAAACAACCAAAATTGTGACGCCCTAAAATCGGGTTTTATACAGAAAAGGCAAACAAACTATATTTTGCTGGAGAGATGTTTTCTGGGATCTGTTGCCGTGGTCTGGGGGAGCTGGAGCTTCCGGACGTTTCATCATCATAATTTATCATCATTATGATTTACAGATCATCTTCATCATTTCACTTTCACGCTGAAGAAGTCCGTCGTAGATATGGGTGAAACGTCCGGAAGCTCAAGCTCCCACAGACCACGGCAACAGGTCTCGGAAAACATCTCTTAAGCATCGTATCATAGCAGGCCGTATAAACCTAAAACTCTGATTGCAGATATTTTGTTATTGGTTAAAATACCAAAACACTCTCTTTTCTACTCTGGATGAAATGAAAGAAGTATGCAAGGACAGGAAGAAGTGGCGGCTAATCTGTTGATTTGTAATGTTGGTTTATAATTTTGCTACATTTTGTTGCATAGGATTTTTGTAACTTTTTTTTGTATAGATTTCTTTTTCGGGTTTTGTTCTTTTTTTTTACTTAAATTTTATTTATTATTCGTATTCCTTGACTTATAGGTTGGTATGAGGCTGACCACCCATACTGTAAAAAATGGTTTACTTTGCCAATGTCACCCCTGTGTCAGGGAAGGTCGGCAAAAGTTGTGGGGCTTATGTTCATTAGAGGTTTGGATTTTATTTGTATGTACACATTCAGCATTTGTAAGCGCGAACTACACGTGTTGGTTTATGATTACATCTGAGAGCTTTAAATGAATATATCCTTGCAACTTAGATTATAGATTATATATAGGTTGCTAAACACCTTAGTTGCATATATGTGGGTCGTTTGCCCGCTGAGAAGTTTTAAAGAGTCCGTTACTTTTTTAAATTTTGCATTGATTTATTGAAAATATCATAAAACCTACCGTTTTTTGACATAAAAGATATGAGAGTTATTCGAAAAAAAAAACATTGATGTTGGCTCGCACGTTGTGTTTTAAAAAAGTATTCAAGGCTTTCTTTTCGAGATTTAAAACATTTAAATGGGTACCATACGCTGTTTTATTTTCGATGCGTCTCTAACGAAAATAAATTATTTTTCGTAAATTCGAATAGCTACTGTATTCGAAAAAACTATTCGAATGTCGTGTGAGGTGCGCTGAGATTCTACTTGATAGTTTTTGTGAGTTAAACAGCCATAACCAAACACGGTAACAAACATCTCGGAATGGCATTATAACAATTTGTAATGACCAACTCTTATATATTCCGTCCATTGTCGCCGCGGCCATTGTCGGGGCAGGATCATATTTTAATCGTTTAATTTGGAATGCCCTCACAGACCGCGTCACAACAAATCGGTGCAAGATTGCTTGTAGACAAGACAGCTCGTCCATGGACAAGTCGCTCACACTACAGATCGGCTATACTACAGTTCGTACTCACAACAGTACCTACGTACATACGACTTTTCGGTCTCAGACAACACGTCCACGAACAAGTTCGTCCACACAACTTTTCAGTCAACGACATTTCGATCACAGATTTTGTCGTACACATAGGTACAGCTACATAATAAAAAACAGAAATCAATTAGTTTCTCAAGCAAGACCCAGTTGTTGTAAGGTTGGATGGACCTTTCAGTGACCGGTCTTTGGTAAAGGTTTATGAATTTTTCAACTCAGCGAAGAGCACATTTGAAATATAAATGGTATATTTTTGTGCTCCGCCGGGATCCGAATCCACAACCTTCCATTTACGAGTCCGAAGTGTTGCCACTACGGACTACGGACCGGTCCAATTGGTCCATGTTTAAATGCTGCATGTGTACACACAAAATAATCCAAACCTCAAATAAATATAGACCCCACAACTATTTACTCTGCCGTCTCTCCCTAAAACTGAGGTGGTATTGGCAAAAGTGAACCAAGTTTGTACCGCATAGAGGGTCAACCGCATACCGACCTACACTCAAAAAAATATGTAATTGACCGAATAGTCCTCTGGAAATTTTGCCTGTGACGTAAATGTCGTGTGACCGATTCGTCCGTGGACGAGCTGTCTGTGGACGGGTTGTCTGTGAACGATTTGTCGTGGAACCCTCACAGGCTACTGGATGTTCTGGGAAGCGCGATGATGGTGGAGAATTCCGTGATGGAATAATGCGAAAGGAATCAAAATGAAATATGTGAGTCGCTTAATCATCAGTGATTCACATTCACGGCCCGCGATCACTGCGCGGCGTGTGGTGCATGAAGTAGCAAGTAAAATAAATTGATAAGCATATTCATTACCTGCCTGTGTCGGGATGGCGATTTAGGGGAGTGGGAACTCGGCATAATAGATGCTTATAAAGGGTGTTTTTTTTAGAGGTATAGAACTTTAAGTTGGCAACACTGTTTTAACTGGCGGCCATTTTGTCAGCTGTCAATTGATTTGTGTTTAGTTTAGTTTGGCATTTCAACATGAATAGACAACTCGTGCAACAATTGAAGCCACACGATCACCTAGCAAGGCGTAGATTCGGTGAATGGGTCCAAAACAAGATTGCCGTAGATCCCGATTTTCATAAGAGAATTTTGTTTAACGATGAAGCTCACTTTTGGTTGAATGGCTACGTCAATAAACAAAACTGCCGTATTTGGAGTGAAGATAATCCTCAAGTGTATGTTGAGACACCGTTATATCCAGAAAAACTGACTGTTTGGTGTGCTTTATGGGCTGGTGGAATCATTGGTCCGCACTTCTTTAAAAAAGATGCTGGCCAGAACGTTACAGTCAATGGTGACCGCTATAGAGCCATGATTACTGACTTTTTCATTCCTCAATTGAACAACCATGATGTGCAGGAGCTGTGGTTTCAACAAGACGGCGCAACATGTCACACAGCTCGTGCCACAATTGATTTACTGAAGGACACGTTTGGTAACCGCATAATTTCACGTTCTGGACCCGTGAATTGGCCTCCAAGATCGTGTGATTTAACACCGCTAGATTATTTTCTGTGGGGATATGTGAAGTCGCTAGTCTACGCCGATAAGCCCGAAACGATCGACCACTTGGAGGACAACAATCGCCGCGTTATTGCCGATATACGGCCACAAATGTTGGAAAAAGTTATTGAAAATTGGACCTCCAGATTAGATTACGTCCGAGCCAGCCGTGGCGGTCATATGCCAGAAATCATATTTAAATTATAATGCCAAAAGATTATCTTTCGAATAAAGTCAACTTCATGTCAATTTTAAAAATTCATCGTTGTTTTATTCCATTTCAAAGTTCTATACCTCTAAAAAAAACACCCTATATAAATGGCTTTCTAATGGCAGGTTGATTTTTTTTATGTTACCATTGTAACAAGTTGAAAAAAAAATGTTTACACGTCGAATGTCGATATTCTTGTTTTGTTAATTCGATATTTACGTTTTATCTTTCTTATGTGTATTTGTATTATGAGGTTCGCACGTGAATTGGCAGATAAAATTGGGTAGTCTCACGGCCGGATTATATATATACAAGGATAATTTATTTATAAGGTACACATAATTGAAGAGCGCCGTTTTTGTGTGTGTCACACCTCAAGGGCCCTCTCAAATCACGGATAAGATTTTTTTGTAAAGATGCGTCTTTAGTGCTCCTTTAAAGATACCAACAGTTTCTGCCTTCCTCACATTAGGTGGTAGTCTGTTCCACTCCATTGGGCCCGCAAACCGGAAAGCACGGTCCCCCAAATTAGTGCATGTCTGACGTGACGGCTGGACTAAGTCAACCACCCCACACTCTGCAGATCTGAGAGTTTGGTGTCTCAAATCTATCTCGATAGGTGAGAACATGTCAGACAGGTATGAAGGAACCATACCATTGACAGCTTTGTAAACCATCAGACAAACACGGTAGACCACCCTCTCCGGAAAACGAAGCCAATGCAGTTTTTTCAACAATGGAGTAATATGATTAAATTTGGACATCCCAAATATGAGTCTTGCTGCAGAGTTCAGCACAGATTGTAGCCGGCTGAACTGCTTTTTCGGCTGACCTATATACAGCGTTGAGCAATAGTCAACCCGAGACATCACAAAAGCGTTAACCAGAGTCCTGACCGCCCTTGATGGTAAACATCTCCTGATTGCCTTTATCTGGCGAAGTTCAAAAAACGAGGAGGATACCGTGTTATTCAACTGCTCTCCCATTGCTAGGGTAAATGCTATTAAATATTTTGTTAGTGGTTTCTAAGGACCGCATATCCATACAAGAGTGGCGTTTGCTCGTCGAGAAAAATGAACGATCCAAATTTGAAACTGGTCCAATGTATTTTATATACAAGGATAATTTATTTGGAAGGTACACATAATCAAAGAGCGCCGTTTTTGTGTGCATCACACCTCGAGGGCCCTCTCAAATAATGGATAAGATTTTCTGTAAAGATGCATCACATTAGGCGTAAGTCTGTTCCACTCCATATTGGTGTCGTATTTCCTGTAAATTTTTCATTTTCTTTCTCCTTCGCATGATGCTCATAATCTCAATATTTCTGTCATTTCTTGGAGAGTTTTCTTCTGTTTGAAACTTTGATTGTAGTTTATTTTCACCACAGTTTTTTAATAAGCCATTACTGGGACCGGTCCATTGTTCAGTAGTAACACTTCGGACTCTGAATGGAAGGTTGTGGGGACGACCAAGCTCGTAAAAAGGTTGATAGCTCAATTGGTAGAATGCTTGCGTTCCATGCCGAGAGCAAGGGTTCGATCTCAAGGTTTATTCAGCCTTCACAAGAAATGAGAACCAGCCCCCCCGGGAGCTGGGAAACCCCGACTTCAACTGAAAGTGATTGGTGTGAGGCCGGCCCCCTTATCCGTAAAAATAAATAGGTCCCGAATCACCACATGCGACACCTTCGGGAATAACGCAGGCAAGAAGTTACACTTTATGTGTAGCTTAGTTTCGTTTTTGTTTTTAGTTGCGGTTAAGTAATTTGCAATAATATGTTCAAAGCTTCTTTGTAGTTTGGACTTAAATATAATAATACCCATCATCGTCAGTTTACATTGTAAATGGCGTCTTCATTTGCTGCAAGTTAATGAAGCCAGTAAATTGAATTTCACACTAATGGAATAAAGAAGTGTACCTGCTCTGTTTTTGTGTAGCGAGGTGTAATTACCGAGACCAGAGAGCACACTTATTATTTTAAATTATAAACAGTCTTCACTCTTTACGATCCATAATCTGTCTATGTTGGTTCCCGTAATAAAAAGCTACATCGCGCGTCTTATGATTGAGAAATTCATCCGAAAATGACTTTATCCATCGCTTATCCAGTATGCCGAGTATAACCCCTTACGTCAACACTCAATCATTGCGTGAACAAAAAAAACTTTGAAAATTAAAACGCTCAGGAAAGGCGCTGTTGTGGCTTCCATAATATGTTTTCTGCATTTAAGGCTTTTACGCCGTGGTTGGGTATTAAGATTTACAAAATGATTATACTCTGGGTACATATCGCAGTCTAAAAGGTAAAACTGAATAAGTGCTGATTCACTTTTTTTTTTTTTTCATAAAAGTAGATTTGTGGAAAGGAATGAAAGGAATGTTTCAGGGAATGTCGGCAAGAGTTGCAGGGCTTATGTTCATTTGAGGTTTGGATTTTATTTGTAAGTACCTACACAATCAGCATTTGTAAGCGCGAACTACACGTGTTTGTTTGTGGGCATACATCTGAGAGCTTTGAATGAATATATCCTTGCAACTTAGATTATAGATTATAGAATGCAATGCACCAACCTATTTTGCCTGGCCAGTTGTCTTCATGCGAAAGCAGAAGCTTGTGTGCATGCAACGGCATTTGTTGAACCAGGGTTGAAGTTATCGTCGCGGGATTCGAACCAACGTTACCCGGTTCCAAGTAACCTCACTTGATCCCCGCGGCCATAACACCGAATTTGAGAAATTGTGAATTCAACATTTTATTGGCTTTGAATTCTTATAGCAAGTGAACTAATACTAAGCAAGTGCTCATAAACAGTCCTAAACTACAGGATTTCACATTTTTCTTGTTTGACATCGTACAAAATAAGAAAAAAAGGGGAATTCATCCGAGAAACCCATATAAGCTTTAATATGTCATTTATTTAGTTTTACCTTTAGGATATCGATTTGCAGGGTCAAGATTTTGACAGCACTTCTAGCGGCAGTATTGACTTTCAATGCATCTAGTACTCGTGAAAAATTGTGGAAAAAATCGTTGGAAGTACAGAGGTGTTATGTAAGATATATGTAAGAAGGTCTGGTAGAACCATTCATAGTCTACCTGCTAAGGATCTTCATTGGGAGACCGCGGCATTCTACGGCGGTCCACAAATAAGCCAACAAAAATTACTTAGTGGCATCTAAACTGCCGCTAGAGGCGCTATCAAAATTACGGTCTAATACTCCAAGTATAAATAAGTCGCTACATTTTAACTCGAACCAAAGTGTTACATTTAAAATGTAACGAGATTAAAGCGTTCACTAGAAGCGCTCCTTTAGTTTTCGAACACTTTTCTGCAAAACGCTAGTTTTATACAGGAAGTCGTGTCTGTTGGTGAAGCCGTGAAAATGGCGCGAGAAAACAAAAAGAGGCCGCAATAAAGGTATAGTCCGGCCACGCGCTTGACCACAATCGGTTATTCCAGTCTCGGCCGCTCAACGAGTAATATCCAATAAATGCCCGCAAATAATAATTGTATTACTGGGCAGAGGTGTTCTGGGTGGTCCCTCCCCCCCCCTCCCGCCCCCACAATTTGCGAATGATGACTTACGTACCCCCAAGCCGAGACACGCAGGGATGTACCTGATTCCAATAAAAAATGCAATATCCGAATCAAGTTTACACTCTGAATTTAAAAATGGGGCCACGTGCTGTGTTTTTCGTTTTAATGTTTTTTTTCAAGACAGTCACATTTGAATTGTAGGAATGTATCAAAAGCGGTAATCTATCTTTTTTGTTGTTGTAGAAAATTAGATTAATACATGGCTACAAAAAAGAAAAACTTTTTGTCTTGTATTTTATTACGTGACGATGATACTACCTATATCGAAAATGTTAGTTAAGGTTCTCATAAAAAAAGTGAGACTGTCTACCGGTCATGGGGTTTCTGATATCCAGACTGGCTTTATGCCAGGAAGAGGGTGTGTAGACCAGATCTTCACTCTCAGACAGATTGTTGAAAAACATCTGGCTGTAGGTCAGAAGGTCTACACGGCTTTTGTGGATCTCGAGAAGGCTTTTGACTCGGTGGACAGAGGTATGATGTGGAAAGTACTCCTAAAGTACGGTGTGAACGGCAAGCTTCTGAATGGAATACGCGCCATCTATGAAAATAGTTTGGCGTGTGTAAGAGTGGATGGTAAATGTAGCGAATGGTTTGATGTTTACAAGGGAGTACGACAGGGGTGTGTAATGAGTCCGTGGTTATTTAACATAATCATGGACAATTGTATGAAAGAAGCAGAAATTTCTCATTATGGTGTGAAAGTGGGTGAGACGAATGTTGGAGTTCTTCTCTATGCTGACGATGCCGTAGTGTTGGCTGATACAGCGGAGGAGCTCCAGATGATACTCACCAAAATGAATGATGCTTTTAGTAAGAACGGTTTAAAAGTGAATGCCAGTAAGACGAAAGTATTAGTGTTTGACAGGACTGAGGAATGCGAGGAAATTGAGATAAGACTGAATGAAACAAGAGTGGAGGTCGTGAAAGAATTTGATTATCTGGGAAGCAAGTTTGAGTCGAATGGGAAATTGACGAAAGAATTGGAAAAGCGTGCTAGTAGAGGAAGAAGTGTAATGGGAACGATTGGAAGAATTGCAAGAAATAGGAAACTTACGAAGAATATGAGATTGGCGGTCCACAATGGTATATTGGTTCCGACATTGATGTATGGAAGTGAGGCGTGGACAGTTAATGAATGTGAGCTGAGTAAAGTATGTACGGTTGAAATGGCTTACCTGAGAGCAATGGCTGGAAAAACACTGAATGATAGAGTACGTAATGATTGGGTGATGAACGAGTGTGGTATAAAAGAGAATATGAGAATGAAAGTACAAAAAAGTACGATGAGATGGTTCGGACATCTCGAAAGAATGGATGATGAACGACTAACGAAGAAAGTGTACAAAGGAAATGTCAGAGGAAAGCGCGGAAGGGGAAGGCCGAGGAAAGAATGGTTAGACCAAATAGGTGAGATTGCGAAAGAATGGAACCTGCAGAGTGAAAATAAGAGAAGAGTATGTATGAAAAAGGTGATGAATATTGAGGAAATGAAAGTGGTTTGTAAGGACAGAAAAAAGTGGAGGCGCATCTGCGGAGGTACCGGCCACCCCTAGTGGAACGGCGGCAGGATACAGTACAGTAACAGTTAGTATTTAAAATATGTAGATATAAGTGAAAATAAAGCAGTGTTTTATTGGAATTGATCCTTAAAATTAAAAATATTATTAAAAAGAAAAACAATTATATCGTCACCTTAAAGGACACTCTGATTTGAAAAATCATAGATAATTTTTTTTATTGCGTGTGATTTCTTATAGTAAGTGAACTACTTACTCGTATATGGCAGTGCCCATGAAAATGTTATAATCTACAGGATTTTCATTTTCTTAAGTGTGTTTTCTCTTATAGAATTATGTTAACTCATTACGAATTATGTTAATCTGCTAATGTTGTTCTAATAAATTAAGGAATGTCTCATTCAAGTTTTAACACATTAGTATGGGATATATAATGCGAAAATTTAACATTTTACAGCGTTTTTCATACAAAGTATGGTGGGATTATAACCCCGCTTAAAAACTATCATTTCGATGCGGCGGCGATCTTAATTGTTATTGTTGGTGATAAAATTAAAATTATCTTCACAAGTTTACGAGCAAAATAATTAAAGGCAGCTTGTTGGCCACCACTGTTTAGCTTTTACTAATGAAATTGCTTGATGTGTTTGGAGTTGTAAAAGAAGTTATAATTTTTATATGCATCATTTACTTTCAGTTATAGGTAGGTCTTTATTTATTTCAATTTCATGATTTACAGAACAACTTGTTATCCGACTTTTCTTTCAGTAAAATAGCAGAGTTTACAATTTCTTCTATTCGTAATTAAATTTTCTTTGCCATTCAGTACTCAAAATTTAACACAGCTACAAAATCCTTGTGGTTATACTCTCATAAACATTCGCAAAAGGTACCTTCTATTCCATATTTTTTATCAGGCACTCGATGGTAAATAAATTTTAATTTCACACTTGGTATTCAGTGGGATTGGAACATTTTCGGCACGGATATTCCAAATTTTTTTTTTTTCTCGGCGGGTAAACGTCTTTTCTCCAGTTTTATAAGACGCATCGAGTAAACATTCGTATCTCTTAAATTTGTATTCATTTCTTGCTTTTCTGTTACCCTCTTTCTGCATCATCTGAACATTTTTTTATTCCAAATTCGAATTTAAAAATTTGATTGTTTTTATGTCTTCTCCACCAATGGCGCTGCGTGCTGCCCGTACATCACAAACAATGCTCCATTATTAAAACATGGCGATCGAGTATAAAGTATTGTGTATGTAAAATCCCCTCGATCGTAAATCCAAAAAATGTATGAAAACTAAATCGTTCACTAGAAGGGCTGTCGTATATTCTATACATTTTCGATTGTAGCTCTTGAGGGGTGTTCTTGTAAATGTTTTGTACTCGGAGTACAGAGCCCTAATCGGCTTGTTTTACTCAGCCTTACATACAATGTCTCACAGATATTGAAAACCCCGCCAATTTAGCATCGGCACCGCACCTAGGTGGGCGGGCAAATATATATTATTTTATGATGGCCGCAAACAGGCCCGGCTTAGCCCCTCGGGGGCCCTAGTGCGGAGAAAAGCTCGGGGCACCCTTTATGTCCCCCCTCTCTGATAATTACTCTCCCCCCCTCTCCTACCCCATATTAATTTCACTACGCAAAAGATGCTAATATTAAAAAAAGAATAATGTGGGAATGTTCTCTATACAATATTTTTTAGCCTCTGACGGGCTCCTTGGTCACGTATGCCTCATAAGACTTGAACCCTAAAAGTATTTTTGTTATAATGCATTTTTAACTAAAATCCTTTAAGTCCGTAATAGGGAGTTTCTAAGTCAAAGACCTGAGCACTGAAAATATATATACGATTTTTTGGACCTTTGGGGCCCCTTGGCCCCCTGGGCGCAGAGGCCCTGGTTCGGTCGCACACTCGAACCGCCCCTTATCTGGGCCTGGCCGCGAATCCCCGCAATCATAATCTTTTTGTATTGTTTATGCTTTGAGAGGTGCAATATTTACTAAAGCGAATTATTGATTTATTCTGTGTTTCATTTTTTTATTCGTGTGATAAAAAATTAAATTTCTTATATCAACACAAAGTAGTCCGATTGCGCTGCATACCAACTCCATTATTTTTTTTAAAACGTATTTATAATTAAAATTCAAATAATGCCACCAAAGGTATATCCAGCCTTACAGCAACAGGTTTTTGCTTGAGAATGGGCGCTTTCAATAGCGTATATCAAACATGTAGAGGGCTCATGAGGTGTGATTCACACAAAAACGGCGCTCACCAAATAAATCATCCTAATATTATAAATATTAAAGAGTTTGTGTTTCTTTTTTGTTACTCTATGATTTAACTGTAGAAAACAAAGATAAAATATGATACTCGTACTTGTTTATTTGTTAGCTCTAAGATAATTCTTGTTGTGAGGAAGTTGATGCTTCTCTGTAGTGGCCCTGACCACTCTTAGTATGTCTCATAACAAACTGGGGTAGAATTGGCCAAGTTAATAATTTTTCACAGTACCTATGGTTAATCAGCCTCATAAGTCAAAGACTTGAGATTGTTTTTTTTCTAGTCAATTTATGTATTTGAAATATTAATAAAAAACTCCGGCACTGTCAGTTTAATGGCCCTTGGAAAAGCTAGCTATTACAAATGATGAAGATATTTGGCGACGCAGGTGGTTATACGTACATATAACTTAATAAACTACAGGTCTGGTCTACCTATCCTTGATGGTTCCACGATAGATAGGTCACAGACAACCCGTCCACACGACTTGTCAGTCAACAACATTCCCGTCACAGACAACTCGTCCACATACACATCGGTCAGGGCAATATAGTCACCCGACAGATCAACTCCATCACATAAAACTACAAAAATTTAAACTACAATAAGGTTTTTCGGAGCGCAAGTTTCCTGCGTTGGAGCCATGTATGGGCCATATATTGTGTATGACCGAATTTTTTGTAATCTATAATCTAAGTTACAAAGATATATTGACATTAAAGGCTAATAATGTGAAATGCGTGCCCACAAACAGGCAGACAAAAGTTCGCGCTTACACATACTGCATGATGTTGGAGTGATGTTTTCCGGGATCTGTTGCCGTGGTCTGTGGGAGCTGGAGCTTCCGGACGTTTCGCCCATTTCTACGATGGGCAGAAGCTCCAGCTCCCACAGACCACGGCAACAGATCCCGGAAAACATCACTCCAGCATCATCAGTCAGCCGTGTAAGCCTAAAACACATACTGCATGTGTACCCAAAAAATAAACCAAATGTCACATGAACTTTGCAACTTTAGCTGTCTTTCACTGAAACCAGGGAGGCATTGGCAAAACTAAACGAAGTACATATAGGATGAGGGGTTCACCTCATACCAGCCTATTAGTCAAGTAAGTATGTAGTGACTCAAAAAGTCGTGTGGATGAACTGTCGTGTGACCGATTTGTCGATGGTCAAGCTGTTTGTGGACGAGTTATCTTTGACCGATTTGCCGAGCCACGACCCTTGATACAACACATTTTGATGAATTGTCTGTGTGCACAGAATTATTCCTCATTTCATCTCAGGCGTCTGCAGGTGTAATTTGTTCAGTAATTTCCCTTCCTCCATTAGTTTCTATTTTCACACGGCCAGAGCTGGAAGAGCGATACCCAAACACGGGTTCTTGCCCGCTTCAGAAATATTTATTTAATTTTTTACTAATAATTTTATCAAAAAAGTATTTGTTCAGAATCATACAATTTAATGTGTAACTTTTACGGCTTGACCTTATAGTCAAAAAAACTTTGACGTCTTGTGAAAGTAAACGTGATTAAATGTATTCCTATAATGATAACGAGCCGATACATCAGCTCGTAGAATGTTTGCGCTCCATGCCAAAGGGCTAAGATTTGGGTTAAGAGAGTTAAGAACGGCTCACAGTCATCAATTTGTTGTATATTTCAAAACAATGAGAACTTGGTGCTTTCACGACTCATTCCTTTGCCAAACTACCCGCTTATGGAATGAGCTAGCGGTATCTGTGTTTCCACCCCAAAACCTTGCC
Source organism: Agapetus fuscipes (assembly GCA_951799405.1). Lineage (NCBI taxonomy): Eukaryota > Metazoa > Arthropoda > Insecta > Trichoptera > Glossosomatidae > Agapetus > Agapetus fuscipes. The sequence continues at coordinate 16,694,431 of OX637338.1, forward strand.
CTATTCAAAACAATTTCCTTTCAGTGTCTCAAAAAAGACAACGCAACACGCAATACAACGCACACCACAGAACTGCGCAGCATACGGCCCTGCAACTTGATCAGGACATCAACAACACCTCTGCTGCACTACAACAAATGCCATAGGCTCCTAGAGTCCCTTAAATCTAGGGAGTTTTCCGCACAGGGTTCCTTAAAAAATCTGGTTTACAGGTTAGTTTGTGTTCTCGTGATGGTCCCCGTCTCACGGCAGGACCACCCACTCCCTGGTCTTCCCATTCACACATCTCGCCGTGTAATAACGCTCATGCCCGACAAACTCCTCATATTATATATTATACCCTTACACCTATACTGCATATTATACTCGTGTATACCCTTATACTGCTGGCCACAGCCGCAGAGGGACCCTTTGTGGGTCTACCCACCACAGTAGCGTCACCGCAGGATTTTTTTTTGTTCAGATTTTTCCTGAACATTTTTTAATTTTTAACTTTTTCCCTTGGTTGCTGTGGAAAAAGCAAACAAAACTTTGGTTATAGGTTGCTAAGGATGGTAGTCCGTACAAAACTGACGTCACAATTTTGTCTAACTCGATTCACGTGCGGACCTCATAACCTAAAAAAAGCCGGATTGAAACGCATTTTTGTACATTAAAGTGTAATTTTAAGTAGCCCATATTGCCAGTTTCTGCACAGGCTAATCAATCTTCATCTCGTATGGGATTAAAAAACGCATTTTACAAATGAGGAACATAGAGAAAAAACAGGTTTTTCAACGTTTCGACGGTGTCGTATCCAACATCATAAAGAGACGCGTGTCTTTTACACCAAAATGTGTGCTTCTTCGTTCTAATAATTTTAAATAAACTTTCGAAAGATTTTTGTGAAACGCTGGGGAAAGCCATTATGAAAAGGTGCTATTATTTTTTTTATAAATTGAATAATAAAAAATAGAAAATTCAACATTCTTTTATTCTACTTTTATTGTTTGTTTACAATTTTTGATTTATGAAAAAAATAAGACCTATTTTAAATCATTAATATTCGTACGTTTTCAAATTTATTTTTTATTCTCAATCGTTAGGTCACGTCTTATCCACGAAATTTGAAATAAATTTTTCTATGTTTCTGTAACAAATATCTTATGAATTTGTCCATTGTCCACATGTCCATTACTCAATATGTATATTTTTTTTATACCAACAATCCACAGTTCTGCCTTAGTCCAAAGTAAAACCTTTATACACATTTGGTCCATCTCTCCGTGGTTTTACTCGCAGTGCGCCCCCAGGTTTAGGGGCCCTGGTCCTGCGAGTGCGCCCCCGGGCGCCCCCAGGCTCTCCCGTGTCTTCTTCACACTTCCCGCGTGGGGAAATTACCCCTGATTACAGAGCGGGCCCGCTGGGTTGTTATTTCCCCCTCCCCCCGGGGGCGCACCCCCACACCCCACTTGTGTGATGGACAGAGACCTCGCTTTGGCTGATTGAATCATTAACGTGGAATTTCGAGGTTTATAGCCTTCGGAGGTCCCGCCGACTGAGGGATTTACGCATCTTATGTGAGTTTTTCAACACCGCAAGAGGCTCAATTTTGTAAACTCAAAAAAAGCAAGCCAATAAAGTCGTAAAGTTTATTAATTTGGTTTTTATGAGTCAATATAAATATGTATTTGTAGTATTCAATGTGTTTTTTATTAAATTTTGAAACAATCTGCCGAAACAATGTCAAACAAATCCTCTCCGAAACACAAGCTATGCTTACTATGGGGAGTTTTTATTGTAATTAGATGTTTTTTTAATTGTAATATTATGTACATGATAAAAACATTAAATACCTTATGAATTATGAATGATGAATTATGAATGTGCCTATGTTCAGAATCAAAGCATACATTGCATTTTTATTTTAGTTAAAAAAAATGGGACTTAAACTGCAGTTAAAGAATGTAGTTGCTGATTAAGTGATGCTGTTTATTTTTTAAATGATTTAATAATTTGAATAGTGTAGTGGGAATTTGTGCCAATGCGTTGTATAATCAATTAGTGAAATATATTCTTTACCACGGCTAGGTTGATCGGAAAAAGGCAGTTTAATATTTATCTACTTATTCTTGTCTAAGGACTCTTTAGTCACATAATATAATATAGACGTGTGACGTTTGCCCACAGGGAAAAAAATAAAATTATAAGATCCGTTCCGAGTCTATTGCATCTTTAAAACTTACATGAATGAATCATTATGGACACAATACAACTCTGGAAATATTACTTTTTTTCTCGACAGACACATTACTTGCTTATGTCGCAATCGTCCTTGGGTACTAAAACAAAAGGAATATGCTGGCCGTATGACATCACAATTTTGTCTATGTCAATTCATGTGCGGAGTTCATTGGCAATCCGTTGAGGGATCGAGCACGCGATGTCTCGCTATGCGAATACTAGGCTAGACTATTTAACCGTTTTATTTATAAACCATATTGTACAGAACTTTTTACTTTTATGGTACATACGGTACACCTCAATAAAAGTAAAAAAAAAAACTATATGCGATCCAAGCCATCATAAAAATCTGAACTTTTTTTGCTTCAGCCTTTGAAAGAATATTAAATAAATGCACTTTGTAAACTGTCAGATTTACGCAAAACATGCAAGAGTTTGCCTCTCCTCATCCAGAGAAGCCCAGCTCCATCCTTTTGTTCGTATATTACCCCATCCGCGGTCATTCAATTATATTAATCACGCCTAATTTGGTAGTTTAAGGAATGGATAAAATCCGTACCCAGGCCGGCCATTAGGCCCCCGAGTGGCAAAACAATATTGAGATGTGTTGGACCCAAAAAAAAAAACACCACTCAAGAATAAAACTTTACGTTATAACTGAACGATAGCGTTTACCAAAAAATGTGAGAAAGCAAAATGAGCGTCTCTAATGCGCGTTTGTATTTTTGGGAAAACACTTTGGTTGAGTTTATACGTATAGTTTTTTTTAGACTTGGTTACAAAAAAAAATCACACAGTTCTGCGGTCAGAGCGCCTGCCTGCTATTGTGGAGTCGCCATTAGTACGATTAAAGAGTGGGTAAATGCTGTTTTAGTATCATTTGTGGAATTTCGTGTTGTTTTTTTTTTACATTGTAAATTAATGGTTTAGTAAAAATATTTTGAGCACCTCGAGCTTGTAATTTATTTTGGATGTATTCAAATAGCATATATTTTTTGTTCGTCTTCTTTTCTATTTTATTATTTTTCTTAAATTCAAACAATGATGAATTCATCTACTTTTTATGATGTTGACATAATTTACGAAAACTGAAAATCTCATGAAAACAAAACAATTGAATGTTTACATCAATTTCAATGCAGGTATCAAAACATTTTCACTTTTTATTGTCATCAATTCAGTCAACACTGGTTGAGCGATCTATTTCTGGGTGAACACCCCAAGCTAAAATTTGTTCACTGCTTTGCGTTTAGTCTATTTTTTTTCTCTTCATTTTCTTTCTTTTTTATCACAACACTTCTGTACCTCTGAAAAGGAGGTACACAAAAAATTCTCAACCAAATTATACTCCGGTTTTATTGAAAACCAAAATCAACCGCCACTTCCTTGCAGCGCCTCACTACAGAAGCAACACTTCTGCGGCACCCTTCCAGGGTGACATAGACCCCCAAGACTTTCAAGAATTGGGGAGCCTCCCGCACAGGATTCCTTAAAATCTCTTTTTCTGAAAAGACGTATCACGTAAGGTTGCACAGTTACCTGCCAAACTAAAAACATCCCACTCCTTTTAAGAGATGAAATGATGCCTACAAAATTAATCATTTAGATTCGTTGTCCTGCTTATCCATCTATCAAGCAATAAAACAAAATACTCATCAAGCTAGGGTAATTCTGATGACACCTGACTTGAGGAATTCTATCCATGGTATTAAGATTCTTTTCCATCCGAAGTATCCAACTTTTCAGCAAAAATGTATGGTACTTTAAACGCTCACTAACTACACTGTTGAAGTTTGCTTAATTTTTTTGTTATACGCTAAGATTAAGTTATGAGGCAGGTTTTTACTTGGGGTCCCGATGGAGGGAGAGGGCGGGGAGGGACTAGGGAGGTCCGTGCATTACCCGCAGTGACGCGGCACTAGTGGAACAGAGCCCGAGCTTTTGTTGGACAATCAGACCACCATCATCTACCTGACTGTCGACTGCCCAAAATAATAATGTACCAACAGGGTTAACAATCGATCAATGGCAATAAATACTATGGATGAAAATATATTATAATAATACGATTATAATTCATACACGGGTGAAATTGAAAAATATGAACTGAAAATGCTGTTATGATTTTTCTTTAAATCTGTGCATTGACTTACTAGACTGGATGGCGCGTAACGCTCTAAAGATGAACGTGATTTGTATTGAAAAATATTTGGATGTGCAGAAAATATGACCATCTATCTATAATCTAAGATATATAACATTAAAGATTCATATTACTTGCATTCCGACACGCAGACATGTGTAAGTTCACGCTTACAATTATTGGCGTGGATTTACAACATAAAAACCAATCTCCAATGAACATCAGCCCTGCATCTCTTGCCAACTTTTCATGAAACATTGGCAACGTGAACAATTTTTACAATATGTGAAATCAACCTCATACCAACCTATAAGTCAAGAAAGCATCGCACTACGTAATAAATGGTTTCAAATGATGGATTATTTTTTGAGATTTAATCAAGAATAATTTACAAATGTATACATTAAAAAAGAACCAATTCCATCGCATGCCCAATTTACGTTGAATTCCCTTTATTTCATCACGCTCAAATCATTCAATGCTGGTGATGGCCCTGAGCTGTGAGCAGACTGGGCTCATGGCTTGGGCCCATCATCAATATGGAGGCGGTGACAGCAGCCAGCAGGATAATGGCGGCTGCCGCTAATCTGCCGATGTTATCAACTCCACAATGTACAACATCAGCTATTCATCTGAGTTACATCATGTAACCGAGCACGCTATCAGAGCCAACCAAGATGGATCCATCCCAATAACGATTCTCTTCCACGTCATCGTGCATTAAGTGATTGTTCGTTTTTTTTTTGTCGATCACAATGCGGATGATTAATAACGCCCGTGTAATTCCGTTTCAATGCGATGTTTTGATCTGTATTTGTTGTAAACGGTCTTATTTTATTTTGAACATTTTGGTTTATTTGGAGCCCTTGTAGCGGTTGATATGTTTTGAATATTTGAATGGTCATTGAGGAATCACGTGAGTTTCACAGTGATCAATCATTTATCCTGATGACTGCAATGTGTGGTCTTGGATCGTCAATTTCATGGTTATTCTTCATACATACATATTCGGACAAGTAGGACCGTCCTTTCGTTTTATCTTGTCTACTTACAAATCTGCTCTGTGACCGTACAGTATATCCCTAGTAAGTGACATGTGAAAACTCTTGATTGCATTCTTCAGTTTATTGTCATATTGTCCGCTCGGTAACTCAGTTTGTAGAACGCTTGCCATGCCGAGAACTTGGGTTCGAATCCTACCGAGGGTGTCAGAAATAATTTCCCGTTTCGGTGTTTGTATCAAACCCAAAAATAAAATACCTGCAAGATTATCTCAGCCTTCACAAGAGATGAGTTCCAGCCCCTCGGGAGGCCACTTCAACCGAAGTGGTTGACGTAAGGCCGGGCCCTAACCTGTTAAAATAAATAGGGTTACTCACCACATGCGATCTCTTCGAGGAGAACGCGGCAAGAAGTTACGCTATATGTGTAGCTTAGTTGCGTTTTTTTTTACTATAGCTTGTGCTAGACCCTGCCACACTAGTTTCACATATACCTACCATGCACATACGCCAGCATCCGCATGATTATGTACCTTAGTTGTGTTATCACAATTTTAAAACTCGCTTACTTCCAGAGCTCCAGCTTATACGAAAATGATTTTCTCTTGAACTTGAAAACAGTGCATTGAACTGATAGCTGTAATATGATTCTGAATGAGTCATATCGGTTCATTATATGACTAACCTCCACTCTAGGTTAGAATTTTAGATTCAAGGCCAACGTATTACCAGCGTATTATACAATTTTAAATACATTTTAATTAAATTGCGTGTGTCATTGCTCATCAGAGTGCAAATTTTTAAATCACTTTTTTACAAACAATCTCATTTTTGTTTTTTGTCTAATTCCAATGACATGAATGCCAGAGTTAGATTTGGCAAATATTCACGAGACCTATATCAATGCAGAAGTTCCCAGAACAGCACTTACCACTAATTATGTGGTTCTCACACAATATGATCACGGGTTCGGTTCCCAACAGGCTCCGCATTAAGGTGCTGGAATGCTGTATGGGTAATTAGTCGTCCATTGTTATTATGTTAGATGACTCGACTCGTCCTTCATCTGAATCGTAAACTCAAACAAGTGGGTCGTAGTGTCGGAGAAAATAGACATTAGATCGGTTCGAGGGTGTCAAAAATTAATTCTCGATTAGTTATTTTCTTCTAATCCGGTGCCTGCAGTTTCGTCACGCAAAAAAAAAACGCAACTAAGCTACACATATAGTGTAACTTCTTACTGCGTTATCTCTGAAAGTTTTCACATGTGGCGAAGGGAACTTATTCATTTTTACAGATAAGGGGGCCGGCTTTACGCCAACCCTTTCAGTTGAAGTGGGGGTTTCCCTGCTCCCGAGGGGGCTGGTACTCATTTCTTGTGAAGGCTGAGTAAACCTTCCCGTTTTTTTTTTGGGGTTTGAAATAAACACCGAAACGGGAAATCATTTCTGACATCCTCGGTGGGGATGGTTGGCGCAGGGTCGGGTCCCTTACCTGTAAAATAAATTGATTTTTACCCTCCAAATGCGAAACCCACCGCGGATAGCGCGGCTATAAGTTACACTATATGTGCAACTTAGTTGCGAGCTGCGTTGCGTGTATGCCATTTGTGCTGACGGCATTATTCCATTATTCGTTGACTTTACCTGAAGGGTTTAAAATAAAGAGTGATGACAAAGGTGAAATAAGGAATAATTTAAGGGGGCAAGCAGCGATTAATCTTTGAGAACCACCGGCCATATAAATAAACTTATCATCTCCCAAATATGACTAATTTTAGAATTCCTAGCAAAGCACTCTATAATTACATGACCTTCGCGTGTTGCGCAAAAGTTAGACTTGTTGTGTCATTTGATTTTTATACAAAAAGATAAAAATCAAACGGCACACAAGTGTACACTAAAATTTTCCGTTTTGAATGTCAGCTGTCATATTATTTTTTACAGTTTAAATGCGGTAATAACTCAATTTTCTTAGCATGAAAGCAAATCAGATCTAAAAAACAAAATGCATTCAAGTACCTATCTCAGGGATTGAGGTATAATTATTTTGGTTTTAGCATTGTTTCTCCTATATTCCGTGATCTGTGGTTTCTCCGATTGCAATTTAAAAAAATATAATGTCTTACGTAAAACTTTATTGTAAAATAATTTGCTTGTTTTTTTTATAGTGACCAGAGACTCTTCAAGTAATCTACACTTTTTAACCTGTCTTCAAGATGCCCCAACGGGACTTAAACCAGCGTCTTTTTTATTTATAACATGTCAGTCAAAGCTACTGTCTCGACTCGTTTGGCCATAGCGCCGACATTTTAATTTATCTTACTCGTACTTCTTTCCGCTCATTTCAATAACATAATATTTTTTTTCACAAATTTTTCATTTATCTCTTTCGTTTTTAGATATTGATGAGTTGATGATTTCTTTATAGCGTCGTTTCGTGGTGTAGTCACTCCAAGGGCGCTTGTGCAAATGATACCAGAAATTTGTTTGTCTTCAGTGCATTTTGGAACTTTCCATGGTCCTCTAGCTCTCTCATATGATGAGACAGGTGGTTCCAGACCTGAGTACCAGCAATTGTAAATGCATGCTCTTCAAACACTGTGTTAACTCTTCTATAGAAAGTTCTAAAATGTTCTAAAGAAAAATATTTATCAGCGGGATCGGAATATAAAATCTAAACGGATTCTTACAAGCAGACATGTGTAAGTTTGCGCTAACACATGCCGCATGTGGACCTACAATATAAAAACCCAATGTGAAATGAACATAAGCCCTGCAACTCTTGCCGACCTTCCCTGAAACAGGGGTGACATTGGCAAAGTGAACCATTTTTTACAGTATGGGAATAATTTTTCAAATTTTCCTCAGCGGCGTGGCATTACAGTTCTAGCAATTTTCTTAGTTTCCCGGTTTTAGGTCACACTTTAAATTTTTGTCTGCTTTATATGTTTCTTCCTCTACTGGCTTTAATGATTCAGACGAAAGATCCGTATCTTGCTGTCCATCGACGCGTAGTCACAAATCAAAGCGTTGCAATGAGTGAACGGACACATCAGCTGGATAATTACTCCCCTTGTGTCCCCGCGGGCTCTGGGGCTGTGATTTGTGTGCGGGCGCGCCTCGTTAGAGAGGGGGCCCTCTAAATCATCGCAGTCCCAGGCGATGGGGCTCCGCCATTGTTACTCTTCCAGTACTGCCAGTGCAATACAACAAACAATCAGGACTTGTTGAATGTAAACTTTATAATGATGACAATACATGAATATGAATTTGTAATCGATAAGCATTTGATTTCCTTTCATATATACTTATTTATATATCACCACTTTGATGGTAAAACTGGATAAGTGCTTCAATTACTGATTTGCGAAATCGTCGATAAAACATTTTATTGGGGGTAACTTCTCATAGTAAGTGAACTAATTATAAGGGAGTGCTCATGAAAAAGTTCTTAAGTACAGGATTTTCACATTTTCTCAGTGTTTTCTTGTAGAAAAAGGAAAAAAAAGGTGAATTCATCTGAGAAACCCAGGATACCTTAATATAATATCACTTATTCAGTTTTATCTTTTAGGTCTCAATATCTACAATCCTACCATTGAATTTTTTGAAAATCGGAACTAATGTCGCCATTTTGTAAAACGTCTCTTTTGATAGTTCAATGATGATCTTAGCTAAATTGCTAAAAGTCAAGAAATATGTCTTTGAAGAAAAACAAAATACTGAGTGAATACCCGTTTATAAGGAAAAGCCGCAAAGTCATAACATCACTAACGTTAGTAGAGTCGTCCAAAAATTTGATTTTTTTATTATTTCTAGGCGGACAAATGTCACATGGTCCTTAGCAAACAATAATTAAATATTAGTTAAACTTCGCTTTAGCAATCCGTCCGTGTGGGTGTTAGTTTTTCAATGCCTGAAATACGTAGGTACATTATTCTCAAGAATGAAAAAAATGCATGCAGAATTAAAAAAAAATAACGGGTTTTCATTCAAGTTCCTAATACCTACACACAAGTTTCCTGAAAGATCAACGATTTTATTTTTTAGGTCCATAAATTCTACATTTTAACTTCTACAAGCATTTTTCATTCGTTCATTGAGCATAGACAATGCCATGTTGAATGGACGTACACGCTTATGGACATTCACTCGACATGGATTGAAACGTCAAATAACTCCATGCAATGTCCAGCAGGGAGGTTGCATGGCCGTCACGTACACAGGTGGATCTATCTAAGGTATACAGTGCCCCTAGTAGCTTGAGCGTTTTACCCAAAACGAATGGAATCTGAAACGCTCAACTGAAGCGCTGCCCTTAGTTTCCAAAAAAAAGCTTTGCTTGAGCTTAAACCTGATTTATTCTGAAAGCACTGTCCTCGCCCACATTTTCTGTAAACGATTCCATATTAACGTAGACATTGCTTTCCATCGAAAGATAAAAAAGATGTTACAATCATAAGAAATGATTTACTTTTAAACTTGCCGATAGCTCAGTTTGTAAAATGCCTGCGTTTCAGTTCGCTTCCTACCAAGGTGTCTTCCGGGTGTCCTAATTCCAGTTTCGGTGTTTATTAACCGGCGTGGTTTACTCGGCATTTTTAAGAAATTAGGAAACCCACACGTCAAGTGAAGAGGTTGGTATGAAGTCAACCCTTTTATTCCTTAAACCACATGCTTTCCTTAACACCATGGGCTCTTCAAAAGTTGCCTTCGCTTTACTTCTCCATTGCTGTCAAAAAATGCAATAAAATTTCTATATACTTTAACCGCCTTATTCATAAAAAGGTTTTAATTTTTAAACCAGTATAAGGTCGGTATTCCCATACTAATAAGTTGGTTTAACTCCGGTTTTGGGTTCAACCAATCTAATAAATAAGACTATAAGCTTTTTAAAGTTAGATTTAAGTATGTGTGGAATGTATCCCTATGTGTACCTTGCCTTATACATAGGTTAATATGAGGCTGACCAGCCATGCTGTAAAAAAATGGTTCAGCTTTGCCAATGACACACCTGTTGGAGGGGAGATCAGAAAAAGTTGCAGGGCTTATGTTAATTTGTTTTTTTGAATTGTAAGTACACATGCAGCATTTGTAAGCGTGAACTTACACATGTTTGTTTGTGGTCATGCATTTATGATGAACTTATATATCTTTGCAACTTAGATTGGATTAGATTTGTGTGTCTAGCATTGTCTTGCTTGTTCCCATGCCGTTGCTTCCACGATATGACTCACCAGCTGGTCTGGCATGTCGTGTTCCTAGTTTCCTTGCATTCACTTTGTGCAGCGGCCTCTTGTCGGTCCGTCTACGTAAACGATATTATTTGCTTGTAAAGAGACGATGTTTGCCATCATAAACAACGCTGGCAGTCAATATGAAGCCCCGCAATGTAGGAGGCAAGCCCTGCAGTCTCTCTGTGCAGCTAAAAGTTTATGTCTTCCTAATCTTGTATGTATGGGAAAATTCTGAAGCGAAATGTCTCACAAACTCTCTCATGTAACTCTATTTTGATACGTCCCCCCAGTTCTTGTTTGGCTTATCTGTCATTTGATTCAAAGATGTCATTTCAATGAAATTGTATTAAGAATCACATTCTAAACAATCTGAGCTAAGATAAAAACGTAAAACACGATAATGTATGATAGATTGTTTTGTACATTTTTTAAATCAATTTCCAGTGTTCATAAAACACGTTGGTCCAATACATGTACAAACTTTGATTATGTGAAATTACGTCTGAGGACATGAGACAAAGAAGCACTAAGAGGACGACGTGCCTTGATATCCTCTAGCAAAAAAATCATGTTTTATTGACGATAACTTTGGGTGTAAAGTGATTGTGCATTCCTTTATAAATTAATTGTTTTTTTAAACTTGTTTTAATTTACCTTTTGCCTCCATTCGATAGCTCAGTTGGTAAAATACTTTAGGCTCTATACTAGAAAGCTGGGGTTCAATCCTCACCAATCTATCTATCTATAATCTAAGTTGCAAGGATATATTCATTCAAAGCTCTCAGATGTATGCCCACAAACAAACACGTGTAGTTCGCGCTTACAAATGCTGATTGTGTACTTACAAATAAAATCCAAACCTCAAATGATCATAAGCCCTGCAACTCTTGCCGACATTCCCTGAAACAGGGGTGAAATTGGACCGATCCGTAGTCCGTAGTGGCAACACTTCGGACTCGTAAATGGAAGGTTGTGGATTCGGATCCTGGCGGAGCACAAAAATATAACATTTATATTTCGAATGTGCTCTTCGCTGGGTTGAAAAAATCATAAACCTTTACCAATGACCGGTCACCAAAGGTCCATCCAGCCTTACAGCAACTGGGTCTTGCTTGAGTATTGGCGCTTTGTAGCGACGACCAAGCTCGTACACCTCTGCGGCACTACAACAAGTGTCATAGACCCCTAGAGTCTTTAGTATCTAGGGAGTCTCCCGCACAGGATTTCTTAAAAAAAAAAAAAAGTGAACCATTTTTTACAGTATGGGTGGTCAGCCTCATACTAACCTATAAGTCAAGGAATACGAGTAATAAATAACATTTAAGTATTCGGTAAAAAATGCATTTAGGTAACCTTCAAAGTAAGATTTAAAGTATAATTTACAGTTCAATTTTTTTCATCGCAAACACAACCTTCAATTAAATTCTAACGTGTTATTTTCATGAGAATAAAAAAAATCATCTCACCCCTGTTTCAGGGGAGGTCAGCAACAGTCCCTGAGCTTATGTTCATTTGAGCTTGGGTTTTTATGTGGTAAGTCTATATGTGGTAAGTGTAAGCGTGAATTAATTATACGTGTATGCTTATGGGAATGCATTGAATATGAACCTTAAATGTAGAATATATCTTTGCAACTTAGATTTAAGATCTGAAATCCACCTTTACCAAGTGCATGCGTCTGTTGTAAAGTGATCTCTACAATATTTCAAACAGCAACAGTGATAGAGTTACAGGATGGTAAGCGATAAGAGCTCGAATGCCTGCAAAACGTATTCTGCACACTGCACACAACTAACAACGCAACCCACTGTATCCCCTGTGCTCGTCTCGTCCTCACGCATGTAACTGGGAAGACACGAACCTTCCTAAACAGATTATGCTTTTCTTTCTCATTTTTGATTCAGAGATTTCGATTTGTGATACAACAATCATGGTAATGAGGACGCCCAGCTATCTTATCTCATAGGAGGTCATCCAGCTGGGTGTTGACCTATTGGAAAAATGATTTTCTTCTCAAATGATTCGAACATTATATCTGAGGTTATTTCGCACTTCTCCTGTATGATGTCTGTAATCTTTATTAATTTAATAAAACGCAGTTTAAATTCACTTTTATATTCTTTAACTTTGTCAAACGTTTTCGCCTAAAAAGTCATCATCTGGACTTTTCAGACTTTTTAGGCGAAAACGTTTGACAAAGTTAAAGAATATAAAAGTGAATTGAAACTGCGTTTTATTTCATTAATATACAATGGATTTTTGCTGTGTAAACCACCAAACCCTTAAAAATCTTTAATCTTTGTTCAAAACGTTTAAAATTCATATTAAATGCATTGCATACCCACAAACCTGTAAGTTATAAATGAACATAACCCCTGCATCTTTGGCTGACCTTCCCTGAAACAGGGGTGACGTTGGCAAAGTGAACCATTTTTTACAGTATGGGTGGTCAGCCTCATACCAGCCTATAAGTCAAGGAATGTCAGCTTTTAAGTAGGTATACAATTGCTGCTGTACAGCATATTTGACGTAATATCCTACGTATTAAGTTACACTCAAAACTTTAATTTACCGTCCCTAAGATCAATACTCGAGATACTTAATTTACCTTGTTTCTCTACTCATCCACTGTTTCCGCATTTTTTTACAACCTCCTTGTAAGACTTTGCAAAAATTAAAAAAAACTTTTTTTCAACGGTTGTTCTTTGACAGCTTCCTTTTACCTCTGCCCCAAACTCCACCTGTCCTCCGACGCCGTTATCCAGTTCGCAACTTGTAGAAGCTGAGCAGAAATAGTGATAGATATAGGGAGTCGTCTTAGCAATGCCAGGAAGTGAGCTTGTGAGTTATGATGGCGGTTTCCCAGTCACGGATGCTCATGGTCTCATATTCCGGTTGTTGGTGTAATCGCTCCCAGATAGGCTTTCGTCGTAAACAATGCAGAGAGCGTGCAAATGGTTCCCCCTACAGCCTCTTAGATTATCTCAGTGCGCAGTAAGCAGATATTATTTAATGTGGAATTTAAATGCGCCCAGATAACAATCCAATAATTATTGGCTTTTCAATTTTACACGCTGGATTTATTGCGAGATGGTTGGCGCTAGAACAGTCGACTGTAAATTATTTATTATCAATGATTGCAGATTGTTTGTTTTCATAAATAAATAAATAATTTCAATAACGTTCATGCTTTAAATAGCTTGGTGCGTGTAGAAGAAATTACAAAAAAAGCTGCGTACGCCGAGTATAGAACGTTGTAGAAATACTCAACCATCGCGTAAACAAATAAATGTATTGTTATGTAAATATAAATATTGAAATAAGTATGGGTAGTTATAGTTATAAGAATCCTCATAAGTATTGGTGGGTAAGATCGATAATTGTGTTATAAGTGTAGAATTCTCTAGGCTAAGTAGGTATTTGTTATAATTATAGGAATTCTGTCTTGCATTGTGTGGGTAGGAATCATAGAATAAAATACGTGCAGCATCGAGAAATAATAATTACTATGCCTTTCTGGAATTGTCTAGCAACTATAGGATCTAGACTATACTGCTTTAGAGAGTATAAAAGGGTGCAATTGGCCTGCAGGGCCAGCAGTATCATACGAGACTTACAAACACATAGACCTAACTTGAGCAGTGAACAGAAACCCAGTGGAATAGTCGAGAAACCTTTGTAAAAATAAATTTTGTAAAAGTGTAAAATAAATAACTGTATAAGAAGACCTGTGTATTTTAATTTGAAAGACTTTTGAACCCAATTTCGTAACAGTATAAAAGAAAATCAGCGCCTCCGTACAATGTTTTACTCGTATTACATTTTGTTAACACGCCATGGCTGAGTTTGACCCTAAAGTTCAATACTGGAAGTGTAGATCTGTACCCTTAGTACGAGTTGCAAAACTTGAGTAAAGTAAAGTTTACGGAAAGTACGTATTAAAGAGTGATTTTCCCCAAAATCTACTGTTTTTGTTTCTTACACTTTATGGTCTTAGCAAAAGATTTACAGTTACAACAAAAACGGCAGATTTTGAAAAAAAACACTCTTTAATACTTTCCGTAATCTTTACTTTACTCAAGTTTTGCAACTCGTACTCAAGGTACTGAAAAATACTTAATCGCTAGTTTTGTAATAAATTATTTACTTATTTATTAAAAAGACATTATGCACAAAATTTGTTTTGGATTGTGAATCTAACGAATTTGATTGTTTTTGCAAAATCCATATCGACTTCAGCTCTCTTCTTTAATCTTCAATTCATCCCTTTTAACCTAGGAGACGATCATAGATCTCTGACTTTCCATACTCGGATATCGGAATGATTATTATCTATCTATTCATACTCAGTGAATCAATTGAAAAAGGAAGTTAGTAGGATGGAGGAAGTCGTAGTTTATTGATTATTGTCAGGATTGAATACATTCTACGATATCCAGCGACACTCCACTGTATCGTGATCGTATGAAAGTTATCCGATGGCGTATCTGTAGATCATTCTCGTGTACGAATATAATAATGCAGAATAAAACATGCATTAGCCAGTGGCGAGATCTGAACAAAGGTCAAATAACTGTTTTGTGTAGATCTGGGCTTGAATGATTTTAAGGCTTCGGGAAACTTTTCAGTGTAAAAATATGCATAAAAATTAAATCTCTAAAATAAAGTAATATCTCGTTTTCCATGAACCGGAAAAGCCCATGCTTAAACTACTGTACATATCTCTGACATTAAGATTCTACTGACGTAGTATCTAGGTACTTACTTACATAGATTTACATAATTGAAAATTTTACTGGTCACATTTTTCAACGTGAAAACTTCCGTATGGTTTCTCTATTTCCACTTTTTTAGAGATAGCTGCTGAAACCTATTAATTTGACTATATGACAGAATCTTCTTACTTTCTTAGTGTATCTTTTTCCAAAGTCAATCATGTCTTGGGACGTTTGAGATTGATTAAACTGAAATTTTGACCCTTGAGATAATCAGTAGGTACCTTTAGTACGAGTTGCACAACTTGAGAATCTAATCTAATCTAAGCTGCAAAGATATACATCATTTAAGATTTATACTAAATGCATTCCCAAAAGCAGACATGTATCATTTGAGAAAAGTAAAGTTTACGGAAAATATTAAAGAGTATCACTTTATGGTCTTAGCAAAAGAGTTACAGTGATAAAGAAAATCAAGTTCAAACAAACAAAAACGCAGATTTTGGGAGCAATCACTCTTGAATAATTGCCGTAAACTTAACATTACCTACTCAAGTTTTGCAACTCGTACTAAGGGTACTGAAATGAATTAACCAAACTGAAAAAAAAAACTTTTCTCATCAACGTATTTTGTTTTGTAAATTACAATTTAAAGTATCACAGATACATACCAATACTTCAACCTTTCGGTCAAGTTATGTATCAATACTCGTATCGGTCAGTGTGTAGAGGCGTGATGGGGGAGGTGGGAGGGGGGTCGGGCGGCGCAGCTGGGTGGTCCCCCGCCCAAGGATCATTATTTGGGAGTGGCCCCCTTGCCCCCCCCTCGCCGGGGCCCAATCGCCATAAGCCACCGCGACCCGATCCCACATAATGTAATCCCAATATACCACGCATGTATAATGTATATAGCACTTCACGAACGAGCGCTGAACACTCTCAGATTGGTTTTGGTTATTAAATATTTTTTATACTTGTACAAATATAGTATAGGCGATGCTGGCCCGACAAGATAAGTCGTGGGAAGATCGGATTGGATGCTTTCAATATTATGAATGCTCCGCGAGAGACGCGAAGGTCAGAGATGAAAGTATCAACTAATTGAATGCTTGTAAGAGTATAAAAAATATATGTACCTGTACTTAAGTGTTCTCAAAATCTTTCATGCATTCTTACAATTGTAAGTATATTTATTATGCTACAAAAATGAGTGCTTTGAATCGACAATTTTGGAGAGAGAAAAAAATCAGTGATGAACAATTTCACAACCTAATAAATTTACCTTCCTTTTCATTTGTTTTATGAATCTTCTCGTGAAAAGCAATATTTGTTTTCTCTTACATAATAAGTTGCCTTAGATTTTGTTATATCCAAATGGATCTTTGAAATTTTAGTATCAATATTACTCACACAAGGAAATCCTGAAAATAAATTAGTATTTTCGGTAAATAAACAGTTACAAAATTTTTTTTGAAGTAGAATTTTATTTATTTTACATGCACATACTAGCAACATAAAATTATAAAAGGCAATTTATTTACAAAAATAAAATATCAGCTGAAAAAAAAAACAAACATTTGTCATCCATTTTTATGATGTCCAGTTGTAAAATTTATAAAATAGGTGTTGTGTGGGTTAAAACGAATTTCATTTAAATATCATAAATACGATCTTTTATAAGTAGGTTTTAAAAATAAGTTATTTACAATACTTAAGTAGGTACCTACCACAAAAACATTCCTAATTTTCTTTCAGTCTTATTTACATCTTTCCATTTATATTCTAAAGCACGTTATTAATATATCAAAGGCGAAGCGATTAAGGATGAACATACAATACGTAAAATTAAAGCATGACTTGAGATTAGATTCACTCGGAAAATATTATTCAATCAAAAAACGGAAACCAATATGTCATTGGAAGTATTAAAGAAAACTCACAATGATTTTCTAAAAACGAGCTTTTAATTTGTAATGACAAATTTGCTTATTATTTCTTCATATCCTTCAATACCCTAAAGGGCCTGTTGCACCAACGAACCAATCAAAAATTTGGTTCCATTTACATAAATAAAGTCTTTCCTGTTCAAATTCTATCATATTATTACCCACTTCCGAGAAATATTTAACCTAGGTCCTCCCCAGAGTTAAGTAATCGAATTTGATGTGTCGATCAAATATTGATTGGAGGTTGGTGCAACAGGCCCTTCCTGCTATTATAAGAATTGTATGATGGTCCTTATACGGTATCGTTTTCAGCATAATAAGTATCGTTATTCTAAAATCAATAAAAAATACGTTAGATTACATCACAAAAATAAGGCACAAACATCGATTGACATCTTGACTAAACGGTATAAGATCAATTTCGTAGTTACACAATAAAATAACATGTTTTTCTTTACAAAAACGACAACAAACATATCATGTGAAATACTCAGAGGCATGTGCTGACTTCCTTCTTGCCCACACAAACCTCGCACGTCACGTTGCAGCACCAGTTGAATATGCACTTACAGTTAATGAGTTCCTTCACAGTCTTCCTACTGTAACC